>JAYKAV010003423.1:212407-241720 GCA_035582835.1 Phoebastria nigripes
ATCAAGAATAGAAGATACATTTTTTTTTTTTTTTTTTTTTTTTTTTTTTTTACCTGCTGTGTATGCAGTGCTGCATGCCACTGCAGTTTGTCTCTTCTTTTTGTATCTACTGGATAACTGCTTTATTTTTTTCTTTTTTTTCCCCACTATAAATCTATTTAGGCTTGCTGATACCTCCCAGGAATATTTAGCCTCTCAAAAAGTTTGTGTGTGTGCATGTGTCTATACATACATAAAATACATATGCAGATGTTTGTGTATATTTTAAATTAGATGTGTACAGTATTTAGTATTCAGATACAATAGTTGGTTTTGGACATGTAAAAATTAATTATAAGGCAGATTGTACATGTCTTTAAAAACAGAGTACAAAACAAAAACCTACTGTGTTTCTTTTCTTTTCCTACAATAACCATTGCAATAAAAATTCAAATTCATAGAATATTTGTCACACAAACAACTGTTCCTGCAGTTATAATTCATAAATAAGGGCAGCAATTAAATTCCAAACAGCCTCTTGGCAGATGCAACAAAAGGGAAAATGGTCTAGTTCTGTAACGGGGAGTCTGTTGTCCTCTGAGACAAGCCTGAGAAGAGATAACATGCATATGGGACTGATATGGAGGTCATGTAAGGAGGAATCTTTTAATTTAATTAAAAGCATAATTAATCCTAGAGAGATTCTGTAACCCTCTACAGTTGGATTTTATGGACCTGCTCTGTTTGCAAGCCAAAAAGTAAATGAAATTTTGACATTTAAAGATGAGAAAGTATCACTTTTTTGCCAAGAAACTTATCTGATGGAGAAAGAATTAGCAAAATACTAAATGTCAATTTGCCTGAAAATATAAAATAGGTGATGCAAATCTTTGCCTCTTACAGTGAAAAGATAATGATAAAACCAGCTTTTTTTCCACACCAACTTGTTCTGATAAGTTCTGCCTCAAGGATTTTCCGTAGTAGAGTGTTATATGGTACAATATTTGTAAATGGCGGTATGTTCCAGTGTTCATAAAACTAAGGCATTAAGCGTACATATTCTAAAAGCTAAGGCATTAAGCATACATTTTAAAGCAAAATGATACGTTAAGAATGTAACAAAAGAATGTTTGCATTATGACACTGCCTTGCTTTTTCTGAGAACCAGCTGAACAACATAATACAGTTAACTCTGTTTTAACAGAAACAGTTGCCTATGATGAAGTGAGAATTCTTTTGCTTGATGAATCTTCATTTTATCAACTGTTAATGAGCCTCGGTTGCACTTCTCCAGCTGAGAAAAGAGAAGAGGTTTGCTGTTTCGCATGGCTCAACACCTTCGCTGCTGTCATGCTACTGGTTCAGCATTTCTTGTAATCGGTCTGATAGCAAGGGGTCATCCTTTATGAAGATGCAGTTTATTGCCTCTGTCTTGCTAGAATGACATCAATTTATGTATCTATCGTAAAGTTACTGGACCAGCAGTCTGAGACACTGATGGCTTATTTCAATATATAGGCATCCTGAGATGTAATGAATTTTATTATTTCCTGAATTTCTCAGATGCAGGAATACTGAAATCATGCTTAGCAAAACTGGGATGGTTTTGCTCATTTGTTTTGTAGTCTGTAACTTTTTAGGGATGGCATTTACATACTTTCCTCTGCTGTAATGAATGGTAAAATTGTTTTTTCAAAGTCTAGTGTGGCACCCTGATTGTTCAGAAAAGTATCAATTATCTTGAAACTAGCAATAGACATTGATGGTTATCAAGACCGGTTTGAATAAGTTACCAGGACTATATGAAAGGCCAGATTCCTGAGTGGTTTCTGGCTCAGCATCTTTAACTTGTTAGGGTGATTCCACAGTAACATCAGCTCTTGTCAGGTCCTGAGGATTAAGCCTGAGTTCCCAGCACTGAGAGGGTGAATGTCTGTACTGACTAAGGGAAAGGAGAAGTTTCTCATGGGCCATGAACTGGTAGAACCGGATAGTCCCTTCTCTTCCCCCACGTGGTGCCATGTGCTCTTCCAGCTCAAAGGAATTATTCTAATCTTCTGAGGTCAACAAAAGTTGCATTTCTCTTCAGTGTCACCCCTTTTCAGGAATTTCTGCCTGGTTGTTCTGAGTTTTTGCATTTAAATTTTTTATTCTGTGTCCAAGCATAATTTTGTGTTGAAAATCATGGACGCTCTCTGTGGATTGTGTTAGCTGAAACTATTGCAGGCTCCTTACTTGCCATTTACAGCATATAACGATTTACAAGAAATGAAGCTATAGTGTGGTTAAGTCAATAGTTCATCATTCTTGGGTTTTAGGCAATGTCGAAAGTGTATGTAAGAGGTTGCAAAGCCTGAATAGTTTAAGTAGACCATCATAGGATCTCATCAAAATTGATATGTTGGTACATTTGCATTATCTTGTATATTAAACATGTTGTGAAGGAAAAGATAGATAGAACACAGTGGAACAAGTATTTAGCCTAACAATTTCCTTCCAAGTACCAAAATATGTGCAGCTAAAGAAGGGCTGTGTATGTTTGTGCATGTGCCGGTGTGCAGGCTGTATGTGAATCTACAAATGGGAATGCTTTTATGCTCCCAACTTTTGAGGAATGGAGCACACTTCCATGTGTATCCTTTGTTCCTGACCCACTTGTTTAGACACATTTGAAAACCTCAGGGTTGATGATGCTAGTGCTGCTTCTGTTTCCTCTACCACTGTAGGTTGAGTTAACATTTGCTCCTGCGTGCCCTATTGTGATATTCTACTTCCTCAAGTGTAGGAAAGAGAAAGCAATCAGGAGCTCTGCTTCTAAGGAAAGTAGGAGCATGGCCTCTTTTGCTAACTGTTGATTTCACAGCTATCATCATGCAAAAGGAATGCAGATTAGTTACATCAGTGTAATTGTAATTTCTCCTCATTCAAAGGAGTCCACAGTGGCACAGAACTAGATGCTCCCCTGTGTATTTTGCAAAATCCAAGTATAAAATATTATAGCATAGGCTTAGAAGTGAACTAATTTAAATTTGGGAAAGAAATGCAACAATAATTTGGGTTTTTATTTAACTTGCCTTTTCCTCTTCGGGTATTTTTTTAGGAATCTGTCCACAGTGGGCTTTAGCCAACCTTCCTCTGTCCCTCTTCCCACCTCTTGCCTTTGTCCTTCCCACCCCATATCTTAGGGGCTGAAAATGAGTCCGTGCACTTGGCGTGCCACAAGGCTTGTGTCCACACTTTTGTGTCAGGAGAGGATTTGGAAGAAAATAAGGAATGGCTACTTTATGTTAAATGGAAACTGGAATTTTGCATAGCAAAAGGATTTCAGTACAAAGGAAGATCACAGGTGTCATGTTTGCCGAGGTGCTGCGGCCTGGGTTGGTCTTTGAACAGATTGTATGAGGTACAATATTTGTAGTACATACTGTGTTTAGCTGCAAGAATTTTTTTTGAAGGTCAGGCAGCAAAGCAAGAGGAGATCACACTGAAGTGGAGGCCAGTAACAGAGAGCCAGCCAAAGAGAGTGGGATTTGAGTAAGTATTTTAAGAGGTTGCTTCCCAGGGGAAAAAGAAACCATGTGAAATATAGGTGGCTGTTGTGGGGGGAAACATAAAGTAGGAAGTGGGCTAGGGAGAGAAAAGAAAAAGCAGAGCATGGGGTGCAAGAAATGGGTAACAAGAAGAGCTGATATATAGGTTACAGGTCATGATTGAGGGTGATACAAAAAAAGGCAGAAAACAAGAAAAGATACTGGATGAAGTGATGAAACTGGGAAGGTGGTAAGAGCTGAGGAGAAATATGATGTAGCTCTAACGACAGAGGTGGTAAAAATAGGAGAGATGCTCCTTGCTGGTTTCACATGGAAGTGGTAGGTTTGCTTAGCAGATTTCTGTGTTAGGCCATCCTTTTCCAAACGACTTACTCAATTTTCATGCCATATAGTGTGTATTCTGTCAGTGTGGTTTGAGTTATAAAAACTCAAATGCCTTGATGCATTTAGAAATGCCATTACAAATCTTTAAAAAAAATCTGTTGGAAAGCTGGGAAAATTTTAAAGCTAAAAAGCACATCTTCGAGTGCAAAAATGAACTTTGATTGTAAAATTTGTGAGGAGAGCCATTTTTTAAATCTCTGTGCTTCCTCTGAGCCTCATCTTTGTTCTGCCTTTATGAATTCAGATCCCTCGTGTCCTTTCCTCCTCCCCCTCTTTGGCATGCTTCTCAATTGTTTCACAATTTATCTTTGCTGCCCAGGGAATCCAACCGTCTGGGCCTGGTGGCTTCCTCCCGCCTTGGTGTCAAGGTCGAAATCTTTTAATTTTGCAGGTAGAGTGGGTATCGTGACCCCAGGGTCTGCTGCTGTATATTTAAATCCTGCCAGTGTTCTCAGAATGACAGTGTCTTGGATTTATGTCTGTCAGCTTCTTTATTGAGCTCTTTGGTGGTATTTTGTCTAATTTCTCTTGGCAAAAATGTAACATTAGTATTTTCTTGTTAAAACAAAAAGCCCGTGGCATTAAAAATTTTCAGCTGAGTAAAAAGAGCTTAACAACATTCTTATTGCTGCTGTTAAACTAAGGAGTGTATTTACAGAAAGTAAAAACAACAGTTTTGGCAATGTAACAGAGATTAGTTTGCTTTTCTACAGTTTCTGCATAATTTCTTTAATCAATGTTGGAAACGTAGGATGTCTTGTATATATTTCTGTTCTTGGAAAAGTCATTGCAAAAAGGGAGAAATTTAAATACCTTCTGTGTCTACAGGGTTTGGGATTTTAGCAAGAGATTGAGATTTCTTTTAGTCAGTTTTTACCAGTACACAGCCTAAATACCTAGACTTAGTGATTGGACTTGCCCATCTTTGAGCAATGAGTGGAACTTCAACAAGGTGCAGTAGGAATGTAAACTGAAACGCATGAGCTCTTGTACATATTCAGTGTTGCTTGAATGTTAACAATGATCACGATCAGCATGAATTCACTGAAACAAGTGCAATAGCAATAGCTCTTTTGCAGTGATTTAGTCAACACACTGATAYGTTCTCAAAAACTACAAGGTGAGTAAATTAAGGAAGGTCACATGAAAAGCCAGTTACTTGTTGGCTCTCCAAAAGTGGCAAATACATCTTCAGTCGCACATAGGAGTTGAGAGGGCTAATGCATATTTGGAGCAGAACTAGAAGATTGTTCAGCTCTAACAAGTTGGTACTGAAATTTTTTGTGCTGGCATTTTTTCCAAGTCTTATAAATTTGGTTTCTGGTGAATTATTTTTAGACACCTCTAACAGATTTTATCATTACTTTAAGGTGTAGAAGTGTTACAGTAACCCAACAAAATAATTCTAAGTTTTTTTTTTTTTTTTTTTTTTTTTTTGGGAAAAAAAAAGTATTTCTATCAACCTCAAAAATGTTTGAGATATTATTGCCTAAATGTTTCACTTCTCCCCTCCTCCCCGCCCCGATCTCCTCATTCTTTCCGCAAAAAAGAAAGCCTGAATCAGACAGTCTGCTTGGAAAATTTCAGCCAAAGCAGATGACTGATACGGAAGAAYTATGAGCCTCTGAGAACAGCTCATAACTTCAGTGGCCTCAAAACTGTACTTGCTGAGAACTTTATCCATTGCCAAATCCATTCTTTTGCTATTAAGCAAAAGAAAAGCAAACCTACAGATTTCTTAAAATTGTTTATATAGTCTTCTTGTTGATACGCTGTTTGAACTGCAAGAAAGCAGTTATTTATCCATTACATGCAGTTTAAAAATCTACATTGGCCATTTATATGTGCCAGTTGACTGAATATTTTGAAAGGTTGTCCTCAAATTTGCATATACTAATGTCTCTTTTGCATTCTTTCTGCTGATAGTCTTGTGAATAACAAACTGACGTACTTGTGGAAGCTAAACAAACCTCCACAGGCAGCAATTGTGAATTCACAGATCAGCCTTTTCCATTAGAAAGAAAACAAAAGGAACCCCACTAAAACCAGATCCCCTTATTGGATTTGGTCTGTTGAAGACTTAATCTTTGGTATTGAAAGGAGATGTGGCAGTCATCATGCCAGATCAACGCTGGAAACTATAATTCTGAGAAAGCTGAAAAAGGCTTTTTAAAACAGAATATGTAGGCATCCATAAAAAACCCCAAATCCTGCTGCCTTATTCAGTTGAGTAGCTGTGTTGACTTTCAAAGAGTGTGGCGTATTTATGTAGGTAAGACGAATTATTTCTGGTCAAAAATGTTTTTGTGCCTGCTCAGTTTGGAATAAGATAGATTACTCACGCTGTATGTGCAAATTGTGGTTGTACTCAGTGGTCTAGACATATGGGCATTTGTGTTGACTAAGCTATCTTACCAACTCTTATCAACTCTGTCAGCAAAAAGTTTACATATTTTTAATGTGGTAGTATTCCAAGTTTCTCAGCATTCATCTACCGTTCCTACCATCTGTAAAGAAGATGGSTGCATTTTTTGAAGAATCGTTATTTATTCATCTTAATTTAGGAAATTACCTTATCTGAAACTGAGCTGAAGTCCATATATAAATAAGCAGTAAGACCTAGATCATAAAGAGAACCAGATGCAGTGGGCCTTTTACGCTCCAAATGGCCTCCAAACACGTGGCCTAGTGCTTCTGGCTAAACGCAAGTCACAAATTAGGCTTTCACTACAAGTTCTGCTATTATATACCACTGCTCCGAATATGTAAATACAATATAGAGAACAAAACATTGAATTTCAGTTACCAATTCTGTGTGGTAACTGTATTTTATATGTATTCAAAAGTAGAGACAAAGAGACATAGTTCCTTAAGAAACTGTGTTTAAGGTATGCAATTTGCAAATAGTGCTATTCCAAACGTATAGTGAAGACTGCTCTACTTACTTAGGGCACAAGGATGCCAGGAAGCAGTGGAAGTATAGTTTTACTTCTGATTTTTTTTCTGAGAAGTATCTGACCCAATCTTTAAATTTCTGCAATTAAATGTGTCTTATTCTTAAATGTTTCAAAATGATTCTACCAGGTACTTGTTGGATTTGATCTGCGTGTCTTGTTTTTGTTTTTTTGTTTTTGTTTTTTGGTTTGTTTTTTTTTTAAATAACCTTAATTGACTCAAGTTTGCTTGATACCCTGAGCAAAATTAGCCTTTCTGAAGAGGTGATTTTGAGCATTTTGGTACAGAGTTCTGCAGGCAGCTTTGAATGTACTCCTGTAAAGCTCTCAGCTAGCCAGATAGCTAGCTATTGTGGCTCTGTGACCAGCACCATTAGGATGGAAGTGAAACCAAGCTGTTCCCTGAGTAGGGTTGGTTAACTGGGACCCAGTGCCAAGGCAGTCCTGGCTTCTGAGTTGGAGTATGGACAACCTAAGGTTGCATTTGCTTTCAGAACACCGTTTATCCTTTTGAGGAATAAGGCTTATCTATTCCAGCAAGGTGCTTAACCTCTAATGCAACTGAGTGAATAGACAAGAGGTCTTGCTTTCTCAACTAACTGACTGAAATAGCATTTTATGTCATAAGCAGAATTATTCTGTTTCTATAATTCAGAAGGTCAGCGCCCTATTATATGAACCTATGTTCTTACATATGTATTCAGTCTTTAACTTTTTAAATTAGTGTGTGACTAATAGAAGATGCAAGATGACAAAGCAGGGACAAAAGATACTAAACTTCTGTTTTTCCTGTGGAATAATTTGAAATGTTATTTGTATCTTTAGAATGTTCCTGTTTAATTTGTTATTATTATTGAGTTCTTCAGTATTTTACTCATATTGATCAGATGAAGAAACTGAGGCAGAAATGTATTTGCTGAGTATATAGAAAAATCAATAATGCAAGCTAGAATTCTTGCTGACCCATCTCTTACTTCTTGGGTCACTCTGTCTTTAATTATAGAATCATAGAATAGTTGGGGTTGGAAGGGACCTTTAAAGGTCATCTAGTCCAACCCCCCTGCCATGGGCAGGGACATCTTCAACTAGAGCAGGTTGCTCAGAGCCCCGTCCAACCTGACCTTGAATGTTTCCAGGGATGGGGCGTCTACCACCTCTCTGGGCAACCTGTGCCAGTGTTTCACCACCCTCAGCATAGAAAATGTCTTCCTTATATCTAGTCTAAACCTACCCTCTTTTAGTTTAAAACCATTCCCCCTTGTCCTGTCACAACAGGCCCTGCTAAAAAGTTTGTCCCCATCTTTCTTATAAGCCCCCTTTAAGTACTGAAAGGCTGCAATAAAGTCTCCCCGAAGCCTTCTCTTCTCCAGGCTGAACCACCCCAACTCTCTCAGCCTTTCTTCATAGGAGAGGTGTTCCATCCCCCTGATCATTTTCGTGGCCCTTCTCTGGACCCGCTCCAACAGGTCCATGTCTTTCCTGTGCTGAGGGCTCCAGAGCTGGACGCAGTACTCCAGGTGGGGTCTCACCAGCGCAGAGTAGAGGGGCAGAATCACCTCCCTCGACCTGCTGGCCATGCTTCTTTTGATGCAGCCCAGGATACGGTTGGCTTTCTGGGCTGCAAGCGCATGTTGCCGGCTCATGTCCAGCTTTTCATCCGCCAGTATCCCCAAGTCCTTCTCGGCAGGGCTGCTCTCAATCCCTTCATGCCCCAGCCTGTATTGATCCCAGGGGTTGCCCTGACCCAGGTGCAGGACCCTGCACTTGGCCTTGTTGACCCTCATGAGGTTCACACGGGCCCTCTTCTCGAGCTTGTCCAGGTCCCTCTGGATGGCATTCTGTCCCTCAGGTGTGTCGATCACACCACTCAGCTTGGTGTCATCTGCAAACTTGCTGAGGGTGCACTCGATCCCACCRCCTGTGTCATTGATGAAGATATGAAACAGTACTGGTCCCAGGACGGACCCCTGCRGGACGCCGCTCATCACTGATCTCCATCTGGACATTGAGCCRYTGACCACTACCCTCTGGATGCAACCATCCAACCAATTCYTCAYCCACCRGACAGTCCACCCATCAAATCCATACCTCTCCAGTTTAGAGAGAAGGAGGTTGTGGGGGACCGTGTCAAAGGCCTTACAGAGGTCCAGACAGACGACATCTGTAGCCCTTCCCAYGTCCACCGATGTAGTCACTCCATCATAGAAGGCCACTAGGTTGGTCAGGCAGGACTTGCCCTTGGTGAAGCCATGCTGGCTGTCTCGAATCACCTCCCTGTCCTCCATGTGCCTTAGCATAGCTTCCAGGAGGATCTGTTCCATGACCTTCCCAGGYACAATTCTTTGCTTGTTCAAGATTTTAACATGGAATTAAGGGGGTTTTTTGGTTGTTTTGTATTGTTTTTAAATAGTTTATTTTGCACTATGCATTCCCTCTGCTTTGGTTTTTTCCTTGAGCTACAGTAGTTTACTTTAGAGTGTTCTTAACTCATTTCCTTGTAGCACACTACATACAGTTCCACTTGAATGCTTAGAAATATAAAATCTTTGCCTTGTAGAAATGAGGTTGACACATGGCTGGAAGAAATTTACAGCTGGTAAGTGACAGAAGCAAGCTTGTATTATACAATTTAAGGAGGTTCATAGGTTCTGTCACTATCCTACATTAGTTTGGATTGTGGTATTGCAAAAAACCCAGAGTATGCACAAAAGGCATTTGCTTCTTTATATAATCCCTGGAAGAATTTTTTTAGACAGCCCGGTCTAGTAAAGGGGCAGTTTGCAGGTAGTGTCACTTCATCAAAACAGAATGTCAGTCTGAACCTCTCTGATCTTTTCAGTACTTCTGCACACTTTGCAAACAAATGACAAATTTTATGTGCTGAATTACTTAAGCATTTGCCCAGGAAAATCAGAATCCTGCAGGACATTCTGATGTGCTGTAGTATATGCTTGTTCTAATTGTATATGAGATTGGATATATGTATGTCCAGTAGTACTAAATTCAAAATATGGAGTAGAAAATGTGTCTCTTCAATGAAGAAGCATGTATAATTTATCATTGGCTGGCTGACAACCTCAGTGAATACAACTGAGTTAATCTGTTAATTATTGAACTGTGGATGTAAAACTGAATACTGTATCTTTAAAGTAAACGAATGCTTGAAATCATGCTTTCCCAAAGAAGTACAATATAATAAATTAGTAAACTGTTCTCTTTTTCTACCAAAGCATTTTTGATATGCAGGAGTGAGTTTCAGTCTTCAAGAACCAGCAAAAATTTGTTACCAATTGGAGAAGCCAAGAAATAATTAAATAACTATGTTTAAGTGTGTATGCTGGGGCAGCTTGCAAAATGATGGATGGGAATAGTTGTTTAGCTGGAAAACAGTTTGGGTTTTCTTTTTTCCTTTTCTTTTCTTTAAATAGTTACATTTGAAGCTTTGTTTTGATTTCAGTACTGTAGGAAGGGAGGGAATGGATGTACATAACCGGTGCCAACTGTGGGGGAAAAATGTCCCACAGGCATAGGGAGCACCTCAGTTCCATACCTAAGTAATATTTTTCTCACTTTTTAAGATGTTTCTCTTCTGACTAAAAAGCATATATGTATGCACTAATACACAGCCTTGATAGCCTTTGGATCCATCTTAAACAAAACAAACAAACAAACAAACAAAAATCCTCATTTAAGGTAAGATTGTAGATCATCCTAATAATTTCATCATAACATTTCCTTGTGTGAGTGTGTATTAATTCTCTGCTGTCAACCTTAATATTCTTAAATGCTATATAAAAGCAGGTTGTATTTCAGAATGTCCAAACACACATGTGATAACCTAAAGATAACAACGGCAACAAATACAAGGCCTGGCTAAAGAGTCTTTTTAAAACTCATTTACAGGGTTGTGGTCATATCTTGTAGCCTGTATCTGGGAGTGTTATAAATGCCTGAGCAATTGTTGGTTACCAGGACTTAGTACCTGCTTTGCATTATCTAAAATATGTGCATGTCCACAAAAGACACTTCATCAATCCCAGCTATCCAAAGGCTTCAGATATATTCTTGAAGCTTTTTATAATTATACTTTGCACACATGTGCATGTGACAAACATGTATACAACAGCTTGCCTATAGGTTACTGGGGAGATGTGTGCACATATGTCTATAATAATCTACCCTGAGCCTGGTGGGATAAATCATAACAGAGTAAAAGCCTACTTCACAAAGTTGCTTCTTCTTTTTCTAGTTTTCCCAAAAGTGTCTTTGGAGAGTGTTAGTCTGTATTGTCTATTAAATTAAACTTCATTCCCCATCTTGCTCTTCTCAGTATTTTCTTTCCATGTAGCTTTGCATGCTACAATTGCAATGGTTTGAAAGGACTAAAATATTGTATGAGTAAAATGACTAAATGAGTTCTTTTTGACAGGATGCAGAAAAAACAGGTACTCTGAAAAGTAGGGTGGTTTTTGACCTTATTTTCCCAATGCTGTTATTTCAGTGTTTTCAGTTGCTTTGTGCTGTTATGCCACTCTGTCTAATTATTCTGTCCTAAGGAAAAAAACCCCAACAACATTACTTTCTAGTAATGTATTCTTTTCTTCTGTAACTTACTTCCTTTTTCCTTCTTTTGTGGTCTCTATTTTCAATTCRCATCCATTTTTGGCTTAGTTTTCTAAGGAAATACGTGACTTGGTTTTCTAAGGAAATACATGACTTAGTTGATCATGCACTGTATTGTCTGTCTGACAATCATTTCTTCTTTCCCCAATAACTTTCAGAACTGCCAACTCATCACCACCACGTTTAGTAGAGGGACAGAGGTTTCAAAGCTCTTCCTACAAGTTTTGTGGAAATACACATGTAGGTGAGAAGGAAAGAGACCCCTTAGTGTTTTCACTAAGGAAATGGCCACCACAATATAGTAATAGATACAAGATAATTGAAGCAGAGAGAGATGTTGTGAATGAAAGCCCAGGAGACTAGGCTTTGTGAGTTCTGCTGTTTGTGGATTCAGTTTCTTTGTCTAACAATTTTCAGTGCCAAAACAATTACAAAGCACACACATATTTTCAGGTTTGCTTCATCACAGTGACCATGTTCATTGCTTATGGTAAGAATTAAGCGCCATTTATTTTGATTTGTTTTAAAAAATGGTGCATGGACCAACCTATTTACATGTGTAYGTGTATGCACGAGAAGAGACCTTGTGTTAGCTCGGATTGCCTTTTCTGTGCATCCCAGAGGCTGCCATTTAGCAGATGGGGAATAGCGACAAAGGAAATTTGGCAGAAACAGAAATGAGGGAGAAGTGCAATCAGACCTATTAAGAAGCACTTTCAAGACCTGTAGGAAAATATGACAGCGCTTTCTCAGCTTTCGTGTGACCTTTCTCCTGATGAATAGTTTTATTTGCATGAGATGCTGAAGCTTGGGCCAGGCCCACAAAATCAGCTTTCCCTTCGAGTTAAGATTTCTGAGAAAATTTCATGATGGGATCCATGTGGGGGTATTTTATTACTCTACAGCATCCTTATGTGAGCATTCTCTGGGAAAAACTAACCTAATAGGAAAAAATCTCCAAAAAACCACCGTCAGTTTCAACCCTTGCTGTTAAAATTATACTAAACCCCAAAAAAGTCGAGTATCTTAACCCTCAAATAATGCAACTTCAAAAATGCGTGACTATATTAATAGTTTTAATTTTTTTTTAAGTGACATCATTTTGTTATGAAGAGTTTATCTGGTTTTAAGGTTGGGGAGAGAGTTATATCTCTTGTACACAGACTTGCTGAATAGCCACATAATCTTATATGTCTGCCTTCATTTTTCCTCCCTATAGTCTGATTGCTCCTTTCTGGGTCATGTCAGAAACTAATTTTGTGAGTTCCTTGGGTTACAAAGATTTGTACAAGGAGGTGGATTAGCACACTTTTGGGTGCCATTAAAAAAATTGTTTCCATCCTTATAAACCTTTTTAAAAATCCAGATGTTTTCAACAACTACAAATCATGCCAGCAGGGGTCAGTTTAGTACCAATGGAAATTGAAACAGGACTGTACAGTTGAGGAGCTAGAAYGAATGTGAAGCTTGTATAATCAGACTACAAATAAACTGTGTATATAACTTGGTAGGCAGCCACTAAAATCATCTCTGCTATTCCTACTGGATTTTGGGTTTGAATCCTTTTCTTATAAACAAATGAACAAATAACCTTTTCTGGAATTTTGCTGATTTCCCACAATATTTTCAGTATTTTGTTGTTGAAGAGTATGTGAATGGTGTATACGACACTTTGCAAAAAAAGTGCATATTCATTACAAAAAGTATAGGAACAATAGGATAGGAAAAAGACTAATTTCTGTGATGACTGACATTTAAACTGAAAAATTTGAACCTGATGTAGGTACATGAAAGTCTTCAGGTCAAGTTCTTCAAAGGCAGAAGTACTGGTATATGTATAGATGCTGCCCACCAACTGAAGTTTCATATTCTTCCCACCTTCCTTCCCCCCATAAAGAAATCTGCATTGACTTCGTTAGGACCACTGGTGTGCTTTTGAATTTCTAGTGTTTGCCTGAGATCATGAGTGGCCATAGTCATTCATTAAGGTAAGCATGTCTAACATACAAAAGCAGAAGGGAGGAGGAGGATGAAATAGGGAAAAACAATAAGTAGGTGTCTGATAAGATAAGGAGAGTCCCTGTTAGCTTTATGTTTTTCATACAGTTGCTTTTTCTGCAGGTTTTTCTGCAGGCTTTGTCTTCTGTTTGCACTCCTTGCCACTTCGATGCATGCTGCATGTATGGAATAGCTACCTAAGCACATCCGTTTTTAGATTCTTGCATTCCAGGGAAAAGTAAATGACAGCATATATCTTTTAGAAAGGCTTAACTTTCTTGTTAGTTCAATAGTGACACCTGTAGAGATTCTTAGTTTGCATTTGATCACTCTTTCACAAGAAGTACGTAGATGGCTCTTTCCCCTGTGAATTTTAAAAACCTTGAGTGGATAGTAAGAGTCATGTGAGACATTTGAGCTCAGCAGTTACTAAACTTAACTTGTTCTATATTGGTTGATACTGTTAACTAATATTAACGATAAGAATGTTAAAATGATGATATTTACAGAAGTATTTTGAAAAGGAGTAATCACCTTTTTTTTTTTTTTCTTCTCAGTTTTTTTTGTTCTGTTCTGATTCCTACTTGCCATAGTTCAAATTAGGTCCGATATTAGTTTTAATAATATCATTGATGCAGTGTAATGATGTAACTGAGGCCAGGGTTACCATGAGCTGTGTTTTAATGAATGTATAGGAGGAAACATAATATTGAGAACATTCAAAAATTGTTTTTTGATTCAAACTTGTTGCCCAGTCAAGACTGAAATAACATCATATATTTCAAGATTGAAAGATTGGAATAACATCATGTTATTGGAAAGTTTTACAACATGTTTGCAGCAGCAGCAAATATAACAGCTTTGAATTTGCCTTGATTTTTTTTCTTTTTAAAAATCTCCTTTTCTTTGGAAGCTGTATCCCCCTCCTGCTTTTCTCTGTGCTTCTATTTCCATTCTGTCACAGTCTGCAGGTTATGTAACTGAAGTGGATATGACTTTGTGCATTACTAAAGTATATCTAATTAATTAGAGTACACAGAAATTCAGAGTGAGGACCTAACTTCTGTTTCTATTTGTCATCATTTCTCAGAGATTTGTCGTGATGATTTTGACCTTGTCTGGTATCTAAAGCTAGTGCAAGATTCGCCAAACTTTGGGACTTCAGGTACAAACGTTAGATACCTCTGTCCATACATACATTTCTAAAAGATATAGCAGGACTTAGGGACTTGGCCATGTTTCTCTGGAAAGAGGTTATGAATTAGAATACAGCTTTATTCACTGCTACCTTTTAAATACTTCGAAGGGAAACATTTTCCCATTAGAATATAATATTCCTTAAAATGATCTTGTGTGAAGTTTTGTTTGATACAAAAAGGAATAATTTGATTTTGACCATTTTGAGGCAAACTGTATTGCATTTTAAAAACTACATTGTCCATTCCGCCCTCTTGACTGACTTTCCACTATAAAGTTAGCTTTGGCAAGCTTATGAAAAATTGCTGGTTGAAGGATTGCTAATGCTTGCAGTATGTTAGAAGTGTTGAGTCCCATTTTCCTTCCTGAATTTAGAGAGTGGGTGTGTTGATAAATCTTAGTTCAAAAAGCAGCTGGGAGCTGCTGCCTCTCTCACTTGTCCCTTTTGAGCTTCCACAATTCAAAGCTCTTTGCCTCCTTCATGTCATTCTRTGTGTTTACGTGTCTGCATTGGCACCTGTGGTTTTTTCCTGGACAGACAGCAAAAGAGTACTTTTCTTGCCAACCTAGTTCCCCTGGGATGGATCTACAAGTCTTGAACACAGGTCCTAAATCGTTATTCTTTCTAGCCAGTAGTASCCTTGAACAAAAAATTAGAGCTGCCTTCCCCTCTCCCCCAATATTTCATCAGTTCCTTCCTCCGTTATGCTCTTGCACTGTATTAAGTGTACTGGGAGCCAGCCTTTCAAGGTCTGTCCTCACATGCTGTGTCTTCATCTTTGCTCAAGTCTTAGCAACAGGTTTGCTTGCTCAGAACCATTTGTGGCTCTCCATTTTATCTTCTGCGGAGGACGAAACCTTTCTTTTCTTGACTGCTAGTCTCCCTTTGAATGGGTAAGGTTTATCCCATAAGGAGTATTTAGATTTCAGCGCCTTACTTAGCACTGCGAGTGTCTTGAACTAGTATGGCTTTGATTTCAATAGTTCAGCAACAAGACTTCTGGACAAATGTCTCTTGTGCTTCTACTCAGAGACCCAAAATGGGCCAGGGTCTGCCAGTGTTGTGTGCTAGCGGGTTAGAGGAGGACTGCTATATTTTCTGCAGAGGGGAGGTGGGAAGGAGCACCAAAACTGTTAAGACTCTTGAATTCCTGTTCCAACCCCTGCTATTACCTTCAGTGTCTCGTCAAATGGTACATAACCTAAGGCGCCCCAAGCAGTGCTTTGTTGCAGAGGTTTTTGCTTTGCAGAACATATGTCAGGCATATAGTGTGGTGACTGCAAGATGTGGGAAATGGTTCAAGAGGAAAATATGTTGCAAAATTGGCAAAACTCTCAATGATATGGAAGTAATTTGCTATAATCAGCAGGTTTTCTGATGCAATCACTTGATAATTGCATACTTTGAGGCTAATAACATACAGTAACAAAGAGCAGGAAACTACTATGTCTGTAAGTGGAAACGTTGCTTTAAAATGTATATAAGCCCCCAGTGCATAAAACGCCCCACAGGATGGGAGGTGGTATGTGGGAACTTCTTTTTCTATTTCTTTTGAAATCAGCTCTAATAAGGTAGGTGGTCTGAGAAACAATTTGCAAAAGGTCAAAAGATTCTCAGGTGTTTCAGTGCAAACCCTGAAAAGGAAGCATTTCTATATGAAAGTACCTAGGATAGTGATAGTGTCCCCAAATTTATACTGCTGAGTAAAAGAAGTGTCACACAAGAAAACAGAAGATAATACTACACGCATTAAAACAACAAAACCCCCATGTCCCCAACAACCAGTGTACACCCTTACACCTTTGCAACTGAAAGATGGCTTATTTCAAGTGACTGATTCGGTATCTTCCAATGACCGAGGCAGGAGCTGGTCTGTGCTTGTGTAAATCAGAGGACCTACAAGGTAGCAGTAACAATGTGTGACTTTTGTGGCTATTAAAACTTCATTTCTCAATTTTCATCAGTTATATTTGGATCAATAGCCAGGGAATTCATCTTAATAGGGAGCCAGAAAGCAAGTAAGCAATGATCTGAGGTAGGTAAGAAGATTCTTGGGACGTAGAGAATGCTTGTCTTGTTTTTATGCTGAACTTATGCAATGTGAGCTTCCCTCGGAAAGACAAGGAAGCTATATGCTGGTGGAAATATGAAATGAAATGGGCTAAAGGAAAACTAGTAGACCAGAACGCTGAAGGTATTTGCCATTGCATTTCTTGATATTGCCAAATGGTCCTTCAGACTGGAATAGGATAATATACCTGAGAAACAACCACCTGTGTGGCGGGGAAAGCAATGGTGCTGGATATTAGCATTCAATTATGTCCGTAGCCCTTCCCATCAAATAGACTTCAAAGATACCTGCTCAAGGAGAGGACAACAGAAAGAGAATAAGGAGACACACTGGGTAGGAGGGTATCTAGAAGCAATGAAGGTGGGTGCTGACAAACAGTGGGTTTCAGGTAGGATTTTCAGTAGTTGTTCTGCTCTGTGACTGACAGGTTTTGTTAAGAAAGCATCCTGACTTTTGAATTCATCTTCTCTAAAACAAAGCAACATATATTGACCTTCAATATTCAGAAGTAATCTTGGTTAACTGTATTAGTGCTTGACATAACTTCCAGTGAGCAGTTCACTCATTTCAGAGCAGGTATGGTCTCTGGAGGAGCCATGAATTAAGTGAGGTCCTGGGATTTTCAGCTGTGATCTGAGTTGGAGAAGCTCATGCTTTTATTAAGGTCAAGCCAAAGGTGGGCAAAAATAGTTACTCGGGAAGATTATCTAATGGTTGGAGACCTTTAGCACTCATTTTTGACACTATATTTAAGACACTTTTGGACCTAATGGTTTAAGCAGCTGTATGTTTTGGCCCCTGCCAAATCAGATCTATCTGTCTGTATCATCTGTAGTACAGTCCTTTATTATGACTTCTGATGCTCTTCAAGCAATCTTAGTAAAATATCCGAAAGGCACATGATTAGACTTGTTTTTCCTCTCTGCTTTAAGATGATGGCTAAACTAGTGATTTAAATTTAACCTTTTTAAAATTAAATAAAAAGTTACTGTCCAGACATCCTACATGCCAGCCCACATCCTTCAGAAGTGTAGCTTGAAGTGAGACAGAAGTGATAGCGTCCAAAACTATCTCATGTAGCAGCTACAAAAGAGATGCTGACAGACTCTACAACCTTTGGGGTAAATTCCTTATGAAAAGAAAAAGCCTTTATGGAAATCTGCGCTTTGAATTCCTTTTTGCCCTCTGAAGAGTAGATTTTTTTTTTTTTTTTTTTTTCCCCCTCCCCCCCTAAACTGGTAAGAAGAAAGGCTTCTTCATTAATATGAAGCTGTACATGCGATGTGTTCTGCTTGGCTTTAGTTTCTCATTTTGCCCTTAATGTTGTTAAACAATTAGTTTTATAATAGTTTTATTTCTAAGGCAAGAACAAAGTGTTCTCAGTTTTTCTGTGTATGTAAAAGATGTCTTGTGTGATGGTGAAAAAGGTACAGGCTTTATGGAAAAAGATGACGTTTCTGCGTGATGGAGGAATATTCTAAATTGCATTAGAGGAGGTCTTCAGAAGAAAATCAATAGGACGCTGCTTTGTTACTAGCAGTAATTTGGATGACCTTGTGTTTTTCAGCATTTGCCCATATTTCCTACCAAACTAAACAAAGCAAAGCCAAATCTGTCTTCGGGCAGTGTCACTACGTTGATTATATAAATTAGTTATTTCCAGTTTTGGATTAAATTCACAGGAGAAATCCACTGGTTTGGTCCATAGTTTACCCAGCTATACAAACAAATATGTAAGGAGAGAAGAGATACAAACTAATAATGAATATAAATATAATCTATCATTCTCTGTGCAGCAGCCTTTGCAGACCAGAGACAAATCAAAGGGATTGCTAGAAAGAATGACCTGTATGCTATATTAATTGTTAATAAGAGAACGCAGTAAAGCATTATTGATCCAGTAAACTGAAGGCTTTTTAGTTCATTCTTATCTCTCTCTGCTTTATGCCTGTTCACAGGTTTTCCAAGTGTAAGCACTAGAAAATTTTGAGGTTTTTTTCCTTTTGAGTTCTTTCAGAGCAGGAATGAACTATTAGATTAAGATGGTCGTTATCATTCTGACAAATCTGAAGGTGCCAACTTCTCCCCATCTAGTCATTTTATAAGAAAAAGAACAGTGCAGAAGTTGTTCAATTTAGCTAAAAATTGGTTTAGTTAAACTAGTGAAAAATCTTACTTGAACACATCTAGATTTGTTTATGGTTGACATTAGCTAAATCAGTGTGAACTACATTGTACTGCTTTTATTTGGACCAATTCTTCAGCTTAACTAATAATTTAAAAACTAATTTCAAACTGGTGCATTTGGATGCTGATGATGTACTGTAGCCTGGATTCAACTATTCTATTGCAGTTTAATTCAGTAGAGAGGTATGTCAAGTAATGAAACTATCTTCATTTTCTCATAATGTTTTTGAAGCTGAAATATCAAATTGAGTTTCATCTGAAAAAGGAAGGAAAAGAAAAATAACCAACAACAAACCTCACTGAGCCATTTGAAGCTGTGAGAGTGTAAGGATTTAGACACATGAACAAAGTACATGTTGTTAACTGCTCCACGGTAGCTGTCCATAAACATACTCTCTGGCATTTCAAGGTTAATGAGCTCCTATTCCTAAACTGTATAGTGAGGGTGAGCAGACTGGCTTCCCCAGTACGAACTGATGCCCTTCCAACTTCATCTGTGATCACTTATCTTTGCAATGCCATCTCTAATAAACATTTTTTAAAGTTTTTGTGCTTTGAAAGCATGAAACATAAAATACCTAACTGTTCAGAAATTTCTGAAGGCAGTTTGAAGAAACATTTTCTGTTACTTTTGCTGAAGATAAGAAGTTGGATTTTTGGCATCTTTTCCTTTCCTTTCTGCCTCTGAGCTGTTGAAGAAGCTGCAGTGAGCATGAAAATGGATGTCTGAATCATAGCAAGAGCCAATTAATTTAGATCTGGTGGCCATCTACAGCCATCACCGAATTCCAAGAGTAATCAACTCTAGCTACATTGTTAGAAGAAGGGATGAGGTTTTAATAGACAGATATTTGGACTTATTTTCACAGGCAATTGATTTAAGGAAGATTAACATCTCTCCTATAAATTAATTTGAAATTCTGTGGATATTACTGACAAATGCCTGAATATCCATTCCTGCCTTGAAATCTGTTAAATTCTTCTTTTCACTTACTTTTTGGTGGAAGTGAGTTTTAATCACATAATTTGGGGAGAGTCTTTTTTTATCCATTTTGAATTTACTGTCTTTTGAGTGATCTCTTAAATTGAGAATTCCTTTGTTCTTACATTATGAGAAGCTCATGACTGGTTTCTAGACCATTCGCAATGTCATGTGCTTTTAGGTTTTCCTTCTGAAGGTAATAGTCATGATTTGTTTTTCATACTTATGACTTAAAGTGGTTTTCTTCACTCTCCTCTTTCATCTGCTAATTCAGTAATATCCTTTAAATTTTAATCCATGTGTTTTGCCATAGTATTCCTTACACATCATTGTTAGTTTTTTAACCACAACTGCTGATGAGCAGTGATTTTTTTTTTTTTTTTTTTCTCTGCCATTGCCAACTTTCTTGAGTTGATAATTTGGATGGTCATTTTTCTCCTTTATTTTGCATTCATCAACGTGGAGTATATTTTGCTGTTGCTTTACTAGTTCATTTAGTGTGCTCTGAAGTGCCTCACTGCATTCTCTGGTCCTGCACACTGTAATACCTTTCTCATCTGCAACTATTACTGCAATTTTTACTTTATCCATTTCCACTTTCTTTCGTGTTCTAGATCATTGATAAGTATGCTAATGATGGGAGATCTAAAGTGTGTGTCAGTCACTACAGCCAGTGTTTCTTTCATGTTGGCATAGTATTACCTATGCCAAGTCAAAATTTAAAAAATGACAGAATTCAATGTGCACCAAATCTGTTGGCTTGTTTCAGTGGTGAAATGTGTGGGAGGGCTAAAAAACATGAAAGAGAATAATGCTGCCAGCTTTCTCCTTATTGCTTCCAAAGCATGAAGTAGGTAACTAAAATTGAAAATTTTAGCCTAAAGATTATAATTCCCCATATGTAATTACTGTACTGCATAATAATTTTTTTAAAGCTCAGAAAACAGGAGAGAGAGAATTGCTTTAAACAATGTCAGTTAATGAATTTGGACTTCAGGAATTGCTCTGTTTCCCATGCTTAATTTCCTGCATCAATTCAAAACCACCTACTTTTTGACGTTTCGCAGTCTCTGAAGCAATTAATGGTGATATCCCAAACTACAGTCATGAATTTAGATGACGAATAAGCTGCAGGGACAGAACAACTGTGAAGCAGCAGTTAAGATCCTGCTTTCCTGTTGATATTTCTGGTAGTTAAAAAGAAAGAAAGAATAAGAAAAAGATCTCTCAGCACAACTGTCTGAAAGTGGGATGTTTTTCTGAATTTTCTGGATGGCATCAGTAGCCGTTTTATAGTTTTGTTTGCGTGTGTCACCTCCTTATTCTACTATTTGGTGTGCCCAGAAAGTATTGTTTGCAAATCATAGATCGGTCTGCATCCAAGGACAAAGCAGATAAGCATGAATGCACAGGTGCATTTGCAGTGATTCAAAGCACAACTCTATGCTATACATGTGTGTTGCCCCGTTAACTTTCTAGATTGGAGGCAGGTATCCACATCCAATAAGTTTCCTTTTAAGTGACAGCTGTGAAAAATATTCCTGCTGTTTGTATCATTAATTAGATTATTTTATAGATTTAATCTCTGCTGCAGTTTCCAGAGAAGAAAACTGGTATATAACCTGTGAAGAGGAAAAGGGATCACTTATTTATATTTCCTAAAGTCAACTTGTACGTTACTCATTTGTTTTTACTATCCCTTCTTTTCAGCATTATTAATTTTCCTGATTTTTTTTCCTAATTTTCATTGCTTCCTAGATTGTTTGATACACATTTATTAAAATTTGCAGATTGATGACCTTCCTCAATTTAGTGAATGTCTTTCTTTGAAGATTATGTAGCTTTGATGGGAGAAAATAGAAACTCTATTTCTGTAAGTAGCTTTATTGGCCATATCAAGATCAAATGATGATTACTGACAGACTGTGGTTTAAAAATTTTATTATATTAGAGCTACTGCTTTAGTCCATGCATTTTAGAATCAGTTATAAGTTAAAACATTAGTGCTACGATACACAGAAGATGAAAATATTATCAATTAGCTCCAAAGATTGCAGTTATATTCAATACTAAAACCCAAATTGATTTAATACTGCCTCTGTCAAATTGATCTAGTATTTTGAAATTATATTGGTTATCAATTTCCCTTATTTTTAATGTGATATTGTTGACTGTATGGTAGCTATTTCAGGGTAGTTATCGAATAACCACTTTTTCATGTGGCTGATTTAAGCTTCATTGGTAAATCATTTAAGACCCTTTTTTAAAAGATCTTCAAGGATGGAAGTTCTCCAACTCCAGTTGTATTCACAGATACAGTTTCTACTGGAGTTTCTACTGATGATGTTAAGGGAACTTTATCTTAAACTTTGTGTTTGTCCTACTGCTTTCCCTGATGCCCTTGTTATGGTCCTGTTTTTCTCTGCCATCCTAGCGATTACAGTGAGTCACACTGTGGTATGGAATGACAGCCTCCTTCTAGATAAGGATTCAAATGCATGGCTTCCCTTGATACCGCCATGCCCTGTATAGTTTTTATAAGTTATTACGTAAATCTTGCATGGATATTATGAAACTACAAAATGACTTAAAAATTTTTCATTTCTGTTCTTTATGCGCGACTTATACTGACATAACATTTCAAAGACTTAAGGGATAATTTGGATATGTAATCTGAAGGATGTCTTAACAGGAGGTTATGCTTGGATTACAGATTTGAGTAATCAGGACAATGACAGCATTGTCCAGAGTGGCACAGAGGTAAACTTGGTTAGAAACAAAAGGCAAAGAGCTTGGTCATGCATGCTAGACAGAGCATGCCGTGAGATATCAAAACGAGCTTTTCCACTCTCTCACCTGCTTCTATCACTTTGCCGGTTGCTTATACTTTGGTAGATGTTATTGTGAAGTCACACATCGTTTCAAGCCTCTTCCTCACAAGTCGTTACAAGCCTTAGGTAATGCAGRCAAATACAAGTAGAGTTTCTCCTTGTTTGTATTTTGTAGCCTTTCTTTGTGATTGTGTACCTGTTCTGCAATGGAAATGCTATCTATGTGTGCCATTGATAATAGCAGGGCTGGCATAATTCTCAAATGTCCTGTCATTTTACGGCTACTTTACCTTTTTTCAAAGAGGAGTTGGTATCCAATTATTTGACTGTTTGAAATTATTTACACCACACTGAATCATGAAAATGAGAGGAGTGCTGCTTTCATTGGGAGAACCAATCCTCTGACTCCTTAAGTTGCCGACATGCGTGTCTCTCTGTTGTGGCTCTTGATGTATGGAGAGAGATGAGCACAATTTTCTGAACTTCTTCTTCATGGAGATTACTGTTTGTGGTCATGAATTGTGGGGCCTGTCTACAAGTGTCAGCGAAGGTGGTAGTTAATGCCAGTAGTGATAGCAGTTGTATTACAAAGGAAACTGAGAGCAGCAGCTTACTGATATATGAAACATGTCAGAGGATAGCGAGGGGATTTACTCTTCTTCCTTAGGGTTCACCTCTGTGATTTATACAGGGATTTCCCTGTGCCCTTTTGGAAGCCACTGGCGAGATGAAGGAGTAGAGGTCAGGACAAGTAACCTGATGAGCTTTCTCCTTCTGCGCCCTGAAGGAGGATGTCAGAGGGGTGGGATTCACTGGGGCGAGGATGGGGCAATCAGAACGCAAGAACGGCTGTGCTAGGTCAAGCCAAAATCCACCTAGCCCACTCGCTTGTCTGATAGTGACTGGAAAGACAAATACAAAATTATCTTCCCTCCAAGGTACTTTTCCAGGATGCTGTATGGTGTAGTTTTCTTTCCAAGCAGAATGTGGATTTGTTTGAGGTCTAAATTCACTTTTTTTCCACTTAATTTAATTGCTTTTTGTTTCTATCTTTGTCTTCTAAGCATCCTACAGAAATGCAGTCTGTAATGTGATTATACTTTATATGGAGTTTAGTTTGTTGTGAACATTCTGCACGATATTCCTATTCTGCCTCATTTCTCATATGTGAGAAAATGAGTATTTGTTCGTCACATCCCTTCCATGAGTAATTTTGCATCTTATCACACTGAGCTGTCTTTTTCCAAGGTGAGTCTGTTAAGCTTCTCTCCGTGTAGACGTCACTCTCTAACTTCTATTTGTGGTGTTGCTCTTCTCTGTAACGTTTCCAGTTCTATTGCGTTCCCTTTGAAATAGGGTGACCATAGCCACATGCTGTGCTAGAGAACTGGATGCTTTATGAAGTTATTCATTGTCATATTGACCTTTTTCTGTTTTGTTCTCTGTTCCATTCCTAATAGCACCTACTGTTTAATTTGCTGTTTTCACTGCTGCTTGGCTTTTAACTGATATTTTCAGAGAACTTCAAACAAAGACACAAAAATCTCTGTTCTGATTGGTGTCAGGATTTGGACTCTAAAGCCCACTATAGTGTGTGTGCCTTGTCATGGTTATTTTTTATAAATGTGTTACTCTGCGTTTATCAAAGTTGAATTTCATCTGCTAGTTTATTTTCCAGTTGCTTATTATAAAAATTCTACAGGTCTTCATGGTCATCTTAGGACTTGATTATCCTGAATAATTTTATATCGTCAGCAGACTTTGCCAGCTCACCTCCTTTTGTACAGTGTAGGTTTTGGCACAGATGCATGTGAGACTCCACACACCCTTTCCCCATTATGAAAACTGACCATTTCTACAGTAATTTTGTATCCTTTAACCACTTAATAATTTGCGAGAAGTTTTTTCCTCCTACTTGATGAAGTCCCAGCTTCTGGGAGGGAGAAATTTCAGTGAAGAATTTTGTAAAAACCTTTCTTAGAAAAAATTCAGGTAGGCTGTCAGCTAAATCACAGTCATCCACTCTTTAAGTTAGATGATTTCTTTGAAGAAGTCTGGTAGATTTGTGAGGTGTCATTTCTTCCCAAGAGAGCTATATAGACTCATCATATTCATCTCTGTCTATATTTATTCTGTTCTCTTTTTTGTTATTTCTACCATTTTGCATAGTCGAACTTGGAGGTGTTCATTTCATAGATGCCCTCTGAAACTGGTTGGAAAAACTGGTTTCATATTTTTCACCATTCATTTGTTTTGCCAATTTTCCAATGTTAAAACAAAAATTGGATTTGTTGCGTTGATGCATTTGCTCTTTTGTGTGTGTATGTCATTTCAGTAAGGAGAAGTGACTTGCTGTCTGTTTCCTGAGCAGCATCTGTTACTGTGAGGAACACCTTGGCCACAGGTCACTCTTCTCCCTGGATGCTCTGGTGGTTGTAACTCAGTGATACAATGGTTTTGCCAACACAGAGCTTTTTCTCCTTTGTTCCTGTCTGTCCRTACCTGCTGTACTGGGGCAGACTTCATCGTGCTGCTTACAGCAACTATGCTATAAATGGTTCAAGAAAGTGTTCAAAAATTCCTCCTCCCCTAAATTATTTTTAACCTGAGTCTCTCTCTTCTGTTTCATAATGGTTAACATCCTGTGCTGTATGACCAAAGATTATGGCTGGGAACAGGGGAGAAGTGTAAAAAGTCCATAAAATGCTATTGCCATCAAAGTCCTTGTATTGTCAAATGACAGCTTGTATGAGCTGTGGTCACAAGGAGCGGTTGGTTGGAAAAGGAATTGGTTTATGATAGAGCATAGTGATAAACAATGCTTTTTACACCTAACCAAAATACACTGTTAAAAGCTACAGTGACTAATAAATGATAATTACCAATAAATTATATAGTTTATCATTTATTTTCTGTTTCATTGTAACAGTAGCCTGAATATTCAGTGTCAGGGTTATAAAAAATTATGAGTCTCTAAGAATGCCATAAAATACTCTGCTGAGCTCTAGTATCTGGCAAACCACAGAAAATCATGTTGCTATAAGAACTCTAGGTCAAATTCTAAGGTGGTTGTGGGTGTGGTGACTGTCTGCCTTGTTGTCAATAAAACCTTCCTGATGGATGTTGCTTATTCAAGAGTTGACCGCTAAGTTGGCTAAGGATCAATATTGCTTACTTTCACATTCCCTGGATGGTGATAGATTTCCCATAGCTACCGTGTAGTATTTGTGCAAAGCTAGATGCTGTAAAGCTAGTTGTTATTGTACTGTACGGGGCCTGAAGTTCAGGCTGCATACCAACCACCTGCGCAACACGCAGCTTGCTATAAAACACAGAGCAGTTTTTAGGAGAGTTACCAAATGTGATTGACAACTAAAAGGTAAACAGTCCCTGGATACGTCATCTCCCCCTATGGTGGTAATTGATTAGACTTAAAAGAGAACAGCTGTTATAAGAAACCACATTAGCTGACTAAAAAGTCTGCAGGTTTGGTGGTGAGCAGCACGCTTCCAAAAGCATGTGGTCTCTTCTGCCTGCAGAGGTGAGCATTGCTTTGGTATGTCTGCAGTGGTTGGTAGTACTTCTTAATAAATCTCCTTAAAACAGTTTCTAAGTGTGCATTGGGTTTTAAACTACATGTGCGTTTTCTTGTGTGTGGTACTCTTTCTGGCTTCTGCTACTTATTCAGAGTAGAAAATGAGTTGAAGGAGCATGGGTTTGGGGTTTAGCTTCAGGTCGGATTACAATTTGGCTTTGAAATGAAGGGAAGGATTTGCTTTCAGGTATGAAAGGAGCACTCAGAGTGAGGTGTGATGTGTTGCATCACCCTCTCTTTTTTAATTTATTTATTTATTATTAATGTCACTGTACTGTGTGGCTCATGGGGGAAGGAGGTCCCCTGAGAATGGCTTTAGAAACCGTGGCTGCTACAGAGCTCTTCTGAGCACCATGGGGCTGGCTGGCCTTGAGGGCTGTGGCTGGGGGCTCACAGCCTCCTTGGAGGTGGGAAATTGCACCTGCTATCAGGAGGTAGGAGTCGGGAAGGGCTGTGATTTAGAGACAAGCAAAGGCTCCATCCAAGTTTTGGAAGCAGCTGCTTCCCCTGGTGGGGTGCTGGCTTCTGGCTTGCTGTGCTCACTGCATTCAAGAGCTCTTGTGCATGGTAATTCCTCTGCTTTCAGATACACGTTCAGAATAGAAAATAGGTGGAGGAGACATGGGCGTCAGGTTTAGCTTCAGAAGGTGCTAAGACGACAGTAGAAGCTGTCTTAGACCTGATAAGAGATTTTTCTTGAGAAGCAGAGGCTCCCAGCACCGCAGCTCAGTGGGGTTCTCACTCTGCAACAGCAGCAAAAATCTATTGATCAGCTGGTTGATGGTGTCATGTCTCTGCATAAAATATGAGCAGTTAAGTTAGAAACAGTATTTAATTTCCTTCTTTCCCTTTGATGTCCAACTTTGTGTGCACTTGTACCACAGTGTCAAGATCTTGTATCACACACCTGGAAATTTGGGCTTAGACTATAGGGTTTGGAGGATGCGAGCCGTTCTCATGAGACTCCTGGTTTCTTTAGAACAAGCACCAGAACAGTACGTGAGAGAGAGAGAGACAATCAAAGAGACACTTCATGCTTCCTGGCAGAGTATACTCACTAATCCCTTGTACTGGTATGTTGTTAGAGTCCTATTTATTCTTTGCTGTGTTGTAACAAGATCTCCGTCACTGACTATTTGTTCAAGGCTGGTGACAAAGTGGCATTGCTAATGTGTACGGCTGACACTTGAGATTTTTGTCATCTACTCCTGCTTGACAGCATTTGTGATTACTGAGATTTGATTGCTTCTTCAGTATGCTATGGATCCTACTAAAAATGGCAAGGTCTGAGTACAATATTTCTATAACATCTGAAAAGCTTTGTCTTTCACCGTATAGTGACATGGGCATGAGCACCATGATAGAGGAGTGTCATCTTAAGTTGATTGGTGAGGACTCTCTTTGCTTGGAAAAGAAAATGTATTCATAACCGTACATTCCAACCATTCTATGTAGATTATTTTATTTTTATTTGTTACTTGCTTTTATTGATTTGTTTTGGGGAAGATTTTTTCCTTCTGGGCTGCTCTGCAATTATTCAGGTTCAGGGACTGTTGTTCAGGAACAAATACAAGTCTTTATAGAGAAGTCTTTTGGTTTTGTAGTTGTAGAGTTGGCTTAAAGAAATATTCTGGTTGTATAATAGAAAATCTCATTTATTTATTAACAACTAATGTCGTACAGAAAAGCTGAGAAGTCTTCTAAAGCTTTGAAAGTTTTTGTGGTGCTGTGTTGTTGGTAGGGTTTGGGGTTTTTCTCGGGGTTTTTTTGTTGGTTTTGTTTGGTGGGGATTTTTCGAGACCATCACCAGTGGAAGACAAACATCAGAATCAGTTGAACCGTTATCCTAGATAAATTAGAGAAGATAAAGTAGCATCATAGGATAACTTATGCCCAACTCAATGCTGAAAGCAGGGTCAGCTCTGAGGTCAGACCAGGATGCTCAGGGCTTTACCCAGTCGTCCCTCTAAGGACAGCGAGACTGCGCAGCCTTGCGGAGCAGCCTGTTCTGTAATCTATAATCCTAAGCAAGGCTGCCATTGCAAATGTTTCAGTGGCTCTTTTATTTTCTCTTTTATTACAGGACTGCTGTTACATTTAGTTAGTGTTACGCTGCACCACCTGCTGTGCATTTGTGAGCTCCTATATGTTTTAATAAAGCTTTATCAACATAATTCTTAATTATGGGTGGGCAATACAAGTCAGAAGTGGAGAAAGCTTAACATTTTCAATGATGCCAAAAGACGTTTATCAGCCTTTGTGAGCTGTGGGTTGTATTTCTAGCCCTTATTATATTTATGGCAGAGAGATACTATCTTCTGTAGTTCTGTTGTGAGCCTGAACTCTGCTCTTTTACAAAGTTAAATTGAAAGGAAGTTTAAGCATTGATCCTCTGCAGAGTAGCTGAACAAGATTAATGTTAATTGATGGTTTCAGACAAACATCAGTGCTAAATAATATAACTACATTTAATTTTTAATATGATTTAGACTTACAGATACGGATGGATCTAAAAAAGGAACCTGAGTACTTCCTTGCCTGTAAGATGCTCCTACCATTTCTTCATTTGCAAATTTAAGAGAAGATGCTTTATTTATGTGGATTGTTTATTTAAAGAAAAACAAAGTCTTTAAAATCCCCTAGAAAAAATTACTTTAGAATGTCATTGAAGCTGAGGGTAAAAACCAAGAACAAAAACCGGTACTAGTGCAGTTGTTCTGTAAGTGAGAATTATAATTGGAAATTAGGAAATTAGGAATTTTGGAGTCAGTTACAGAAATTATTAAATTAGAAAACTAGGTAGATATAAAGCATCTGAATACCTTTAATTTAATTTCCAGTGGATTTTATGCAATAAAAAAATGACTGTGATAAAGTAATTTTTAGTGTTTGTTGAATGTAGGTTAGAGTACAATGACTTCTTTTAACAATGCTACACTTTTTTTTTTTTTTTTTATTCT
>JAYKAV010003423.1:241819-289346 GCA_035582835.1 Phoebastria nigripes
TAACCGTAAGTCTGAATTTCCAGCAGTTGCAATTCCCTGGGCTTTTAATAATTATAACTCCTTATATTTGTTATTACCACTAAGATTTGATTTATAAGTTTTGCTTTTACATGTAGCATAGTTTATTATCGAAATGCACACAGTAACACTAAGCCAGAAACCTTAAATCATGCTGCTCTATGGTCCATTTAATGACTAGGAGGTATTCTAAAAGTATTTGTCTGAGAATGGCAGAAATTATGCTTAGCGCTGTACTGTCCTAGTGCAGTACTAACCTCCTGGCCCCATCCACAGCAGTCAGAGGTAGGATGGATCTGCCTAGCAACATTAAGAAAGTTCACTCTTTGCACATTAGCATGCTGTCTGCTAAGTGTGAGATGCCCGAGCAAAATTGCAGCCCACCCTGGGTTCCCCTTCCCTGATTTATACTTTGCCAGTCCTACAGACTCCTTTTTCCTGTTTCAAACACTGAGTGCCTTCATTCCTACCCAACTGCCAGAATCTTGGAATGAAAAGATTGATTTATATTTCCTGTATTAACCAAATACTGCTTTCTGTGAGAAAAAGCAGAGTGGAGGAGAAGAAAACATTTTTAAAAAATATTTTAAAAATTATTATAAAAAAAGATTTATTCCAAGGTAGTTACAGAGAAATACTTTCCTACAACTCTGAACACGCATATTCCAAGTATCAAGGTTTTAGGGTGAAATACATATATTTTTTTCTTATTTAATAGTGACAACTTTCTGCTCATCACAAGTGTATAGTGCCCAAGGTGTTGGAGCACAAACATCAGCTGCTGCTGCTTGCTGGTGCTGCAGTGTGTTTGCCACATTGCCATCCCTGCCAGTTCTTCTGCTCGTAGAAGTCAGCTCCTGGGTGGTTTCTCTAGTTTTTCTAATTGACTTGTTGGTTGTGGAGGTGCTAGGTCCATTCTCACAGAAACTTGTATTTCCCAGCTTCCAGGTGCCGGCTGGAGTTCTGTGGGACCAGGGAGCTGCTGCAGGGTTTTAGAAATCTGGGACAGGAACGTTTTTTCCGTTGGTTTCAGGAAGGAAGCTGCCGAATCTGCCTCTTTGTGCATTTTTAATGCTACCAGGCATGCCACAAACACTTGTGAGGCTTATCCAAGCCTGCTCCTATTAACACGTGTGTCTTTAAGAATCAAACTCAAGTGCAGGAAACTTCCCAGGTGATACTGAAGCATATTTTGTGAGTTGGTAGTTTTAAAGCATGTTGGTGCTAAACTACTGTCAGCATACAAAGCAAAGAGGTTTTGATGTCTAGGTATTTTCTTCAAATGAGGAAATTTCTAAACCTTGCTACCTGTGACCATTAGAAGCTGGTTTTTTTCTCACTGCTGCAGTGCTTTTCCCTCTCCTCCTTTGCCCCTGTATCTCTGCATCTTCATGTCTCTCATCTTTTGTGCTCTCCCGTTTCCCTTTTCACATGTAAATGCAACATTAAAATATTGAAGGCTTTGTATTCTTTCCCTTGTCATTCTCTGTTTTCAGGCTTCTGCTAATTTTTTGATCCCCTAATTCTATCTTTGGGATCTTGTTAATTTTTTTTCTGCTTGTACAATTCTGTTTCTCTCCTCTTTTGCATCATTCATGTCCTGTCAAAGCTCGTTCCATAACGCTGACTGTTGTTGTTATCCTGACCATTCCTTTCCCTCCCTCTCTGCTCCCGTCCCAAACAACTGCACCATGCTTTCCCGGTTGTGTTCTCACTGTGCCGCTCCTGTGCTGAGCTGCGTTGATGCTGTGCTCCTTCAGCCATGTGGCTGTGCCTTTGGAGGGTGGGGAAGAGGGAGCAAAGCCCTCAGCAGTGGCCATGACTAGCAAATTTAGACAAATTTAGCAACTGCACGTCATAGTATGTGACAAGTGTGTGAGATAGCCGTCTGCCCCTTGTCTTCAATGAGAGGATGGTACAGGAGTTTGGGTGTAACAACCCTTAGAGGAGGTTCATCTATGAACTCCTCTATGAAGTTCATAAACTTCATCGTTTGGCGATGACTGAATGTTAAACTGCCTGAAGTCATATTAATAAACAAAAGCATAGATAATGCTATGAGGATTAACACCTCTCGTATGAAGAAAGGCTGAGAGAGTTGGGGTTGTTCAGCCTGGAGAAGAGAAGGCTCTGAGGAGACTTTATTGCAGCCTTTCAGTCCTTAAAGGGGGCTTATAAGAAAGATGGGGACAAACTTTTTAGCAGGGCCCGTTGCGACAGGATGAGGGGGAATGGTTTTAAACTAAAAGAGGGTAGGTTTAGACTAGATACAAGGAAGAAATTTTTTATGCTGGGGGTGGTGAAACGCTGGCACAGGTTGCCCAGAGAGGTGGTAGATGCCCCATCCCTGGAAACATTCAAGGTCAGGTTGGATGGGGCTCTGAGCAGCCTGCTCTAGTTGAAGATGCCCCTGCTTATTGCAGGGCGGGGTTGGACTAGATGACCTTTAAAGGTCCCTTCCAACCCAAACTATCCTATGATTCTATGATTCTATAATTTTGCACTTCTCTCTGTAACCAGGAACAAGTACTTACTAGCGTAGGTATAAATCCTATTTAAGAATATTTATGAAGAAAAGGGGTGGAGGTAATGTAGGAGTACAGCTGGAATGTGAATGTTCAGCACAGTGAACTTGGGATAAAAGCGCACCAGTTGGGTTTTGGGACGATTTTGCGTTGATTTGCCTTGCAAGACAGAGGAGTGTGGTCAGTGCATGGGTAGGGACGCGCCTGGAGTTGTGCCTCCTTATTTGGCTTTTCCCTTGAAGGGGATTTCAAATGCAAATGGTCTGAAGCAAAGCAGACAGAAGAATGCAATTAATAGCAATCATAATAAAAGTGATATACAACAAATAATGGTTGGTTACGAGGGAAGAGTTAAGGGGATTAAACTTACTTAGCCCTCGGTGACAGCTACAGGTTGCTCTTAGGCTGCTGCTCCGTGGGACGGAGGCAGACCGCAGAAGGGAGCACGGCACCTGTGCCCTCGTACCCGGGTCTGTCCTGGGAAGGCACAGACTCTCGTGCGGCTGTGGGTAGCTCTTTGGAGGGCTCTTCTTCAAAACCCCTTCCTGCAGGCAGCGCGCAATCATCCTGCTCCGGTGTCCCCTTTCACTGCCTTGCATCCCTGAGGGAAGCCTGCCCTAGCTGCTGTGCTCTCCCTGAGCCTCTCTGATGTGTGCAGTAAATTACGTAGGAAACAGAATTTTAAAATTAAACTGCTCATTAGATCTTAAGTAGTTTTATTATTTTGCAAAGTAAGAGAGCAAATCTGAATTATTTACAAATGCTATCATGGAATCTAGAGAAAGAGTGAGTTTGTGAGGCATACAGGCTAACCTCCTATTTTTTTTTCTCCCTCCCCTCCTATGGGGGACCTTGAAATGCCATTACCTGCTGTAGCTGAGAACAAGGTAATTTGTAATGTGGAACAGCTAATTTTTCATTGTGGTTCCACTGGGGCATAATGCAAAACAATCCAGTATAGCTATGGTGGTAGTGCAATAACCTGAATTCATTGCAGGTACCATGTCAGTTGCTGTATCCTGTCACCTTTGGCCAATAATGAAGCTATTTGCAAAATTACTGTAGGCTTTTAAATATATTTGACATATTCTACTTTTTGCAAAGTATAGAAGCCTATGCAGGAGCAAAAAGTTGAGCTTGGGCCATTATAAAAAAATAAATAAAAATGCAAATTATAGTTAGCTGACATCTTCCCCAAATCTAGGAGTCTTAATTATGTTAAGGAGCTAATTTGGTGAACCAGATAGAAAGAGAAACGTTTTCAGAGCCAGCTTAGGCAATTTTCTAAGTTCTTTTTTTCTGAAATTGTAGTGCATGTGAAGGAGCTGAGAAATGCCAGCTCTTTTAGGCTGGCAGCACCCTGTGATGTGTTGGCTTTGAGAAGAATCCAGCTTAGAACAACTTTCAGTAGGACAGTGAGCTGCTGTATTTCAGAAGTGTCGGTGCACAACTGTGGAATTAAGCTGCCCCATAAATTTTGTTCTGTTGTCTGGAAACTGAGTTTTCAGCTGCAAAAAAGCTTAAAAGTTTAAAAAACCAAAAAACAAAACAAAAACAAAAAAAAACCCCAAACAAAAAAACAAAACTTTTTTTTTTTTTGAGAATTAGGTCCGAAACTGCTCTGTGTTTCGTCTACTGCATTTTGCATCTCTTCCAGGTCACCTAAGTAAGAGGCAGCATGCCCTGTGTCCAGCCAGAGCACTGATATGGTCATTCTGCTGACGTTCCCTCAGAGGGACAATTTTTTATATTTCTCTTGTTTTACCCAGCCTCTAATTTTCCTGTAACTTGCTGAAATGTGATGTCTTCCAGACCACTGTTCTGTTGTCAAATCAAGCTGAAATTGGCCAGAAAATTTGGGAGTTACTTGGAGGAGGTTTGATAGGCTCTGTGATTGTATAAGCCTGCTTTCACATACCCTGTTACTAAAAATCACCCCAACCCCCAAGAAAAAGAACCCCTTAATTTTGCTACAGAGGCAGTACTCAAGTGTCCCTATGTGTTTGATCTGCGTGTTTGGATTCAGCAATTGAAGTATTACTCTACATAGCAGTATGTATATCATTAATACGCTGGAACTCTGCAGTGGATTTTTCTTCTCAGCAGAGCAAATTTTGCTGTATTATATTGAGTTCCTGGAGAATCCCTGAAAGGTGACTGAAATTTTAAATCTCAAATAGCATCATAATTCCTTCCTTGTGAGACAGTCAGAAAACCCATTCTGCAAAGCTAGATTCTATCTCGTTTTTGTAGATAACAGGAAAAATAATTTTTACTGTGTAATCGCAATCCTTTTACAAGGCTGCCTGAATTAGCAATTCCGATAATCTTAAGTAGTATGCTTCCTCAACCCCTGTATTTACAAATGTTTTACTTATTCAAGGCTTGCTTACCTGAGTCAAAACCAACTCATCTGTCCTCAAAGAGAAAAGGATTACAGACTCTGAAAATCTTTTAATATCAATTCTGTTGTTGTATGGAACCGATTACTATTTTCCTGGCTTGAATCGAGGTTGAATTATTTCTGATATTTGATATGAGAAAGAAACCGAAAGCTCTTAAAAATAATAGTAATAAAGGTAAATTCTCATTATCAGTTGCACTCAAAAATTTAAATTAAAGTCATGTAAGTTAGCGTGCCTTGAGTGAGAATCTGTCTCATTAATATTAATCTCCGGACTCTAATGAGAACACTAAGCTACTATGTAATGCTAAAAGGGCACAGGTGTGACAGTCTCAGAGAAGGTAGAAGCCCTAAATCCCACAGGCTATTAAACTATAAAAAGCACTACCTAATTATTAGGCAATTTCTTGCCTGGTTATTGAAAGGGATGAGGTTTTTAGTGTTTATCTGAAAAACAAATGCCCACAGAAGACAATTTATCGTACATCGAACAACATATCACTGAATTTCCCTGTAACAGAAAAACATGATGGAGAGGAGTCTGTGACCCCACTGCTTTATCAATATACTAATTCATACCCTAGGCAGAGGAATTCCAGAGGAAAGTCATCTTATCTTCTTTTTTCTTCTATGGATTCAGGATCTCTTGGGCTGCTCTGTTTGTGTCACAGTGATGCTGGGTTGGCAGTGTTGAAACTGCACTGCTCTGAGTTGCAAGCCATTAAAATGAAGTGCATCGATTGCAAGCGCTTTGGTAGAGGGCACCCATGCCAAGGAAATTACAGGAGAAAGCAGATGCTTATACTTGGGAAAAAAGGATACATTTGCAGTTTACAAACAGTAAACTGTTTTTAGCTAAAATTTTCTTTTCCAAGCAGCTTTTTGGGGGTTTTCTGTCTTTCCGTCACTGTGTATCAAGGTGTTAGGAAAACAAAAGGTTTGAAGCTTAGGTGTGTCCTCCACAGCTCAAGCATCCATCAGTTGGTCTGTGATTGACGCTCAGTAAATAGCGTGGTTTAGTCTCAGGAAGGAAAACTCAGTTCACAGTTTCCCGGCTGTGCTCAGGTTTGAAGGGATAAAAGAGAAAATAGAATCTACTGTTGCTTTCCTAAGCAATGTCAACGACAGCAGCCTGGGTGCATGCAGGGAGCATATTTAATCTGTTTGTGCTCCCAGACTTTGCAGTGATGGATTCCGTATAAATAAATAAAGACTCAAGAGATTTAGTGAGGTGTCATAGGAAGGTGATCACAATTTGTCTTTACTAGAAGCCTTGTGGTAGACACATTCATAAACGGTATACTAATATGTTGTCCACTCCCCCCTGAAATTAAATAAAAAGTAAAGGAGGGGGAAAAAACCTTTTTAGGTGTAAATGTCCTTTCATTATTCTGCCTGCTAGTGTAGCTGTTGTGTTAATTGATAGTTCTTAATGAATCYTCTGGTGGTGGAACAGAATTGAGGTGGGAATGTGTTGTGTATGTTAAACCCACAAGTAAAATACGATTCTGTTGTCTTGAACAGAGACTTATTTACATGGTGAACTGTACAGATGGCTTGTAAAGGAAAATTACTCTTCCTTCCTGAAAAACCACTTGATAAATCACAGGCTTCTCTTTATGTTTGCTTCTCTCTTAATGTCTAGAAAATCCAAAAGTTATGCAAATGTGTAGTACTCCAATCACACTAAACACCTGGAAAAACATAATAAGTACTCTTAACAGATTACCTTAATATGCACTTTTTTTTATTCTTAACATTTGTTGAAAAACTCATGAAGTCCTAGGCAATGTTTTTTAGTTGGAAATGAGAAGTTTTCTATGTATTATGCAGTTAATGAATGTTGCATCTTTTGTAATTGACAGAACCAACCTTTTTGAGTGGTTCATTAAATGCAACATATTAATCTATTGCTTATTACTTTTTTCCATAATAGGCAATGGTAACACACAAAAAAGTCAACCCGTAGGTTTTTTGCTACTTAAGACTGGGCTTGAGTTTGATTTACAAGTGCTGAACTGATTGGACTTTCAGGTGGGACAAAGATCGAGATCCTAGCTCCTGATTGTTAGTCATCAACAGTAATGCTGTGGACCGCCTTGGAGTCTGAAAGTGTTGCCGTGTTGCTGTTGGGGACGTACCGCACAACTGGTACCCGCGTTACAAATTCCTGCTGTGATTCTCTATGGGAGTGCAGCATGTCCTGCCATGCCTTGCTGCAGGGTAGCCAAACTTTTAAACATGCATTTGAAACATGGCAGTTGTGACACTGTTGTGTTTCTGCCCTGCAGTCCTTGGGTGTTTCAAGGAAAAAGTGATCCTCACTTGGCGCRCTGTGCTGGAGTTCAGTGGTACCGTGACACTGCCTCACTTCTGCAAAGAGAGTTGTAGGATAAGGTCTTAAAATTGTTTCTCTGAGGTGTGGAGAGTAACTGAAGTAAAATATAGTGGATCGTTAGTTCATCAGGATTGCTTTTTTATGTACTGGATTTCTATAATCTCAAAGAGAATCTGTTATTAGCATGTCAGCTAYGGGTACCTCCTCTGTCCTTATTTTGCTGTAGTTTGGCTGATTTTAGCCAGATTTATTGGGAAGACAAAGCTTTTTTTAATCTCTCCATGTTGCTGCCTCCTTCTCCAGGAGTGTTTTAAACCCATCACTGAGTTCTGAATGACTTTGGCAGGAGGATGAAGGTCTCACAGTTATCATATTTGCATGAGCTTCCCCAGTAGTGATAGCTTGGTTGGGGAGTGCCCAACAGAGGAAGAGGCTGCAGTGTGGACTGCCTATAACACCAGAGATGCCAGTGCATCCATGTGAGCAAGGGCCTCAGAAACAGGCTTTGTACCGTCAGCAGACCAGGGAGTGCCTTGGGCTTTCCAGCCTCTGAGAGGTGCGACAAACCTCACAGATGGGTCATCTCCTCCTTGTTCAGTCCAGCCAGTCTGCATATCAGCAATAACTTCATTCACATGAATCTTCCTCATGAAATAAAGATCTGCTGCAGTAAACCCAGCGGTTTAACTGCAGCAGATCTTTATTTCATGATGTGATAAATCTTTACTGATGATGTGATGATCTTTATTTCTTGATGTGAAACCACCAGTGGTTTAACTGGTGGTCTTGTCCTTTGCTATTCTGAAATGGGAGTAAGCTGTAGCAGGTCTACACATGATAGATCATATGGTGTCCGTTCCCTGCGTCACCCATCCTTACTTGTCCCTTGCTCAGAGGGGCTGCATGACTGGTGATCCCTGTGAAAACAGCAAATGTGGGCATGTTCTACAGCTTGCATTGCTGTCCTTTCATTGCCACTGAAGTYCAACAAAGTTTTGGTATCTAAAGGTACATGCTCTAAAACAGAAAACAGCACCAAATCTGATTATTACTTGTTGAAATTTATTTATTTTTCTTCAGTAAATATTTCATCTTAATGACTTTGTAAACAGCTTGCTGTTTGCATTTGGGCAAAAAAAAGACGGAAGAATCCTCAAGAGAACAATATCAGATCGTTTGTTAGGGAAAAAAAGCTTTAAAGCTTGTTAATTGCTTGCTTTAGAGTCTTCTGTTATTAGCATAGCTGGTTAAAGAGAAGTCTTTCCCTTTAAGCATTGCAGGAAAAATATCATATGGTTTTACTTCCTTTTCTTAAAAATAAAAAACAAACCAAAACAAACAAACAAAACCCCCCCACACTTTTACTGAGAACAAGGCAGTGCCACATCAAAAGAAGGTGGATATAATGAGCCAGTTTTGGAGGTAACGTTAAAATTTGAAAATAACAATCCAAAAAATATTGTGCCTCTACTTACCCTAGAATACAGCTGACTAGAGAGCGTATGAACAGTGAGGCAAAATGTTAATAAAATTTCAGCAGTTTATATCTCATGTTGCAGGTCAAGACGCTGTGCATGCACACCTGTGGTATGGTGATCTGTGTGGTTTCATGCAGGGGCATTAGCTTGGGGCCAAGGAGCCGGACGGCCAGTTGGTGCAGCGCCGTGTCTGAGCAGGGAGGCCGTGCCCTGGAGCTGAGCAGCTCAGACACGGCACTGCATCTGCTTCCAGAGCAAGGCTGGCACTGCTCACGTAGAAATCTCTACTACTTGTTTTAGTGTACATGATTGAAGGAAAAAGTGAAGAGAGCAAGTTTGCAGATGATACAGAACTGGGAGGAGTGGCTGATATATCAGATGGTCGTGCTGCCATTCAGAGGGATGTTGACAGGCTGGAGAAATGGGCCAACAGGAATTGCATAAAGTTCAACAAAGGCAAATGCACAGTCCGGTCCTTGGAGATGAACAACCTCAAGCACCAGTAGATGCTGGGGACTGATTGGCTGGAAAGCAGTCCTGCAGAAATGGACCTTGAGATCCTGGTGGACAACAAACTGACCATGAACCACCAATGCAACCTCATGGCAAAGGAGGCCAACAGCATCCTGGGCTTCATTAGGAAGAGTGTTGCTGGCAGGTTGCGGGAGGTAATCCTTCCCCCCTATGCAGCACTGGTGAGGCCACATCTGCAGTACTTTGTCCAGATCTGGGCTCCCCTGTCAATGAAGGATGTGGACTTAACTGGAGCAGATCCAGTGTAGGGCCACAAAGATAATTAAGGGACTTGAGAATCAGTCAGAGGAGGAGAGGCTGACAGAGCTGGTATTGTTGAGCCTGGAGAAGAGAAGGCTCAGGGGGGATCTTATCAACGTGTGTAAATACTTGATGGGAGGGAATGAAGAAGAGGGAGCCATACTCTTCTCAGCAGTGCCCGCTGACTGTACAAGAGGCAATGGGCACAAATAAAAAAACCCTGAAATTCCATCTGAACACAAGAAAAAACTTTTTCACTGTGAGGGTGATCGTATACTGGAAGAGATTGCCTGTAGATGTTGTGAAGTCTCCATCTATGGAGATATTCAAAACCTGATGGGGCATGGTCCTGGGCAACCTGCTGTAGGCGACCCTGTCTGAGCAGGGGGAGATGGACTAGGAGATCTCTAGCGGTCCTTTCCAACCTCAATGTTTCTGTGAATTACATTGAAATTCACTGTATGTGGAGGATGTCAAAATGTCCATATAATGTGGTATAGGTAATCGTTTAGGAGGTAAGCGGTTGGTTTTTAGCACTTTTTCAGGCTTTCTGAGACCTAGGGGCTTGAATCAAGTTAGGCTCTGAGAAAGGATACTTACTACAAACTGTTCTGCATGTGACACACTCCACTGAATTCATACCAGAGTCCTTCCAGTGGCGTATTGCAGGCTCTATACAATTTTGTCTAGGCTGGTTGGGTTTCTTAAGAATGAGAGGCTCAGGTTTTCCAGTGGTTGTCTGAGCTTGGTCTTGTCTGAGCTTGGTCTTCTAGATAATGTCAGACAGCTGAAAATAAAGGTCTGCACACAGCAAATGGTCAGAGAGCTTTTTTGGTTTGTTTTTTTTTTTTTTTTTTTTTTTGACCCATACCTATAGATTCCCCAAATGAGTCTTTGCGAAGTTCAGGCTGAGACCTGGATTAACTCAAATCTTCCTTCAAATGCGGATGATATGCGTAATTCTTAAAGAGCTATGTAAGTAGTGGTTTCAGAGAAATTAGTCGTTCTGTACACATAAGCTTGTTTGTCTCTTTTCCAAGATGATCAGTGTTATGATACTGTACTGGTTTGGGCTGGGATGGGGATTAAACCACAATAGATACATGCTCTACTTGCCCAATCAGTTGTTGATTTGTTTTTGTTTGTGTTTTTTTTTTTTTTTTTGTTTTGGTTTGGTTTGTTTTTTTTTTTTTTCTGATGATGATGAATAGCTAACTACCAGCAGAACAACATTCTGTATTAGAAGCTTGTATCAACCTGAATTTTTGTCCTGTTTTGGCTTTTAGTCATCTTCTTAATGTTATCTTCTGCAGTTGTTATAATGAAACCACAGTACCTCCTGTCCAGACTTAAAAAACATCCTCCCAGTGAAAGATTTGGTGCAGAACGCTCTTTCTACAGATTTATATCACTGTGCATACTTCTAAACAAATATTTACCTTACAATGAGGTTCATTTTGAGAGCTGCTAAACACACTGTTTTGCAGGCTATATGCAGCATTCAGTAATAGAGAGAAATATAATTTCTAAGTGCTAAAATGCATACCAGCATATACAAACCAATAACCATCACAGTATGATTTGAAGAAATGACTTCCCCCTATACAGTACATGTTCTTTAAAGAGAGCAACCACTGCTTTCTAGCTCATTGTAATTCACACTGCGTCCAGCACTACTGGAAAACTAATGAAAATGCTGGGAGTACAAGGCTTTATTTTACTGTTGAGAATTCTCAGTGGTTACAGTATTATGTTGTGCCTAATTCTCCTGGTATCACATTTTTTTAACAGTGATTTTTATTTTCAGCCCAGTGATCCATTTCATGCATTAACCCCCTAACTACTGAATGTACCATGTAGCACAAAGGAGCTTTCAAAGCAAAATGCTTTTACTAGATTAACTGTAAATAGGAACAATCTTCTCAATCAAGTAGAATTCTTATATGTATTGGCTCACTGGCATGAAAATCTGGGAAGCAGAGGCTTTTAAGTCCACCTCCAAGAAGATCAAAGTGCAGGGATAGGAGGAGGAGGTGCTGGTTTTATTTTTTCATCTAAGACTGCATGATATGAAGCGATGCAACTGTTGCCATAGTAAAGTTATATTGAATTGACTAAAAGCCAGTCAACGCCACTGTGCAAACCTCCCCCCGCCCCCAAAACAAACAAACCAGAAGGATAAACACTTCTCAATTGATTTTGTTTTCCCTCCTATAATAGGGAATTGTAGGAACTGATTTTAGAACTCTCTTTAAAAATACATAATTGCCAGCAGTGAAAAGTCAGTGAATATTTTTGGGATTTGGGGTATATTGTGTTTCAGATATAATTCATATTTTTTCTAAAAATTGTCATTCATGAAGCACCTTCAGTTGTCAACTGTGTGATAAGAGTCATCTCCTCAATTAACTGGGGGAGTATTAAAATGCAGAAGGTATTATCACTAGAATATTATAAATGGTATCTTTACACATCTGTTTAAGTTTTGGAGAAATTTACTTTCATCCTTGCCTGCTTTTGCTTTGTTACTCTGGAGTAATTTATAATGCATCTGAAGAATTGCCTTATCTCCCTCTCTACTGCACCCAATATACGCATACTTGCAGGGACTGAGAGACCAGGAAACATCACATGTCCTGGTCTCTGCTCCTCAGTGTCTAATTTTAGGGAGAGGTCTAGGAGGGTGTGGCAATGAAATAAAAGAAAAAATAACTTTTGGTTGTGTTAGTGTTCATATTTGCATGGTTCAGGAGTTCTCTTATACCGTGGAGTCAGTATCTGAGGCTTAGCTACACTGTTAAAAAAAGCCATTAAAAAATCCAACAAACCTGAATTCTTGTGACCAGAGCAGCTAGACACGAAGTGCAGAAGCCCATCCATGTTAAGATCTCTTTCAAACATTGCCCTCCTGCTGCACAGGAGGTGAGGGCTGACAGCCTTATTACAAAGCCCTTCTTTTACTTCAGAGGTTCTTAATTTCCGCTTGTTGCAGCACTTGAAAACTTTGGGTAACTGGATGCTGCAGTGTGAGCCTAAGCATCCACTGCCACTTGAGATGGTCATGAGTGTCCCAGCTGGCCTTCAGTTGCTGGGTTCCGTCAGGTCCTGTGTCTGTCATGTCTGCCAGCCTCCGAGGTTGTTTTAGATGCACAGAGGCTCTCAACTTAGTTAACTAATCTTGCTTCAGGCAACTAATACTCTCACTAATGCGATTTGCTCTTTCAACTTTTCCAGAGATGCAGGTGTACTTTGAGGGGCTTTATTTTATTCGAAAGGGCTTCGTGTGTTTATTTTGTGCTGTGGCTTTAGGGGGGAAGGCAAATTRGATAAGTGTTTCTTGCCCACTGAAGGCAGGGATGCTGATGTTGCTCATAAATTTGTCAAGGAACCATCTCCCTCATAGCTGTATTGCACAGACAGGCTTCTCCATTAGTGCTGAAGGCTTGGCCATGTCAGGAGGGTTGACCATGGCCTTCGTTTTGGAGAGTAGGTGATACCTTCCATGCCTAGAACATGTGCCCTTGATTGTCCCAAATGTCCAGGTTGAAAGTAGGTGACTAACTTTTTTAAAATGAGCACTCCAGCAACCCCCTTCCTAACTTATTAGGTGTCTGAGAAATCACAGGTATTCTCTCTTTTGGCAGTGAAGTTATGCAGGTATTAAAACCTGCTGTTATTGTTACAGAACTAAGTATCTTAAATCAGCAGCAACAAGCTGAAACCCCTGCCTGCAGTTGGCCCCAAGACCTTGAATTTGATTTGATGCTTTAAAGGGAGCAGGCTTTAGAAACAGATTTCTTCTGTTAGAAGCTTAGAATCCACCTAAAAGATGAGAAACAAGAAATAAAAAAAATAAAAATACTAATTGAAGTGGGCCTGGGAGAAGGGGAAGAGCTGAAGATACTTGTGGCCCATCCTGTCCTTCAGAGAGTGCAGTGAGACACAGCRCTGGTCAGCACGTTACACGGTGATATCAAAGCCCTAGAAAGCGAACTGCTGCTCCTTGAAGGTACATATGAAAGTGCAGATTTGAAAATTTAATGAATAGGCAAAGGACCTCACTATCATTGGCAAACTGGGAAACAAAACATCAGGGATTTAGAGAGAAACGAGAATAGGCCAGAGAGCACGTTGGCAGTCAAGGAGCCTGTGTCTGAGTGGAGAGGAAAGGGGAAACCAAGGTGAGGCCAAAGAGACGGGTGGCATGGCCACAGTGATGGGGCTAGGATCCTCTGCAGCACCACATGGGAGTGGATAGGAGTAAGGAACAACTGCATTTGTCAAAGGCAAAGAAGAAGGCTTGTTCTTGCAGCCTGAGTTTATACCTAACAAAAGTTTTTTTGTTGCTGAAGTCTGCACACACAGATAAGGTTTCTGCTGTGAAAGTATTTGAATATGCTTAAAAAAAAAAATCGGCCTGAGTGTGTTTCCATTTCAGTTCAATTTATTTGAAGCAAATGTCTGGTAAATAACTTTTCCTTTCTTATTTTTTCTCTTCGTCTTTGTTAGAGAAATCAAAGCTGTGGTTACTCAGATGTCCCAGGAGCACCAGGAGCTGATGTTCTTCTGCATTCTTTGAAAGCACGTCAGCGTGCTGCAGTGATCAGCTGCTTTTGACAAGGAGTGTTGGCTCTCCACTTGTCCTCCCCTCTCATATAAAAATAAGGCTTTGGTAGTCAGGACTGTCCCTAGGGAGGTCTTGTCCTGGTAAAGGGCTCATTATCTGCAGTATACATTGAATAAAGCTTGAAAACTTCATGTAATAGTTAAACGTGAGCAATAAAATACACATAGGACATATTGTTAGTTTTCCAGGTACTCCAGATGATTGCCTGTAATTAATCTTTTTGTACAGCATAGCAATCTCATGAGTGTATACATTTCATGTTTCGTCTTTACTAACCATAATTTTCAATTCAATAAATTTTTTTTTTTTCCCCTACCACTTGTTTTCCAGTTAGGGAAGGCTTGTTTTTAGTGAGCAGGTATAATTCTTCTGAAATAAGAGGACTTTTCTGAATATTGTATTTTTGTACCTTTTTAAAATAATTGTATTCTCTAGCATGACAGCAGATCTTTCTTCTGCAAAACACAGAACAGATCTCAACATGAGTGGTAAGGGGTGGTATGGTGCTGTCCCGTTCCTTCATCCTGCTGCCTTGTACTCCACTAAGCAGCTTGCTTATTTACAGCATTGGCCTGATATGTTTATACTAGTGAGTTACGTATTACAAAAACAGTTGTTGAAGAAACATCTGTTAGGTAAATTGTACTGACTTATCACTATTGATTAGCAAGTGCTTATCATGATGTCTATTGACTACTTTTGTGAACTGGCGTTTTTAAGAGATTATTTTATTTTATGGCATCCTCTGGCTATAACCAGTAAGACAAAGCCTCCTGTATTTACAATAAGCTCAACCATTATTTTTCATTGTCTTTTCTATTATAGCCATAGATGTAGTAGAAACAGTATTTATAGGAGGCAGTTCAATCTCTCCTATTAAAAGGAAGCCTTTCCAGCTTCTACCCCATGAGAAGAAAAGATTGTTGTTCTTTTAAGGAGATAAAAAGGGGAAAAAAGATGTGCCCCCAAACAAACCATATGTGTTACAGAAACAACATCATATCCAGTACTTCTTCGAGGCATAATTTGCACCCTTCATTTCCATAACACAAGTGTAACTGGAGGAGCACCTTTAACATCAATGTTATGCTGGGCCGATACTGGATCAGAACAATACACAAAAGTTTAGCGTTCATGTGAGTAAGTGGTGATGGTGATGATATGGAATATGTATATTATTGGAGGGCTCTGTTTATCTTCATGGTTCAGATCATATTTTAAAGATCATGGCGTGTCTCTGCATAAAGAGCCCATTCCGCCCCTCCCCACTTCAAGAATTTTCTTGGCTCTTTTTTCCTAGTACCTTGCTGAGCTTTTACCAAGAGGGGTTACATGGTGTTGTGTTCTTCACAGTTAAACCTTGCTGGAGTCAATCCTCGTATTCTGGCCTTGTGTTCGGAGAGAAAACCCAAACATTAAAAAAAGTTAGTTATCTCTTTCCTGTGGTTGTTGATGAGAGCTGTATTTTGGGTGATAAAAAGCAGAGGAGATACAAAGGGTTCCTTAACCAGAAGAGAACAGCAGGAACAAGTCTCTTGAAGATTGCCCCCAGCTGTAGCTTTTGCAGAGAAAGCAGACCTTGCTAAACCCTGTGCATAGGTCAGAGGTTTCTCCCAGCCTGAGAATTGTTGATGAGAATCCATTTTCCCCTCTAGAGATAACCAAAGCAGGACTGAGCTGACTGGCCTTTAAACGAACACGGCTTTAAATGTAGACAGGCATTTAAAGCCTTCTGCTGTATAAATTAGAATTGCTGCTTACAGGATCACATTTTCACAGAATATTTTTCTTATAAAAAATGCAAGGAGCCTAAAAGCTGCAGTATTTAGAAAGACAGTATTGAGAAAGAAGTGTTATGGTCTTAGAAAGGAAAAGAAATGCTGTTTCTTTCACACATGCACTTTAGCTTTGCAGTGTCTTTCCGCATTCACAGTTTCATTCATCGCAGGACAGTATGATTTGTAGCAACTTTCTCTTCCAATGAGACAAAGAAAAGGAAAAAAATCAGGGCTTTTTGGGTTTTTTGTTAACTGGTCTGGAGAAAGACTGGGAACTTCAGACAGTAATGGTAAAAGATGAGATATCTGCGTCACTGATCTGGCTGCACTTATGTGAAACTTAGCTAATGGCAATGTAGTTCCTGATCACTGAATGAAGGACTTAAATTAGAAAAGACAACTTTTGCCAGGAAAGATGGAAGATGAAATGGAGTTTGTCTCCTTTATAAAATGTTGTTGTGTCATTAATTCAAAACTTTTATGTGATAGATGAGCCCACATGTGTTATACAGGAAAAACTTGCCAAAGCTTACTGGAAACTCTCATAAACTCTCCATATGGAGAAATGCTACAATAGTAACTTTCTCAGGCCAAAGAGCTTAGAAGTTTATGCTATCTGTGTCTAAGACCATTGACAATCAGTACAGAATTAGATCCCGGTTCTGCAATTTTGTCTTTGATTTTTACAGATGCTGGGATTTGGCAGAAAATTTTTTTCCATTCAAATCTCAACACAGTAGGCTAAAGGCTTCTTGCCATCCAGGGAGGTGAAATATGGGACAGCAAAATGTTGGTAGGCCAGCAGTTTTTCCCCTTGTCATTCAGGTTTCATTGTCCTGCGATGCTTTCAGAAATTTCAGGCTGCTTGCTGATGTAATACTGACATTTATCTGAACGAAATGAGATTTTTTTTCTTATTATTTTGCTTTTTCTATGAATCTTTATTTTCTTCTCTCTCCTTTTTTTTTTTTTTTTTTTTTTTTTTTTTTCCCCCCCCCCCTCCTTCTTTCTTCAGTGCTAGTAAGCGTAACAACTCCTGGAATATACTTCAGGTATTATGAAATGAAGTCTTGGAAGATTTCTGAGGTTTGAAAAACACTGAAATATCCAGTAGACCAGAGAGGCTTATAAACAATTGGCTATAAAATATGATAATAGCTGTTTATCCCAAACCTTATTCTTATTCTTACCTCTCCAGCATTCTCCAAGAGGACTTTCATGGTTGAGTAGCATTAGTCATTTAGAGTATGTGGTAAAATATTTTTGCTGTTGTGTTGGAGAAGCCCAAGAAGTGAGGACTGAAGTTGCTTCCACACTTGCCTTGTGTGTCTGTACATAGATGCAGTGGATAATTCTCTTATGTAGGCCCTTGTCTTGAGAGAGAGAACAGTTGCTGTGTGGCTGGTGCTTTGGTTTTTCTATAGGGGTGGACAGGTGTATGCGAGATGGTATAAGCTGCTGGTGGAGCCATGGAGGGTTCTGCTCTGGTGAATGAGAGAAGCTGAAGCAGCGTAACGAGAGGGGAGGGAGAAGGCACTTTGCATTGATTTCATGTTTGCAAAACTGAAATATTTCCAAAACCCACTGCAAATTGGAGTTTAAATAATATATAAGATTTAACTTGAGAAAATTTAACTTTTGCTTCAACACCAAATTAATTTTGACATTTATTTAATTTTTAGATTATTAGTGTCATGAAAGTAGTAGCAGTTCATGACATGCTTGATGTTGTCGTACAGTCTAAATATTCGACTGAAATACTCAATCAAGTGATTGTGGTATCTTGTCATTCTGGGCTATCAGTGGAAGCCTACTATCAGTGATGGTATGAATGAATATTGGGAACACTCATGAGTGAGCAACGTAAAATATGTTTTACAACAGACATTGCTGTGAAATAAAATATTTTGATTTAAGAAAAATACTTTGAGTGTTATTTTAAATTAGTCAATAATATTTAGCAAAAGCACAGTGCCTTCAAAGACATACTGTAGTAGAAAATTGTTTTAATGGAAATTTTTCAGTCAGCTGTAGCAGCAGTTTTCTTTTGCAGGAAAGCTGTCATGGCAATTTATATACATATATATTTATATATAGTGAGTCTCTGACAGAATTATGGAAGTCAAGAAGATAGGATAGGTTAACATAAGAAAAGCACTGCTAATGAATAATAACATGCATTATGCCATTAATGATCATTTCCCCCTTACAGCGTAGGAAAATAAGGGGGAGGTCACCAGAGAGAAAAGAGAACAAACAAATGAACAAAAAAAAAAAGATAGTGAGCCCTCCTCACTCCCTCCTCCCCAGGCATCGTACGTCTGAAATCCTTTCTCTTGTTAGGAAACTAATTATACGGAGGTTGCTAACCCAGTTCTCTTTCAAGTACTATAATAGTGGAGAATCCTTCTCAGTACAGGTAGCAATTAGCAGTCACCTAGTTGTAAGGCCGGTGCTATCCTGTTGGCAATCTGCTCAGGGAGCCCTTCTGCATTGATTTGAATGGGAGCAGTAGAAGAAGAGTTCCCATTAATTCCTGATGAAATTTTTTTAGTTCTTTGTCACATGCCTGATTTCCCCTGTAGTACACTGCTTTTTCTCATGCCATCTATCTCTACGCTGGCTACTGTTCATTTTGCTATCTGTTGTGTAAATTCATTCACAGAGCTCATGGTTCTGCGAGATGTATAGTCTTCCCTCCTTTTGCAGGCTGACTGACACCACCATTAGTACCTCCACTCAAGTCTGGGGACTATGTTTGGGTGAAGTAGCTGTGAGCAAGAGGAACAGTCTGTCCTTCCTCTGTGAAGTGTCGAACGTGCCTTTGGTACTTTGTGTGATGGTAAATAGATAAGCTGCTTTAATAAACCAGTTTTAGCATGTAGCCAAATCACCAGTCTAGAAGGCTGTTCCTCATTCTTAATGTTTTTGGAAAGCCAGAGGTTAATTAACTCCACTCCTATTGGAAATAAGAAATCTCTGCAGCAGCTACCAAACATATTTTTAGTTATTACATGCTCCGAAATCAGAACCGTGTGTGGTTTATGAAGTCAGCTGTTCTGCAGCAGCATCTATTTTAATTAGCTTATTGAAATAAACTTTTAAAACTTAGCACTGGAGCGTATTGTTATGGTTGGTCTTGTTAATCATAAATGGCTAACTGACATGTTCCAGTGTGTCCCTTCACTTTCTCGTTCCTTTCTTCTTTACTCATGGACCATAATTGGTTAGTAGGACGCTCATGCCAAGAAGGATCTTTACAGATCTCCACGGCTGGTCATGTGTCCGTGGATGAACACACAATTTCATGTGCCTGAAATCAATGTCAGGATTTCCTCAAAATTCTGTAGTAGTCATTCTGCAAAAATGACCTGCTTGATAATGAAGTAAAACATTAGATGACTGCTTACAGTCTTTTTTTTTTTTTTTACCTGAATGACAGAGGCAGCTTTTAAATGAATGACAATTAAGTTTTTCATAGAATTTTTCTCTTCGTTCTGAGCAGCCCATTTTGAACACTTATGTATTACTGAGAAGTCTGTGACTGAATTTGGGTGTTGTAGGGAAACATGTAACAGAGAGAGAGAGACTGTAGGTAAGGCTATGCATTCTCTAAATTTGTAGAAAAGAAGTGGAGAAAAGGAAAGAGAATCATATGTGGAAAAAGTGATCATAAAATTATTTTAAAATCAGGAAAATTATTTATTTCATGTGATTCAAATAATAGCAGGGTTTGTTCTGTTCAGAAATACTTACAGTTTGCCTGAACTCTCTTTCCCTTTTATTCTACTGGTATGTATTTTATGGAGATGACACTTGGTGGTATTGACTACTAGAGTATGCATGAAAATCCTGTTAACATGAAGAGTCCCCCAGAAATTTGTGGCTCAGCACCCAGCCTTTTCTGGGTCTGCTGTGGAACATTTGCTCCATTTTGTGCTCCATTTTTCACTGTTCAGCATCGCTCCATTTGGAGAACGAATACAAAAAGAGGAGGGAAGTCTGTACTATGCTTAAGAAAGTCAATGTCATTGAAGAAGTGCTTGCAACAGTTTCTAAATTTTCTTTTCAGACAAGACTGGCTCATGTATTTAATTATTAACTACTTTAATTATTTATGGATTTGGAACCAAATGTTCGTGTCTGTCTGTAAATGATTCTTCAGGAAATCAAAGACTTCTCCCTGAGGACCTTGAAGCATGGACCGCTTTATGGCAACACTTTCTGTTGAAAGCCTGATTTAGATTGCTATCTTATTTTACCCTTATTATCACTGTTTTTTTTTCATCCTGTGCAAACCAATAAATCATAATTCTTGATGTACATTTTTGAGGGCCTCTGGTGGTTTGCTTAAGAATTTTGGAAAGTTGATAAAAACTTTGTGGAGCTTTTAGGGGGAGAGAGGGGAAGGCATCAGGCAATTTTACCAGTGCCAGGCTTGGCTGGGTGCTGTACAACTTTGCATGCTTAGGTAAGCTCTTGTATGTGTATTGTTATATTTGTCCATGGTGGACGTAGATGTAAACTTGGTGATTCTTTTGATCTCTTTTGATTCTGCCTTGGGCTACTCTGTAGGTGGGACCACGTTGCACCTTTACAGCAGCCGTAACAGTGGCAGGATGCAGAATCAATGTGTGCTAGCTATAGGAGGTGGCCACAGTGCATGGACAGTTTTCTGGCAGCTTATGTGAAATGCTCCATATTTCTTGTCCCAGTTTCAGTGTATGCGTAACAGATAGTTAACAGAGGAATTATTAGTCACTGGCCATTCTGCTGTCAACCTAGAGGACATGCAAAGTGAGCCAGTTCCCACTTCTCTAGGTGACATTTCTTTTTCAAGAGTAGTGCTTATATTTTATTCATTTTTATAGATAAATGGACTTTAAAGGATGGTTACCCTACTCCTCCCATGAGTAGTATGCTTATCTTAAAATACATAAATAAATAAAACCCCTTAATTCTTTAAGTTGGTTTGGTTCTCTCTCTAGTTACTCTTTGGGGATTTAAAATGTGCAGTTTTGCATGTTCATATATACAGAAGTATATGCTTGTAGTGATTGAAGGCTTTTTTAATAGTGTGAAAATTTTTAATTTTAACTCTGCCATCCATAAAAATCGGTATAATTTACATTCAGTGTTGTCTTCTGTTTTTGGTGTTCTTTGTGATTGTGTGGGCTGTGGGGATCAGCTTTATGCCACTACAATTGTTGGCAGGTATTCAAGCCTTAAAATAATTGCCCATCTGTGTAACTTTCAGTGAAAAATTAACCATTCAGAAAGAGTAGCTGTGACATAATGTGAAGTCTGATTTGACAACATGTAAGATAACAGAGAAAAGTGAGAGGTAACATAATACACAGTATATCAAGTAAGGTTGTTCATGCATCTCTAAATTCATGATTCACAGAAATGGCAAATTCAAAAGTCAAGAGCCAAAAAAATCCAGGCAGAATTTAAAGAAAACTCTGAACATCAAAGGAAGATGTAATCAAATGTTTCCTAGCAGAAAGAACTGTATAGGGAGGAATGCAAAATCTGGGGGTGGGGGGTCTGGAGGGGAAAGAAAAAGCAGTATTTGAGAGAAAAACAGTGAGAGAAAGAGCGTGCTTGCTATATGTGGGCAGCCAAAGTTGTGTGAGAGTCAGCTTTCTGATAAACAACTATTGTTTCTGATCAGTGATTAAGGGAAGRTAATACCAGCAAATGCTCTTTCTCTTAACTCATTACCTTGATGAACGTCAACATGCTGGTGCAGGTTTCTTCTGCAGCTGCATGTCTGAATGTTACCTGTTTGCTCTACTCCATTCAGGGTGAACTGAAAAAAAATAACTTGTCTCTGGTGGGGCAGTCAGTGCTGTGTGCGGCATCCACCTGCGCTTGAAGCGGATAGACCAGACAGAAACTTCTATCTTACAGAAACCAAAACTCTTCTACTGTTAATGATTTTTTTTCCCCCATATTACAGCCTGATGTTTCTTCAGGGGCTGAGGTAGGACCGTCATTGGAGAGATTGGCATGGTTAAAGATAGAGCAGCAGGGTAAGGTGTGGCTGGCTGTGTGTCCCTGCCTGTCTGCCTGCTGCTCTCACCCCACCACCGCCAGCCGGGTCCAGGCTGCGGGTTCTCCATATTTGCTTCACGGTGCCTGGGTGGCTCAGCCTAAACACCTCACAGCAGTTGTGTGAGCAACCCTGGTTGACTTTGCACAGAAGTGGATGACAAAGTGCTTGTATGAGCTGTGTTTTTGGCAAGACCCTTGTGTTAGCCCTTTTGACTGCTCTGCCTGTGGCTTTGTTGGTACTAAATGTGCGGCCATGCGGTTTTCTCAACCCATAAAGCTTGGTTGGCTTTTGGAGGGAAAAGCCAGATACAGTCAGAAAGAGACAAGGAGAGAGACAGACCTCTCCCTATTACAGAATAGCTAATAACCAATTTGTTATAGCAGAAACGTCATTATTTGGAAGATACGGCCTGAAGTCCCAGAACTGAATCAAGCAGAGCAGGCCTTTATGTTTTGGTCTTTGAAGCCCCAGCTGTGTTTCCCAGCTCCAGGTTATGGAGTACTTTGAGGTGGTTGAAAGACCTCTTGGCTGCACCAGAAATTCCAGCTATGTCAAAATTGGTTACTTCTGTTTCCACTGTGTTTGAAAAATACGTTTTCCCAATCAGCTCTGCTATGCATCTCTAAAATGAAAGGGTGGGGATTGACCCGCCGGGGTAAAGCCATGTCTGTGTCTGAGATGACTGTATAACCACAGCCTGAATGTTCGTCCTTCTCACCTCTGGGTCTTAATGGGAAATTCGCTGGGAGCATGAGCGATGTTGTTTTGTCCATTTAGCAAATAACACACGATAATTTGGGAAAGTATCTTAAGAAAGACATCTTCTGGTCTGTTAAATTGCCTCTCCAGTGAACTTTCCTGTAGTATTAATGTTTTGGATTCAGTCCTGTTCCAGAAATGCTTAGATATGAAATGTCTGTAATTTGTTAATAATGCATTACTTTGTGCATGTGTGTTTGTGATATAGTCCCACATATGACTCACATCCAAGGAGAGCATATGTTCACAAACAGCCAAAGAAAAAGAAGTTACTTGCCAGGTCAGTGACTGCTCTTCAGATCTACAAATCCATATATATTCTGTCTCCTCTTGTGCTTTGATTAAATGCTCTAGTACATATGGGTCTCTGAAGGGGCGTGTGTATATATGTATATGTAAATATGCATATATTTGTGTATATATAGGAAATGTGTGCATATATGTGTGTGTGTGTATAGGCATATATATGTATCTTATATGTATATATAGGTGTATAAATGTATACATACATACTAGTTCCAATATGCAGCCTTCATGGGTTGAACCATTGCTAGTAAAATCTGTCATCTGACACATGAAACACATGAGGAAAAACAAAAATCCCAAAGAACTCCACTTATTAACTAAAAAGTAGCTTTATCTGTTTACTGATTCATAAGTTTACATGTTTTTACTAAACCCCAAATCTCTGAATTTCAAACAGCTTTTAATTTTTTTCTTCATTAGACTTTTTATGAAGGTTAACTTGTTGCATTAAGTAAACAGAGTAAAATGTTGAAAAGAGTAAATGACGGAGAAACGTATGAATACGTCTTACAGATGAGTCACCAGAGCTCTGGTAAGGCAGGAAGAAAGAGAAAGCACAGCTCCTCTTCAAAATGTCGTTGCGTTCCAGGTGCTTTGATCAGTGTGTCAATTCCAATGACAGCTTAAATAGCTCGGCTATGTGCAGGATTTTGCAAGAGCAGCACATAGTGAGTACGTATATAGTGTATTAATTTAAATATTGCTACCTTATTTTCTCATTTCCATGTCCAGGATGGTATGTTGTGGACAATAGAGATTACAGTGGAACAGTAATTATTGGTTACTGTTCACTTTTGTTAAGATTGTAGATTCTTAATTTTTTTTTTCTTATTCTCTAATATGTAGTGCATACTAAACCATCTGAGGTGTTGCACAAGTTTGACAGTAAAAGCCAAGCAAACTTGTAAGTATGAGTCATTCTGTCATTAACCAGTAATGATGTTTGACTGAGCAACTTAGACATTCCCTATGTGGCTAGAAGCAGTAGGCATCCTCACAGTGATTAATACCACATGAGAGTTTTAGCTTGATAACAAATTTGCTTGCATTCACTTAGCAGAATTATTTTGAGATTATAGGGCTGCATTCGCTTCATTACTTATCTCTTGGGAACAAGAGTGATGCTGCTCAGAAATTGTGGTTCGTTTCACCACCTATGCAAATTACAAAAATGGGTTATTTTAAGAGGTCTACAGTAGCAAAGGTGTCACTGCAACACTGTAACTGCTGTGTTAATCGTGTTAACTGGATCACATGTTATTTGAGATATGTTGAACATACGTACGCAGTAAACAATGCCATTTTTAAACTTCTTAAATGTGCAAAAAGTATCAGGTTTTAACAAAACAAGCCACATTCCAATTTACCAGGAGATGATGAACTAATTAGAGCTGTAACATCCCACCACCAAAGAGTACCCACGAGCTTCCTTCCACTTGTACAAACAAATTCAATGAATCAGYGAGAAGCCTTCATTTTACAACAAAGGGAGGATAATGTAAGTCCTTGGATGTTGGATTATATAATGCCACTGACAAGCCCTAAAGCCAAATAAAGCCCTCTTGTAACATTGCATTATGCTGTGAGCAATGTAACCCGCTAATTTAGCTCTAAAACTGTTTTTTTTTCCCCTGACGTATTTATCCTGAGTCCAGGTAAGGTGAGGAAACAAACGTTCCGTTTCATCTCTAAAATAGTACACGTCAGCGTATTTCTCTCTGCCTCATGAGCCTCAGATGGGGACTTCTGTGGGTGATCCCTTTCAGGAGAAATTTCTGTTCAGAAAGGTTAATGGCGTGCCCCCCTTGCTCATGTTTCGTGAATCCGGTTGGTGCCAGGTTCCTCATGTGATTGGGGGTAAACATGGACCGTCTCTGGCCTCTCACTGTTACTGCTTTCCAGAAGCGTCGCAGGTGCTGCGGTAAGCCTGGCGCTCGGGTGCCGTGTGGTTCGGCCGCAGGAGGGTGCTGCCCCGGCGCGGCCGTGCGCCCAGCCCCCCACTGGTGGGGCTCCCCTGTGCCCCGGGAGGCTGCAACACTGTTTCTCCATTGGCTTCCTCTGGAATATTGCCTGAACCAGGCCTCTCCTCCAGCTTCGGAAATGTCGCTTCGCTGTCCAATTTCTGCGTGTCCTCAGGGTGGGGTGCTGCACTTGCCTGTGTTCACTTCTCCTGTGCCTTCGCCGGGGAGCACAGCTGGCGATGCACAAGCTTTGCATGGGTTTCCAAACACCTTTCTGGTACAGTTAAAAGGTAAACACAAGATACTATGGAATGGCTAGGGGGGGRAAAAAAAACCTTTCTAAGCACAGCGCCGTTCCTGACTCCCCAGTGTCCTGGGACACCATCTGTGCCCAGGAAGGCATGTTATCTTCCTCCTTCTAAGGTGCTGAGGAACACCTTGGGTAGGAGGGCACCTGCCCTGCTGCCACATTCCAGTCATCGCTGTTGCTCTGCCTAACCTAGAGGTGGTGGTCACAGGTGCCAGACCGGTGAGCAGGCCACCGAATGACAAACTTCTTTAATGCCCCATTTCTCTCTAGACGAGTCAGTCTGAGGTGAGAGCATCTGCTCCAGGGACAGTTGCTTGGCCAACCCTCTTCCTCAGCCCCCGACTGCCAGCACACCAAATGGCTGTGGGCAGCATGTACCGTGGTGAAAGCAAAGTGGGTCTGCCRCTGTCTCCCACGTCTGCAGCAGAGGAGGCTGCAGCTCAGGGCTGGCACTCAGCGCCAAAATCCAACAGGTCCAGGGTCAGCACCTGACCCTGTGCTGCAGGTCGCTGAGTTGCTCTCTCCTTTCAGCAGAAATGCAGAAATGTCTTTCTAGGCTTTGTGCAGCTCTCCTGTAGGGGAGGGGTTTTGCCTCCTTCACAGCTGGTGTATTTATAGGTGTTGAATAACCTGAGATATAATATTTTGCTAATATTGATTAAATCTTGGATCACCTAGGTGTCAACATAGAAACATTTTTACTTTTCATTGTGCTTCAGAAAGGACCATGAAAAAACATGACGGGTCATAGTTTGGTTATTAAAGATATCAGGTACAGGGAAAATGAACTATGTGAAAGGTATTGGATAAAAAAAAAAAAAAAAGACTTGTAAAGAGCTTAATATAAATACTATAATGAAATAATAAAAAATAAAAATCCTATAGAAGTAGCTCAGTAGCATAATTCCTTTGTATAATTATTCCATGATAGCAAAATAAAATAATGTTGTATAGAAAAGATATGGGAGACTCCACAGGGAGTAGGAAGAGAGACTGTGGAAGTATTTAGATGACTTTTCAGAGGAAATTGCAAGAGCAACTGTTGAGAGAGTAAACTCGTTTTGTGAAATTATAATCCAATACACCATCTGGGAATGTGCACAGTTCCAGCTGAGCAAGAAGTCTTAGTGGTTTAGTGTGATAAATACTAACTCATTGTAAAATCCCATTTTCCTGATGCCGTTAATTTATTTCTTCTGTAGCGGGGAAAAAATAGACATAAATTTACGTAGCTTTATTTCTGAAAAAGAGAGTAGTAAGGGTAGAGAATAAATGAAAATATTTTCAGTACCTTAAATTGCTGAAAATTCACCATTTGTCAGGAACACAAATTAGYGTCTTAACTACATTACACTACATGAACTACATTAGTTTAAATGTTGGACACAAAATGCATATTTTCATTTATATATTTCAACTGAAGTTGATGAAATTTGCTCTGCTATGGAATGCCTATAAAACGCCCTTTGCAAAATTTGTTATTTTCAAGATATTTATAGTCCAGCATGTATCAGAGGGCCTGGATCAAGTCCTTAAAAACAAATAGATTAGGTTTAAATTAACATTAAGTGAGAGATAAGGTGTTTTGCAGATCCTGGTTTTCGACTGCATTTCAACCCCAAATTAGTTACCTTTGCCAAGGCAATTCCTTTTTCTCATGGGTTAACAAAACGGGACAACCCCTGACTTGTTGGATAAAGAAAATGTTAGCAACCAAATGTGAGTATGTTAGTGGTCACTAATCGTTATGCAGTATACAATTTATTTTTCGTTAGTACACTGGGCACATAAGGACAAATCGTTTGTCTGTAATAAAGCAAAACACTTATTGACAGTTACAGGTACTTTGCTTGTGGAGCCTCTAAAGAGTTTGTTGTTGATCTATATATTAATGTCTTTTTAAACTTGGTTTGTTACATCGGCAAATGATTTTTGGGAAGAACAGCTGCTGACTTGGCCCCCCGTGCATACCTGAAGCCGTTGCAAAGCTTTGTGTGTGGCTTGGTCTGTCCCTGCCGAGACATACCGAGGACTGGGTGCTCCTGCTGCCCTCCCGTGCTGTCCCCGCTGCCCCAGGGCCGCGAGCACCCACGCAACACAGGGTGATCATGGGGGGCCATCGCAATCATCTTCTCTGTAAAAAGAAATCTGTAAAAAGCACCAAATCCCTTTTAGTGGATTCTTTTACTCATCAATGTTGTTTAAGCAAAACACTAAACAACATGGATCCCCTCTCAGTTCTGCCTGCTTTTCCTGTTCCTGTGCCCGTCGGGGTCTGCTCCTCACCCATTCCCTCTGCCTTTGTCACACCCCCCCGAGCACTCCCCGGGGCTCTGAGCACTGGTGCCCTTCCTGACTGAGAAATACTAGAGGGTTGSCTGATCCTTGGCTTCCAAGCTCACGAAGGGACAGGCAGCCCCCCTTACCCCCATTGCTGTTTGGGGGAGCAGAGGAGGGAGATGGGGGTGCTAACTGTGGCCCGTCTCATGCAGGACATCATGTGAAATATGGAGCAAGATGCAAAATGGCAAGCTGACTGTCAAAGTTGTCGAGCGTATGAATGTGGCAAGTTAGGATTACGGTTGGGGGGTTTTTACCGAGCAGCTCTGAAGCACACTGAGTTGAGTCTGTGTGTGAATACCTTTTTTTATCTCCTTGGCCAAATTCTCAGTTGGTACCAACACACAGTGATTGCCAGGGGCTGCACTGAATTGTGCTGTGGTAGAATCAGGATACATGATGTATAGAGAAGAGGAGTAAGAAAAAAAAACCTTGAGGTTTTGAAAGAATCGTATAGACAATTAGATTTGAATGTCTGAAATATGGAGTTCCTGTTTYGTTTGATCTTGGCTTTCCTTCTAGTGCAACAGGTCCTACTTATCTTTGAAGTTGGTTTGGCTGAAAAACTGTAGCTTATTTTGAATTTTTTTTTTTTTTAAGAGCAAAACATTAATAAAAATGTAAAATAACAAAATTATACCTATTCTTCTCTTTTTAATACTTTGCTTCACTCTTTGGTAGTTTTATAGTGGTCAAATGAGATTAGTGATAAATTTGGCTCATCATTCATTTTTTCATATTTCCTCCTGGACAGCTTAAGAGCCTTGATTGTGGACGAAGACTGCAAGGTGCTAGATAATGCACAAATTTAAAAAAAAAAAAAAAAAAAAAAAACTGTTCCTTGCAGTCAAGCAGTTCAGTCCCATGTCTCACTCACATCAAACAAGCTCTTAGGATATTAATATTGTTAATAACAGTTTTTTAATTGCCTGCTAATATTTGGAGATGTATAAATGCCAGGAGAGCTGCAGTTGAGGAAGAATAAATAATATGCCATCAGAAAATATTTAATTACAGTACAAAATTGAGATAGCAAGCCTTTTTTTCTGTGTGCAGGGAGGAGTGGAATTGGTAGCAGCAGCTATAATTCATGATAGGTCAAGTCACATATGAAGAAAAAGCTTTCATTTGTAAACATTGTCAAGCCCAGGGGGAAGCAATTACTGATGAGAAGCAACTTTCTTTCATGTCAATCTCATCATGAATGGTTTCTTGTTTTTAAATAAGGGCTGTTCTTTTTCCCCAGAAACCAACAAAAGTGACATACAATATAATGTAGATTGAAGAGGAAATTCACCTGTCAGCTTCATGAACGAATTAGTACTCATTAAACAGGCTTAGGTTTATTTCTTGCAAAGGGAAGGGCTAGATTTTGTTTCTGAGCGCAGCTCTGAGTCAGTACAGCTACTAAGTGTTACTAGACCGGTAAAAGCCTTTGGAAGCTGTGTTGCCACCGAGGCACCCTCTGAGGTACGACTTTGTCCCATTTTCTCTTGCTGTGTGTGTGTGTAATAGTTTGCCCTTGGCCTATACCAGTCTTACATTATGATCTCTCTCCAACCATCCCAGCTGTGACGGCTGACTATTTTGGAGGAGTAAAACCCAGCATCTATCTGTCCTTACCCATCTGCTCACGGGGTGAAGCCTCCGYGCCTGAGGGACTTACTCCAAGTTGCAGTCCTGCCTCAGGGGAAGAGACAGAGTCTGGCAGGGCTGACTACAGAGACAAGTAAATATTTGCTAACTTTTTGGGGGGATGAATAACTTGTAGAATTGTGTTTCAGCTGGTTTGTGTGCCAAGGAAGTGTTTCTGCTAGTCTTTTATGTTAGATCAAAGAACAAAAAGCAACTTTCCAAGATATTAGTGCTACCTTGTGTCTTTGCTATAATTAATTCGTTATTAGTTTTTACCTCAGTAGAAGATTCTCCACCAGATCTGAGCTTTTATGACTCGCATGTTTATGTGTATGTCTTTGTAAAAGAACTACATAAATAAGATAAATTTAGCTGCTGTGGGGCTGTTCTGTGCAAAATTTTCTTTAGCATTTCGAAAAACATGCTAGAAGGCATTAGCTCCAACTCATTCTCATTTACAGAAAAGACCTGCTTCAATTTGAACAGCTGGTAGGTGAAAGTGTGGATCCGATAGGCAAAATTCGCAGGACCTCATTACTAGGAACGTGAAGAAATAGCCAAACCATTTAGTGTGCAACCACTTGTTTAAAACCACTTTGTTACCTTGCAACTTCAAGAGGCTAATGGCATGCTAGTTAAAAAAAAAAAAAAAAAAAAAAAAGTAGTTCCAAGGTAAATCACAAACCAGTATTTCAGAGGAATTGGGTAGGAACTGTAGTAAAGAGTGAAATTTATGGGCATGTGGCCCATAATTTATGGGAATTTATAGGCCATATGGAAGAAGAGCCAACACAGCATTTGTAAAGAGAAGTCGTGCTTCAGGAATCAGTGAAATTCCCTGATGGTCTCAGCAAGTGTGTGGACAAGGGAAGTCTCTCATGAAAGGCTCTCAAAGAAATTAAATTCCCATGAAGTAAGAGAATAATCCATTGGTTGAAAGAGAAAAAAAGAAAAGGTGGATTAGTCAGTTCGGTCGAAGGAGAGAGGGCATCAGTGAAGTCCAATATGGGTGCATGCACATACATATTCATACATGATACAGGAAAGGGCTTGCATGCTGTGGTCATTAATGGTGGATCAAATTCAGCGTAGAGAAATCTTAAATGATGCACAAGGGAGGGGAAAAAAATCAAAACCTCAAAATGAGAAGTAGAATTATTGGAAAAGAAACGGAAAACAGAGCAGTGAACATCAGTGCCAGTTTGTAGGTCAGTGGTGCTCTCACATTTGGACCCTTCTTCCCTCTCCATTCATAAAGGAGTGGTAGATCTAAATTAGGTACCTAGAAGAAGGATTGAAATTATGGAGCAGTTTCCATTCTAAAGAATCACCAGCTTAGGACTCTTCAGGCTGGAAAAGTCAACTGTGAAGAAATGTATTTTCAAGCTGAGTTTTGTCAGCAATTACCACAGATACTTTTCCTGGATTGAAAATATAGTAATTTAACGTGCCTCTTTAAACAAACAAACAAACAAGTCCCCAGCTCTAAAGAATTTAGATATGATTTCAAAGTAAATTTTCAAGAGATTTGTGCAATTACTAAACAATCTTACGTCAGACTTCTGTGATCTGTAGTTCTTAATTATGGCCATGTCTGTTAGCTGTTATTCTCATAGAATATGCCCCAGTTCTTCTGCTGAGGGAGCTGCACAAATATAGTGCATATTTTAAGAGGATGAAAACCGGTATAAGCAGAGACAGTGCTAAACTGAAGTCACTGCATGGCTCAAGCCTCCAGTAGTTTCTGGAAGAATCAAAAGTTCATCTTGCATCCTACAGCGTGGCTGGTTTTGTGTGAATTCCTGACCTGGAATAAAATGCTGTTTACATTAAAGTTCACCCTTTAAACAGAGACAGGCACAGCAGAAAAATCCAGGAGCTGCTTTTGCTAGAGTTGCGTTTGATCTTGGACTGCACGGTGCACAGGGCACTGACATGGGGAGAGAAGGGGAGGTGTGGAGGGTTCTGCTAAGCAAAGCACTTCAACTTCCTCACCTTTTTATAGTTACGGACAAAACAAACAGCAATCTCCCATAATGGTCCAGGCAGCGCCAGGAAATAACAAAATGTGTAAGCTCTTGTTTAAGTACAAGTAGATTCTTCGCTCTGTTGCTTCTTCATGCTTGGTTTTGTTATTCCATCACCATTTGTTTAACATCTTGCTCCACTAGCTGCTATCCCGTGAAACGCCTGAGTGTAGCAGATAGCAAAGCCGATTTCCCTTTAAGAATTAATATATGAAAGGTTGATGGGGGGAGGGTGGATGGAGGAACTTTAAAAATTGCATACCATGTAAATACACATGGACAGTGTGTGTGGTGTGGAAGATGGAGAGCTAAGGGCAGCTGCATCAAGTGGAGGAAATGCTGGTTTGGGGGCTGGCTGTAGACCAGGGCATTTTCAGGCTCAGATGCAGACCTGGTAAAAGTATCTCTGGAYGTAGTGGAAGAAAGGAAGTATATAGGCACATCTGGGTTTTACCAACCTGTTTGGTCCTTCCTACTACCAAAGATAGGTTTTTTTGTGATGAGGAGAGTATGGGACCTTTAACATTCACCAGTAAGTTCCAGCCTTTTTGGTTCGGGATCTTCAGTAAAAGCCTTTTAAATCAAAATTCTGCTCCTGTTTCAATATGGTTGGAAATGGAACTTGCTAAAACCTAATGAATAGGCTCTACCAGCTTTCTTTACTCCATGTTTGATTGATTTGTTCCCTCGCTTGCATAGCCTCTTTAATATCTCAGATACTAATTTATTTTTTGTGTGTTGACATGCACTCTGCAGCACGTCTTCTGGTATTCAGCTATTACACATATGATAAATGAACATTGTAATGTCAGGCATACTGAAAATCATTGCTGTTAATATGCAAACAAATAACAGACCTGTAACCTCTCTAAAGGGAAAGCATCTCAGTAACTACAGGAATCGAAACCTTCACAATTTGGTGTTACCTTGTGAAATCTGCATTCAGAATGATAATTCAGGCTAATGGCTTCAGGCTCCCGTGGGGCAGCTGAAATAGATTCTGAAATGGCAGAAGAAAAGGGTATAGTAAATAAACGCAATGAGCTGTCAAAGAATATTTCTACATCAAACAAGTCTCTGAACCTTTTTGTGCTTCATAATGTGACCTTTTCTGGCTGCTCCATTTTTTGACTGAAGCAGATTACGAAATGAAACACATTAGCTACAAAATAATAATAATAATAGTAAAACATTTATATAGCCACTAAAACATAAGGTGTTAGAATATTGTAGAGAGATTTCTATTAATTTACAGTAGATCGGTGAGGGTAAAACACCCTTTGATTGCAGTTGCTAGGCAACCCTTCTCCGAGCAGATGTAGGTACCATTCCTGTTTGTTTAACACCAGCCGTACTGGAGTCTGTCAACAAAATATGTTACAGCAGCAGCAGGGAATAGCAAAGAAGAACAATTTTAGCATCGTGGTGCTAAAGTACCTTTCTCTTGCATCCTTCAGGCATGAATAATACAAATGAGGTTGCATGGAGAAAGCTTGACATGGTGGAGAAAATAAGCTTGTATTACTATGTTTTCACCTGTTGATCACAAAGGGCTTTGTAAAGAAAAAATTTCATTATTCCCATTCTGCAGATGTGGAAATGGGGCACAGAAAGGTTAGACTTTCCTATGAAAAGCTGCTGTAGCTGCTCGTTGGGCAGCGGCAAGGCTGAAAGCAGGGCCCAGGTCTTCTCAGTCCCATGCTCTGTGGGCTGTGTAGCATTTGCGAGACTTATTGGTCYTCAGAGTACTACAGTCCAACCAGCTACATAGGATGATTTTGTGGTATTTCTTTTACAGGAAACATCATTCCTATTCAAAGGATTGTGTCAGTGCTTAGAAACAAAATAACCAGAGTGTTTAGAGAAATGTGATCTATGCTTCTGTATAAACAGTGGTGTAACATATGTTTTTGTCATTTATACTTAACTCCCAGAATGTGCTTRCTTATGTTATTTACTTTTACAATTAAAAATTAAGTATATTTTATTCCAGACAAAGAGTGAGAGAGCAGTCTGTTTGGATAAGTCAATTGAAAATTCATGTTCAGGGTGTTAAAGTGTGGTGATTTCCTTCCAGAAGACCTCAGACTTAGAAGGACAAATGTATGCGAAAGCACTTGTTTCAGAAGATCTTTGCCATTGAGAGTGGTGAAAATAACACGTTTTTGCTACTCTGTGGTGTGCCATATGTTGTGATGGCTTCTGGCATGGGGATGTGAATGAGGCAAAGAGATAAAAGATGAAAGGGGTTCATCGTTCCACCTGATTTTTAAACTACAAATAATCAACTCTGTAATTTAGAGAATATGAGGTTAAATCACTGGAGTTGATACTGAGCACAAGGTAATAAGATCTGTGATAGTCTTCAGTTTGTCTTTTTTTGTTTCACAGGTTGTGAGCAGGCTTTTTTTTTTTAACCTCTGGATGTAGGAGGGAGGATCTGCCTTTTCCTTTGGGGAAAGAGAGAGTKTGGAGACAGGAGGTTCCCCTCTGCTGTTCTCTCCACAGCTTAAAAGAAATAATGATCTCTTCAGAAGAAATGAATCTGGATCTGCTGGTTTGGGCTTATAGTCTGCACCACAGCGTGTATGCAGCTGTGGCTGCTGGTAGGAAAGCCGGGGTGTCCCAGGAGTGACATAGCCAGGGCATCCTTGGTTACTCTGAGAAGGGCCTATTTCCACAGTCGGGGAGGGAACGGGAGGACTGAGTGCTGGGGGAGAACTGGAGGCAGGAGAAGTCCCCAAATAGTTTCAGCCACAGATATTCTGGTTTCGTTTTCCTAATTAATCAACGTATGGCAAACTTTCTTCCCAACTTTGCTCTTACTTGAGTAATTCCATGTAATATAGGTGAGGGTCCATGGGGTGATTGATGTTCACCACGTAGACAAGCTTTACGGTGAGAGCTCTAGGGCTGCGGGCAGCCCCATAAACAGGTCTGAGCTGCTGCATTGGTGAAAGTAGTGGGGAGTTTTCAGCACTGAAGTCCAGTAGACAGAGAAAAACACACGTGCCCAGATTTATTATTAGAGTTTTCATTATGTTTATTGTAATGCTAGCATTTGCAGTTTTTTAAAAAAGTTAATAATAATGTAAGCTCTAAACAAAATGGCTTTGACTGGGAATTCAGATATTTTAAAGTGGATATTTTGTCTGGTGATAGGCATTTTTAAAGCTTATACAGCTTCAGAGGAATGATTTGACCTCTTAAATAAGTTTACACAATAATACCATCTATATAGTCAGAAGAGAAATGCATGTGCTAAGAAGGAATGAGGTTTCAGTGCAGCTGCAGCTTTGCAAACAGAAAATGTATTTTTCTAAGGACCCTCATAAGGGCCAATGCACGCTGATTATTAACTTGCCCATCAAGTCATTATTATGCTTTCATCAGAACTAATGGTGCAGATGTTTTATAAACATAAATACACAAATATTTATGAAGCAGGCCTTGCAATGTATTTCTGTTAATAACAATCCTGACCTCATTGTTTGTCCCTTAAAAGAGTTCTTTTAGTTTCTGTTGTGTAGCATAGTATCTGTCTTTTCTTTGTTTCCAGTTAATCAGTTCATCAGGTGGGATTTAAGTGTTGTACTAATCAAAACCAATGTTCTCTATAATGAAGATGACTTATATTATTTTTTTATGTTGTACATTTCTTTCTTTTTCCTCCCCAGAAGAAAGGTAGGAAAGAGCCTCTGAGGTAGGACAGAGAAATTACTATGTATTTAAAAAAAAAAAATAAAAAGACACATTTATATTTATGAACTATCTTTTCTTTAAATTGGCATTGAATATATTTCAGTCATGAAGCTTAAGGGAGTAACTCCATTATGTCTAAAAGGAGCTTTCAGAGCTCAGTTTCTGTCATCCCAACTATTAAAACCTCATGAAATGAACAGGCATAGTGCCCTCAAGAAAACCAGCAGCTCTGAAGCATGCTTTGATGTAGCATTGGTATGATGTAAAAGAAACGTTCATACTTCAGTTGCTTGGTATGAATGGCAATAGCTTCCTTTCCAGTTTCATGGAGCAGTGCAATACTTGGTGTCAAGGTGTATAGTCTCCCTTCCTTCATACATGTACTTTACATTAATAATAATGAGTATTACACATGTGGATTATGGTCAGGATATTTTGAAAAGACATTCAATAATTTCTAAGGTGAATTCTTATTTAGTGTTTCAAGTGTGTTGAAAGGTACAGATGAGTTCAACCATGAGAAAAGGAAGGGAATTCTGCAGAAATTGGCTGTTTTCAGTACCTTATTTCAGTTGAGCATCAGATAGTATATTAAAAAGACAAAAGCTAATCTTTCCCAGTCCATGAAAGTCATTACCATTTGACAGCTGTTGGAGGACTTGCATGAAATACGTTAGAGATCTCAGTTCAGTTTCTAAAGCATAGATGTCTTTAAAGCACCACAAACACCACAGAAATAATGGTGTTATAGCTCTTTTCTTGTGTTTGGAGCAGAAATCTACTTGTTATGGATATAGAGAGGGAAGTTGAATAATTTTACTAAACCAGGCATGTCTTTTGTCCAATAAGCAGTATACATGATATTCTGGGATTTGAAGGAGAAGTGAAAAAGTGCTGAGGCAGCAATTGCAATCATCCAGTTCAAAACAGAGCACAGGGAGTGGGGACTGTGGTTTAGGAATAATAATAGAAGAAGGTGATACTTAAGTTCTGGACATTAGCTGCTGTGCTAATGTACTATTTCATGTGACAGGAGTGGGTGCATATATTTCTGTCCCTGAAATTGCTCATTTTTTGCTTGGCTGAATGAACATTGTTGAAATCATAACTTTTGTCACTGTTAGCTTTGTTTCATTAGCCTTATTCTTACTACAAAATATTCTCATCAGTCTGTGATATTTTATGTTAAAAAAATCTGTAGTCATCTCCAGATGCTTTTATTCAGTTCCGCATCCATTAAGAAAAGCTGTTTTGGTAACATTCTGGTTTTTCACTAGTTGCTGTAATTTTCATATTTTTTGTTTAAAGTTCAGAAATAGCGGCCAGATCCTTGCCCGTAAATTCATTACCATTGCACTACTGGGAAACAAGACAGACCTAAAGTTGCCTCCAACTACAACTAAAGTTTTCTTGGATTTTGGTGTGTGTGTGCRTGCCAAAACTGATAAGGGATAGGAGTAATGCATCCAGCTGGAGCTGGGTGTCAGTCCTCAGCAGCGTGCGCCATCCTTACATTGCTCAAGGTCGTGAACAATAAATACTGTATTCTGCATTCAGAGTGCCTTAAGACAAAGGACATGGCAACATAGTTTTAGAGGTATCTGAGTGTCTCCTAAAAGCTGTACTAAACGCCTTGTCATCTTCGTTTTCCTGGGTCCTGAATTTGTGACTATAAAGCACTTCCTATATAACTTCCTTCTGGTTTTAACTTTTCACTGATTCTGATGCATCCTCCCTTTTGTTGTTTCTTCTCATCTGAATCTGTGTGTGAAAACACACTAGGCAGATGCTACAGTACACCTGCTTGTTTTTGCTTCCTATTCAAGGCAAAAACCATCCCCCTGACTTTCTAGTCATGTGTTTCAACTTGCTATTTATTTTCAGTACCAGCCAATTTGYGTGCTTGCCCTTCCTGTTCAATGGGGATTCCTTCTCCTGGAGCTGTGACTCGTTTTCTTTTCATTGTGATGCAATTTCAGCTGCTTCTGAAAAACAGACAGTAATACATGAATTTCATACACATCCTACTGAATACTGAAAACAGAGGGGGACAGGAATACATTCATGCAGGACAAGGATGAAAAATCAGAGAGTCCACAATACAGGCAAAAGGTGAATGCTTGGTTATTTGGATATAGAATAGAACAGAATAGAATAGTTTGGGTTGGAAGGGACCTTTAAAGGTCATCTAGTCCAACCCCGCCCTGCAATGAGCAGGAACATCTTCAACTAGAGCAGGTTGCTCAGAGCCCTGTCCAACCTGACCTGGAATGTTTCCAGGGATGGGGCATCTACCACCTCTCTGGGCAACCTGTGCCAGCGTTTTACCATCCTCATTGTAAAAAATTCCTTCCTTATATCTAGTCTAAATCTACCCTCCTTTAGTTTAAAACCATTCCCCCTCGTCCTGTCGCAACAGGCCCTGCTAAAAGGTTTGTCCCCATCTTTCTTATAAGCCCCCTTTAAGTACTGAAAGGCTGCAATAAGGTCTCCCCAGAGCCTTCTCTTCTCCAGGCTGAACMACCCCAACTCTCTCAGCCTTTCTTCATAGGAGAGGTGTTCCATCCCCCTGATCATTTTCGTGGCCCTTCTCTGGATCCGCTCCAACAGGTCCATGTCTTTCCTGTGCCGAGGGCTCCAGAGCTGGACGCAGTACTCCAGGTGGGGTCTCACCAGCGCAGAGTAGAGGGGCAGAATCACCTCCCTCGACCTGCTGGCCACGCTTCTTTTGATGCAGCCCAGGGTACGGTTGGCCTTCTGGGCTGCAAGCGCACATTGCCGGCTCAYGTCCAGCTTTTCATCCGCCAGTATCCCCAAGTCCTTCTCGGCAGGGCTGCTCTCAATCCCTTCATGCCCCAGCCTGTATTGATCCCGRGGGTTGCCCCGACCCAGGTGCATGACCCTGCACTTGGCCTTGTTGAACCTCATGAGGTTTACACGGGCCTGCTGCTCGAGCTTGTCCAGGTCCCTCTGGATGGCATCCCGTCCCTCAGGTGTGTCGACCGCACCACTCAGCTTGGTGTCATCTGCAAACTTGCTGAGGGTGCACTCGATCCCACCACCTATGTCATTGATGAAGATATGAAACAGTACTGGTCCCAGTACAGACCCCTGCGGGACACCACTCATCACTGATCTCCATCTGGACATTGAGCTGTTAACCACTACCCTCTGGATGCGACCATCCAACCAATTCCTCATCCACCAGACAGTCCACCCATCAAATCCATACCTCTCCAGTTTAGAGAGAAGGAGGTTGTGGGGGACCGTGTCAAAGGCCTTACAGAGGTCCAGACAGACGACATCTGTAGCCCTTCCCACGTCCACCGATGTAGTCACTCCATCRTAGAAGGCCACTAGGTTGGTCAGGCAGGACTTGCCCTTGGTGAAGCCATGTTGGCTGTCTCGAATCACCTCCCTGTCCTCCATGTGCCTTAGCATAGCTTCCAGGAGGATCTGCTCCATGATCTTGCCAGGCACAGAGGTGAGACTGACTGGTCTGTAGTTCCCTGGTCTTCCTTTTTCCCCTTTTTAAAAATGGGGGTTATGTTTCCCCTTTTCCAGTCAGTGGGAACTTGAAACCAGACTGCCACGACTTCTCAAAGACRATGRATAGTGGCTTAGCAACTTCATCCGTCAGTTCGTTCAGGATCTGCGGATGAATCTYATSGGGTCCCATGGACTTGTGCACCTTCAGGTTTCTTAAATGGTCTCGAACCTGATCTTCTCCTACAGTGGGCAGTTCTTTGTTCTCCCAGTCCCTGCCTTTGCCTTCTGCGGCTTGGGCGGTGAGGCTTGAGCTCTTGCCAGTGAAGACTGAGGCAAAAAAGTCATTGAGTACCTCCGCCTTCTCTGTATCCTGGGTAACCAGGTCTCCCGTTTCATTCCGGAGAGGGCCCACATTTTCCCCCATCTTCCTTTTGTCCCCAATGTACCTGTAGCAGCTTTTCTTGTTGCCCTTGACGTCCCTGGCCAGATTGAATTCTATCAGGGCTTTAGCTTTCCTAACCTGATCCCTGGCTGCTCGGACAATTTCTCTGTATTCCTCCCAGGCTACCTGTCCTTGCTTCCACCCTCTGTAGACTTCCTTTTTGTGTTTGAGTTTGTCCAGGAGCTCCTTGTTCATCCATGCAGGCCTCCTGGCGTTTTTGCCCGACTTCCTCTTTGTTGGGATGCATCGCTCCTGAGCTTGGAGGAGGTGATCCTTGAATATTACCCAGCTTTCTTGGGCCCCTCTTCCCTCCAGGGCTTTGTCCCATGGCACTCTACCAAGCAGATCCCTGAAGAGGCCCGAGTCTGCTCTCCTGAAGTCCAGGGTAGTGAGGTTGCTGTGCGCCCTCCTTGGTGCCCTAAGGATCTTGAACTCCACCATTTTGCGGTCACTGCAGCCAAGGCTGTCCTTGAGCTGCACATTCCCCACCAGCCCCTCCTTGTTGTTGAGAACAAGGTCCGGCATAGCACCTCTCCTTGTTGGCTCCTCTACCACTTGAAGAAGGAAGTTATCATCAACGCATTCCAGGAACCTCTCAGACTGCTTCTGCCCTGCTATGTTGTCCCTCCAACAGATTTTGGTTGAAGTCCCCCTTGAGGACCAGGGCTTGTGAACATGAGGCTGCTCCTATCTGTCTATAGAGGGCCTCATCCACTTGGTCTTCCTGGTCAGGTGGCCTGTAACAGASCCACACCTTAATGTCACCTGTCTCTGCCCTCCCTTTAATCCTGACCCATAAGCTCTTGGTTGGCTCCTCATCCATGCCCAGGCGGAGCTCCATGCACTCCAGCTGGTCATTGACATAGAGGGCGACACCCCCTCCTCTTCTCCCCTGCCTGTCCTTCCTAAAGAGCCTGTATCCCTCCATTCCAACACTCCAATCATAGGAGCCATCCCACCACATCTTTGTGATGCCAATAAGATCATAGCCCTGCAGGCGTGCATATAACATGCACAATTGGTGTAGCTGACACTGTTCAAAAGATAGAAGGGAAACATGATTTAAAGTGAACACAATTAAAAAAATCTTTTTTAGGAAAAAGATACTCTTAGTTGACCTAAGGCCTGCTCAGATAATCTTCCTTGCAGTGACAGACCTGCGTGAGGGGCTGCTATTCCCACGCTAAGCAGGCACTGTTACCAGAGAAGAAAAATGAAAATTATAGGAAAGAGTAACTAGAGACAGTTGCATCCTGTCCTGGATCTGCTGCCGGCAGAGTGTATTTGCTGGCCATGGCCAAAGGGAGAAAGCTGAACATTTCACGTCTAAGCTTGGTATTACAATAATCTTGCAGCAGATTGTTCTGCGCTTGGGTCTTGCTGCTAAATGCTTTCAGACTCCACCTGGAAGTGCAGAAGTCCAGAGAGCTGGAAACTAAGGCTTGCTTTTATGATTTTGGAAGTTAAAATGTGTTATGTCATGTGAATTAATTTCTGTTTAAGCATGTAAGTAGAAATAAGGGTGAACTGACATAGTAGATACAGATACCCTCAGCATTAGCAGTGTAAGTTTGTATGTTAGCTCTTGAAAGTCATGTTTTGAATTTTTTTTTTAAGTTAGATGGTATACTTGACTGCAGCCAAATTTCAGCACCCAAACTGTCTCGCCCTGTGAGGTGACCAGAGTCTTTTGATGAACTTTGTGGTTAAAATTAATTTTCATTTCTTTTCTGTAGACCAGCATAAAACTCAGTATCTTTCTTGTTTCTATAGCTTTAGTCTACAAACTAGTCCACATCACTGTCAGAGGAGCAATGATGTTCTCCGTACAGAGTGATCTCGAACATGCAGTGCTTATTCAAAGTTGTGGAACAGGCAGCTTTTCTTCCTCATTTTCTAGCGACAAGGTTTTAGAAAGCCTGGAAAACTGGTGGGTTTGGTCATGGTTGATAATGGCTGGTGCTCTTTCTGTCTCTTGCTCTTTTTAGCATCAGAGACTAAATGTATTTTTTTCAAGAAAGGTTATCTGTTAACTTTGTGCTTACATTTTTAAAATGTACTAAATGTAAAAAATCTTGATTTGCCACCTGTTATCTATTGTTTGTCTGAGGGAATGACAAATATACTCATCTAAGAAATGCTGAAGTAAGGATTCAGTGCAGCCGGGACCTAAATTGCTTTTGTGTACTACAGTGGATAAAAATCTAGAAAAAGAATTGAGTATTGATTTTCCTAATCTGTTTTGTGTTAGTATCAACAGACAATACATACACATGCAATACCCATACCAAAAAAGCTTCTTTTCTGTATGAACTTTCTTACATATTTATATATATGTGCACAAAATACACGAAGGTCTCACTTCTCTCACTTGCAAATATTTTGCATTAAATCCTCATTTAATTTGACATTGAAAACCATAAAGCATTCCCTTAAAGTTGTTATCATTTTTGTTGCCATCACCAGACTCTAAAATCACATCTTAGATTTTGCCGAGTCCATTACTTAAGTAATATTCTTTTGGCTTAAAGCCTGAATCTCAACTTCTGCTTTTATTTATGTTTGATTTGCTTTCTTCGTGCTGAGTCTGGAGTGGTATATGCCTCTGCAAATGATCTGGGTTTGCTAATGCAGAGATTTATAGATATCTTAGTTTCCCTCAACAAAATACCAGAAATTAATGTAAAATGTCTGTTTTACCTGCACTTAGAAGTATTTCCTAAATACCTGTGAAGCAACTAACCATAAAGCATCTGCTCTGGTCAGCAGTTAATATATTTCTATATTCCCATAATATATAGACTTGCTATAACCCAAACTGTAGTCACGAGTAACCCTGCCTTTTGGGGAAATTCATTTAGAAAACCCTTATTTTGATTTTTTTTTTTATTATGATGGCACCTATCAGCTGCAGTCAGGTTAGGTGCTCTGCTGTGCTTAACTGTGCTCAGCGGCTGATGGGGGCAACTTAGGCTTTAAACAATTTTAAAGCCACTTGTGTTTGATCTGGACCTTAATGAAAGCTGGTGGAAGGTCTGCAAGATGAAACCAGTGTATTGAGAACAGTAATTGAGCAGGTCTTTGCAGAGGTAGGCTGGCAGTGGGTCGGTGTGGGGAAAGGTAGAGAGAAGGAGACTCCAGGGACTGCTCTGCATGAAACCCTCCAAATAAAGATCCCAAGCTGAGAACAAGCTTCAAGTTCGAGGAAGTTTGGATTTGCCTTTAAATTTTGCAACGCAAGTTTATCTTTAATATTTTACAACACCACTTCATTGCACTAAACACATGAGAAGAAGTGAGATACTTGCAGCTGGATATGATTAACATACATTTATGCCGCTAATTTAACACTATGCAAATCGTATTCTTTCCCAGTTAGCTCAATGAGCACCGGATGTGAGGTGTCTCTCGGCAGAGCGTGAGTCCTCTTTCTGTAATTGTTTCATGTTTTTCACTTGCAGAAATTAAATTTGCTCTGTCTTGTCACACTTTTTACCATGTTTCTTTTAATCTTGTAGTTACTTGGAAGGAAGGCTTCTAAATGAGAAATGCAAACCCAACTGGTAATTATTTGAAGAAAAAGATTCTGTGAAGGGTTCAGATTTATTGCCTCCCCCCAAAGGCTCAGGGACTTTGATTTTGGGCCAGGCTTTCAAGAGTTTTTTGTTTACAATGAGCTGAAGATGGTTGGGTTTATTTTGATCTCATATGGGTGTAAATCAAGAAAAACTTTGAAGTTTGGCTAGAGTGAAAACCAGTGCAACTCTGATGAGGCTCAAACTCCTGTTGTTTCTGTAAACGGTGTGCAAGAAGCGTACACTCATGCTGGTGGACCTGTGGCCTGAGCGGCTGCGGCCAGTGCCGGAGCCACCTCCTGCACACAGAGGATTGCTGCATCTCTCTTGCCACCGAAGTGCCATTTCTTTTTCGGCATGTAATTACGTACACATTCGCTTACCAAATGGCTAAAAGGAGCTGAAGCAGCCGCTGAAGCACTGCTGACATTTTTCCTTTCCTTCTATTCGAAATGGATAAAACAATGCAGTGACTTCAGTGGAGCGGCTCATTACGAATTACCACCATCAGGGCTCCCTGCTCACAACCCGACCAGCACAATGGACAAAATCACAGGTTTCCCTGACAGATCTTACTGTGCTGCACTCACAGAAAGACTCGGGGGCCAAGGGACGGCAGTGCTTTGTGGGGGGGAAAAAATCACTTTGCAGTTTTTAGCACAAAACAAAATAACAATCCCTTCTGTTTAATAGCAAAAAGACCGGGAGAAAATGGCCCCACACTGAGCCCAGCTGTGACTTGTGTGCCGTTGGGATGCTGGGGGAGYGTGGCGGGGCAGGCACTGTTTTTCTGCTGAGACCTCGACGGTGGGAGTCACTCGGTCTTCCTGGCTTTTGTTGGTCAGAAATGAAGACCCGCAGGGGATTGTGCGAGGTCTGCGTGGTTATGCAGCGGGGGCTTTCTCAGCTAGAGATGTTTTGGTTGGGAGTGTTTTTGCTTCAGTTGATGTAGTTGAGCTCACCGCTGCTGACAACAGGCGGTACCCAGATGTAGGCTATCCATGGTTTTCCTGGTTGGGAGAGCAGGTTTTTACACTTGAAAGGCAGCATGGTGATAGCGGTACACTTTTTAATGTGATCAGCTTGTGGAGAGAGGAGACCATACAACCATCAGGAGAACTGGCATGTGGTCTTTCGTTCTGAGTAACACTTTCATAGTCAAATGTAGCTGTAATAAGCTATACATTGTGAGTATCCTCACCCATGGCAGGATTTTTAGTGCCGTAACTGTAAACATGGAGAAAAATCACTGCTAAAAAGCAGTTTTGCTTTTGAAGCTTTTTTAGTTATACACCAGCTTAAGTAACTTTTTGGACACTTTTGAAAATGCTGTTTAGGAGCTACCCCTGCAATTTAAACATTGGCATGGCACTGTGTTTATTCTCACCCTTTCCTGCTTTCAAGAGGACATTAGCAGACGTACGTCAGCTGGTGGCATTGCTTTTAAGGTTCCGTATGTTTGCCATTTTCCTGTTTTCAACCAGTTTTCATTGGATCAGGCCAGTTTCCTTGACCTGAACTTACTACTCCTATGCTTTCTATGTTAATGAAATAAATCCAGTATACTGTCAACGGTGGCATTTTTGCTTGTGTGTGTGAGGCAAACACCTGTGAAGTCGGTCAGACTTCGCACATCCTGCGAGGAAGTGTGACATGACTGGGAGGCAACAGTTGTGGACACAGCCCTCTGTTTAGTGAAGCACTCTGGGGCCCAGGGAGGTGAAAGGCAGTGTAAAAATGTAAAATATTATAATTACTCAAGCAGGATCATTGCCAAAAGCCTCTTACTGTTCTCGTATGCAGGAACATGTGCTGCTCTCTTAATTTAAAAAGTAATTCAGATAGCTTAATGAAGGCTTATTGGCACAGGGAGAGCCTGAGCTAAGGGGGATGTTAGAAACACCTTTTGTTGGTTCTTGTAAAAAAACCCCAAACCCAGGAATCAGAGATTTCTTGAAGTATGGGGGAAACATTGTCTGGTAATGGCCATGTGGCCTTGCAAGATTTTTTCGTATATTTACTGAGACCACTTTGCTACATCCAGCTTTGTGGTGCAGTATGTGCTCATTGCAAAGAGCTCCCGACTAACTTGAAATTCTCAAATATTTTTTAAGGTTGTTGTTTTTGTGGGAGTTTGCAAACCATAAAGCTAGAGTCAGTGCAGCTAGCTGTCAATCTAAAATGCAAGTAGTTCAACTTCAACCCATGCAGAGAAGCAGGAGTGAGCTGTGCGTGCTGAAGTCAACCTGAAGTATGAAAAAGTCATGAGGCTTGCTTAAGAAATGTAGATTGAAATAACTTTCCCCCAAATTTTGGGTTAATTTAATTTTTAGCTTTGGCTTATTTTGTAATTTTTCACTGTTCTTATCAGCTGTTAATGCTTATGAGCTTTTTGTTGTTTCTGACTTAATTTGTTTTACTTTCTAGGAGTTAAGATATTAGGAAAAATGCATGTCTTTGGGACAAAGACAAAATCAAGAGCCTTGTATTGGTGCAGGACGTATTGCACCCCTTTATTTCTATATCATCATCTGCCTTGTACTTTTGGCTGGAAAACTTGGCCCAAGGGTTCTGTCTGCTCCTGGCCTCTCCTCTTTGTCCAGCGAGGGATGCTTACAGGTGGCAAAGCATGTATCTTATCAATCCTTATTCAGGGGCTACAGTTCTTTGCTTGGCTTTAAAGGTGGCACGTAAGGAAAGCAAGGTGGGTATCCCTATTCTCCTACCAGTTCATCACCCATACCCCAACTGAGGAAGAGCACTCGTGATAATTTATTGGTAGCTTCAGCTTATATAATTATCTGTAGCCAAATTCTCGTCAGAATTAATGCGCTGTACAGAGATTTGGCTATAGACCTGGGAAGGATAATAAGGCTGTGGAGGCAGCACCTCTACAGGTTGCATTGTTTTGCTGTCTTTAAGTACTAAATTCATATGTGGGTGAGGTAAAATGTGTGGAATGCTTCTTGCATTTACAGCATATTAGTCTAATTTCCTAGTTTTAGTTTCTATTTTGTAGAGGTGAGACCAAAGGAGGACTCAGGAGGGAAAAAAGAGTAAAATGACATGCATCTTTCTTTCAATGTTATCTAAACTCCACCAAGGTCAGCAGGCCAGAACAGCTGGTATTACTGTACCTTGCCTGGCACGATTAAATGTTTTGCATACTGTTCATGTACCATCTGTGTAGTTGTTCAGTGATACAATGACCAAAATGAAAAGCAAAGACATTTGCACCGGCATTGTGTAAAATAGTCTGCTGGAGATCCAGAGCACCTCCTAGCTGCCTACTTTGAGTTAGATCCCTTGTTTATTCTGATAAATGACTGTCCTGGACAGTTACTGCCAGCCTTTTGGAAGATTGCAGGTTTTTAGGTGCTGAACATCCAGCAGACACGTGTACACAAACATGTTGTATATCTGGCACTGGCGTGCACTAGGGCCAGATTTTCAGAAGACCTTGGCTTTCACACAAGTGTTACACAAAGGCCGCACTTCCAAAAAAATGAGTRTCAGCAAGAACTCATATTTTTAAAAACCTGGCTGCTTGGAATGAATTATTTTGTTGCCTAAAATGAAACGAAGCAAGAATTTGCTTCTTGACTGTGTCTGCAGAGCATAGGAAAATTCTGGCCAGGGTGGGTAGTGACAGATAGCTGCATTTCTCTTGGTTGCTCATTTAAAGTGTGAGCACTCAGAGGGAGGCTAAGTCTTTCCAGGAGCAATGACCTCCTAAAGTGAACTCTTACACATAGAGTGAAGGAAATCTGGCATGTATGAAAAAACAAAAAAGTGCAAACCCCAAGTTTTTAAGGATGTGGCAAATAATACATATTCTTTGTATTGTTTAGACAAATGCAGAGATTGTCTTTCTTGAAGTTTATTCAGYGAAAACCACTACCCCTCTAAAAACCAGGAGATTTTACGCAAAACACTGTGTTAAGAGAAAGCTGTCATTCGGATGTCCACTGAAGCGTCAGCAAATGCCAAAGTTAAGTTTACATGTTGGATCTTCGTTCTGCCCCCCGAGCAGTGCTTTTAAGAAGACCTGCACCCAGGAATGAAGGATTCAGCAGTCACAACTGTGACGTCATCTCAACTTTGTTTGAGTTAAGTCAAAACCAGGTGGCCTTTGACACTGGATTATTTGTTCTACTCTTCCAGTTGAGACAGATGTAACAAGAGAGGAGTCAGAGGCCATCAGCACTAATGAAGGCATCCCCCATCTTTTCACAAATCTTCCCAGAAGCTTTCTGTATATGCTGAGCTAAGGGATGGCAGCAGAAGGTCCTGGGAACATGCATAAGACATTGTTTTAGGAGGAGGAAGAACTGCTCAGGAGTTAGGAGGAAACACCCTCTGCACTTCCAAATTCTTACCCTTGCCCAGGTGCCTGCCTATGACTCCTTTTGGAGACCGCATCCGCAGGTTTTCAGTTTGACCTAGGACAGCTGTCATAGAATCATAGAATCATTAAGGTTGGAACAGACCTCTAAGATCATCGAGTCCAACCATCAACCCAACACCTCCATGCCCATACTGTGCTTTTCAGTAGGATTGTGCTAATAAAGCGCTATTACGAGAGGGAGACCTTGAGCAGAGGTGGGGCCTCCACGGTYGTTTGCGCCACTTCCATCCTCCCCACTGTATGCAGGCACTGGAGCGGGGCAGTGTCACGACCTAAAGGGTTACCCGGTCTGCGGGTAGAGATTGCAGCCATGGGTAAGATTTGGTAATACATGGAGGCTTTATCCTCTAARTTTCTCTACTTTATTACACATTTCCACAAATACTACAAAAAGTCACCACTAGCAAGTACAGCTAAGATTAATAAAGCCAATACATATCTCTCTCAAACTATTACAAATTATTAAAGTGATCAGTAATATAGTATCAATCAATTACATAGCAACAATCAGTATTATAGTGCTGTCCTGGTTTCGGCTGGGATAGAGTTAATTTTCTTCCTAGTGCTGTG
>JAYKAV010003424.1:9273-94829 GCA_035582835.1 Phoebastria nigripes
GAAGACGCAGGGAACTACAGGCCAGTCAGTCTCACCTCTGTGCCTGGGAAGATCATGCAACAGGTCCTCCGGGAAGCTATGCAAAGGCACATGGAGGACAGGGAGGTGATTTGAGACAGCCAGCAYGGCTTCACCAAGGGCAAGTCCTGCCTGACYAACCTARTGGCCTTCTATGATGAAGTGACTACATCAGTGGGCATGGGAAGGGCTACAGATGTCGTCTRKTKGGACATCTGTAAGGCCTTTGACACGGTCGTGCACAACATCCTTCTCTCTCAACTGGAGAGGTATGGATTTGTGGGATGGACTGTCCGGTGGGTGAGGAATTGGTTGGATGGTCACATCCAGAGGGTAGTGGTCAACGACTCAATGTCCAGGTGGAGATCGATGACGAGTGGTGTCCCACAGGGGTCCGTATTGGGACCGGTACYGTTTAATATCTTCATCAATGACATGGACAGTGGGATCAAGTGCACCCCCAGCAAGTTTGCAGATGACACCAAGCTGAGTGGTGCAGTCGACACGCCTGAGGGATGGGATGCCATCCAGAGGGACCTGCACAAGCTTGAGCAGTGGGCCTGTGTGAACCTCATGAGGTTCAACAAGGCCAAGTGYAAGGTCCTGCACCTGGGTSGGGGCAACCCCCRGYATCAATACAGGCTGGGSRATGAAGRGATTGAGAGCAGCCCTGCCAAGAAGGACTTGGGGGTACTGGTGGATGAAAAGCTGGACATGAGCCGRCAATGTGCGCTCGCAGCCCAGAAGGCCAACCGTATCCWGGGCYGCATCAAAAGAAGCRTGGCCAGCAGGTCGAGGGAGGGGATTCTGCCCCTCTACTCTGCTCTGGTGAGACCCCACCTGGAGKACTGCGTCCAGCTCTGGAGCCCTCAGCACAAGAAAGACATGGACCTGTTGGAGCGGGTCCAGAGGAGTGCGACAAAAATGATCAGGGGGATGGAACGCCTCTCCTATGAAGAAAGGCTGAGAGAGTTGGGGTTATTCATCCTGGACAAGAGAAGGCTTTGGGGAGACCTTATTGCAGCCTATCAGTACTGAAAGGGGGCTTACAAGAAAGATGGGGACAAACTTTTTAGCAGGGCCTGTAGTGACAGGACAAGGGGGAATGGCTTTAAACTACAAGAGGGTAGACTTAGACTAGCTATAAGGAAGACATTTTTGATGCTGAGGGTGGTGAAACACTGGCACAGGTTGCTCAGAGAGGTGGTAGATGCCCCATCCCTGGCAACATTCAAGGTCAGGTTGGACGGGTCTCTGAGCAACCTGATCTAGTTGAAGATGTCCGTGCTCGTTGCAGGGTGGTTGGACTAGATGACCTTTAAAGGTCCCTTCCAACTCAAACTATTCTATGATTCTATGATTCTATGATTCTATAATTATTATTTTTAAATGTTCTGAAAATGAGCTGGATCTGTCTTTCTTTTACTGTTTGATTCTTAGCATCACTGACTTTCCCAAGTATGTTAGCCTTTGTGCTGTATTACTGTTTTTTTACAAAATCACTGTGTAGCTATTTCTCAATACTGACATATTTCCTCCCAGTCTAATTGGCTGAGTGGTTCAACTAAGTGACAAAATTGCAAGGATTTGCATGATAATGACACAATTACTTTTTAAAAGCTATGCAGCCTCTATGTATTTTGATCACTTTATATAACCTCTGTGCTTTGAATAGCCCGTGTGCCCAGAATATTTGTCACTAGCAAATAAGTTATCTTCCCCTAGAATCCCTTTGCCTGAAATAAAAATGTCTCACTATGTACCTGAAGAAGATTAAAAATTACTTTTCAGCTGGAAATTATCAGAAACCTAAAACCTTTTATGTGATTCCTGCTTTATTCATTTTTTCCTGCTTACTTGACATTTTTTTCTCTCCTTATAAATAAAAGGTAATGTCGCAGAATAAGTATCATATATTTTGGGTTTCACTGATTTCTGCATGGATCTTTTCTGTCTCTTGAAAGTCCTTTTTAAATTATAAAAACTTCAGTATCTCTGAAACGTGGATTAAAGACACATGGAGGGGCAGTTCCTTCCATCTAAAGAAGGTAGAAAGATAAGCAGTGGTGTCATAAGCATGCAAGTGAATGCACAAGCAATGTTATCACAGCTATTATATTCTTTTTTTCTGCTTTCTCCTTTCCTATGGTTGTTTAATTTTCTTAAAGTACTTGGTGAGAGACTATCATTATTAGCCAGATCATCCATATCCACATGTTTATTGACCTCTTTAAAGAGCTTCAAGAATTTTCTGAAGCAGGACTTCCCTTCACAGAAGCCATGTTGGCTTTTCCCAAATATAAGTCAAATTTATCCAGATGTCCTCTAATCTTTACAAGCCTCTAGTTGCTTTGCTGTGCACCTCAGGCTTTTCTTAAGATTAGTGTCACATTTGCCATCCTCCGGTTTTCAGACATAAAGGGAATTTTAATTGAGAGGTTGTTGTGGTGTAACCCCAGACAGCAACTAAGCACCACCCAGCCACTCGCTCACTCCCTGCCCCTGCGGGATCGGGGAGAGAATCAGAAGAGTAAAAGTGAGAAAACTCATGGGTTGAGATAAAGACAGTTTAACTGGGAAAGAAAAAGCCACACGTGCAAGCAAAGCAAAACAGGGGATTCATTCACTGCTTCCCATCGGCAGGCAGGTGTTCAGCCATCTCCAGGAAAGCAGGGCTCCATCACGCATAACGGTTACATGGGAAGACAAACAGTTACGTCAGAAGACAAACACCATCACTCTGAATGTGCCCCCCTTTCTTCTTCTTCCCCCAGCTTTATATGCTGAGCATGACGTCATACGGTATGGAATATCCCTTTGGTCAGTTGGGGTCAGCTGTCCCAACTTCTTGTGCACCCCCAGCCTCCTCGCTGGTGGGGTGGTGTGAAAAGCAGAAAAGGCCTTGACTCTGTGTAAGCACTGTTCAGCAATAATGAAAATATCCCTGTATTATCAACGCTGTTTTCAGCACAAATCCAAAACAGCCCCTTACAAGCTACTATGGAAAAAATTAACTCTATCCCAGTCAAAACCAGCACAGAGATTCAAAACTGTCTTCAGTCGTAGTGAATTCTTACTGTTTGTTCAGTCTTTTGTACCACACTTCCACAATAACTTTGATTTCAGACAGATCCTCTGCTAAGTCACACCCTAACCTCCCCACTACCTCCCAAAAATATCATGCTTGAGAAYCTCAGCAGTTTCTTCTACAATGAACAACTCTGAGAATTCATTTACATTCTCTGCAATGGCATTGTCTCCTCTGAGTGTCCCTGTAGAGTTCAGGAAACATAATTACTGATTTCAGGCCTCAAGCAAAGAGCTGGTTGTGGCTATTCGGACAATTTTGCTGACTTTCCACTTTCCACTGTGTCTCTGCTGCCTGGAATTAGAAATGAATCCTTCCTAGAAGGATTCTGCAGGAGAACCAGGCAGCAAAGCTTTGCTACAGGAAATAAAGTAAGACATAAGTGGGAAAAGAAAGTATAAGAAAGATATGGACATACTGAAACAAATCCAGCAAAGGACCACAAAAATTGCTAAGGGACTAGAGCATTGGTCATATGAGGAGAGGCTGAGAGAGCTGGGACTTCTTAGCCTGGTGAAAAGAAGGTTCAGGGGGGGATCTTGTCAATGTGTATAAATACCTGATGGCAGGGAATGAGGAAAAGGGATCCAGACTCTTCTCAGTAGTGCCCACTAATGGGACAAGAGGCAGTGGATACAAATTAAACCACATGAAATTCCATCTGAACACAAAGAACTTTTTTTTTTTTTTTACTGTAAGGGTACTCAAACACTGGAAACAGGTTGCCCAGAGAGRTTGTTGAGTCTCCATCCTTGGAGAGATTCAAAACCTGATTGGACACAGTCCTGGGCAACCTGTTCTAGGTGACCCTGCTTGAGCACAGGGTTTGGACCAGATGACCTCCAGGAGTCCCTTCCAACTTAAGCAATTCTGTGATTCTATAAAAAGTCTTTTTTTTCTTGTTTTCTTGCTGGTGCAGACTATAAATTTTACTGTGTAGCTCTCCTCTTCTTTCAAGTTAATAGAGTGCCTCTGATCTCTTTGGCATGAGTAACAGAAGTAGTTTAGCAGTAGCACAGCAATAAATTCAGGCTGCTTGGCATGCTGAGTTATTTCCCTAGATGACTGTAGGCTGAAGGAGACCTAACTGAACATTTGTGACTTTGGTAGGTTAATCTCTAACTAGTTAGTCTGAAATTATTACCACACAGTCACAGGTCTATTAAATAGAAATGGAGATATAAGCTAACAATAGTGCTGCAGCTGTCTCCAGCAAAGACTGGCGCAMTAATGAATTAAACACTACTTTTTTCTTACAGAATATCTGAAATATTCATTTACATTTATATCAGTTCTGTATCACTACTTATGATCTTATTATTGTGGTTGTTGTTATTGTAGTTTAACCTTGCACTTTGTTAGTGACTCAAAACAATCCTAGCAAATAGCCTGAGGAATTCTACCTTAGTAACTTTTCATAGAATCATTAAGGTTGGAAAAGACCTCTAAGATCATCAAGTCCAACCATCAACCCAACACCACCATGCCCACTAAACCATGTCCCTAAGCACCTCATCTACACGTCTTTTAAATACTTGCAGGGATGGTGACTCCACCACTTCCCTGGGCAGCCTGTTCCAATGCTTAACCACTCTTTCAGTAAAGAAATGTTTCCTAATGTCCAACCTAAACCTCCCCTGGCACAACTTGAGGCCATTTCCTCTCGTCCTATCGCTAGTTGCTTGGCAGAAGAGACCRACACCCACCTCGCTACAACCTCCTTTCASGTAGTTGTAGAGCGCGATAAGGTCTCCCCTCAGCCTCCTCTTCTCCAGGCTAAACAGTCCCAGTTCCCTCAGCCGCTCCTCATAAGACTTGTTCTCCAGACCCTTCACCAGCTTCGTTACCCTCCTCTGGACACACTCCAGCACCTCAATGTCCTTCTTGTAGTGAGGGKCCCAAAACGGAACACAGTATTCAAGGTGCGGCCTCACCAGTGCCGAGTACAGGGGCATGATCACCTCCCTACTCCTGCTGGCCACACTATTTCTGATACAGGCCAGGATGCCATTGGCCTTCTTGGCCACCTGGGCACACTGCCAGCTCATATTCAGCCGGCTGTCAACCAGCACCCCCAGGTCCTTTTCCGCCAGGCAGCTTTCCAGCCACTCTTCCCCCAGCCTGTAGCGTTGCATGGGGTTGTTGTGGCCAAAGTGCAGGACCCGGCACTTGGCCTTCTTGAACCTCATGCACTTGGCCTCGGCCCATCGATCCAGCCTGTCCAGGTCCCTCTGCAGAGCCTTCCTACCCTCGAGCAGATCAACACACCCACCCAGCTTGGTGTCATCTGCAAACTGACTGAGGGAGCACTCAGTCCCCCCATCCAGATCGTTGATAAAGATATTGAACAAGACCGGCCCCAAAACGGAGCCCTGGGGGACACCGCTCGTGACCGGCCRCCAACTGGATTTCGCTCCATTCACCACAACTCTCTGGGCCCGGCCGTCCAGCCAGTTTTTTACCCAGCGCAGAGTACACCTGTCTAGGCCATGAGCCGCCAGCTTCTCTAGGAGAATGCTGTGGGAGACAGTGTCRAAGGCTTTACTGAAGTCCAGGGAGACCACATCCACAGCCTTTCCCTCATCCACTAGGCGGGTCACCTGGTCATAGAAGGAGATCAGGTTGGTCAAGCAGGACCTGCCTTTCATGAACCCATGCTGGCTGGGCCTGATCCCCTGGTTGTCCCTCACACGGCTTGCGAGTGCCCCCAAGATGAACTGCTCCATAATCTTCCCCGGCACTGAGGTCAGGCTGACAGGCCTGTAGTTCCCTGGGTCCTCCTTCCGGCCCTTCTTGTAGATGGGCGTCACATTGGCAAGCCTCCAGTCGTCTGGGACCAACCTTTTCAACAGACACCATAAAAATTTATAATATTATGAGAATTATGCTAAATTTCTTGTATCAACAACACCCACAGTTCATTAACTTATTTCAAGTAGCTCCTAGTATCAGGACCAAGTTACTTCCTGCTCCTTTTTCTGAAAAACTGAAGGAAAAAAACCCTCAAAACCCTGTTATGTTTAGTATTTTCAGAAGTTAGCATATTCTTACTTTTCTGTCACCACAAACACATTATACTAGAGAAAGGACTGTATTGATGGACAACTTCTGTAGTGACCGCACTCCTCTCTACTCCAAGAATCACAGGTTTAAGGAGCCCTTATAGATTACGTATCTTAGTTCTTTTTTCAGTCAGTCTTTGAGTCCATAACACAGTTTTTATCTCCCATTTTGCAAGATTTTACTATATTTATCCATTGCTTTGACTTCCTTTAGCTAAGGGCAAGCTTAACTAAAATAAAACTGGTAAAATAAGGAAAATGCTGTAATTTAAGTGCATTTTAAGAAGACACTTTTCCCGTTTTTGTCATGTACTTTTTTTTCTTCTATGCATTTCTGATGTTGTTAAATTTACATTCAGTTATATACATGAATAAATTGTTTTGAACTGTGTTTATTATCAGTTTTAATGCATTTCAATAGAACTATTTTTTAATCAATTTGTGTGACTCCAGCTTAGTTTTATACTCAATCTTAACAGAATCAATAATTAGCAAGTTTCTTAATTTTTCGCAGAGAAAATATTCTTTCCAACACTACCTCAGATGTAATAAATGCCACAATTATCCAGAACTGGATTCTGAAGGTAGACCTTTTCCTTGTAGAAGACTCTGGAAACATGAACACATCTCCCAGTTCACAGTATTCCTTATACAAACACATCCTTATCCATCTTTTTATCAAGTTTCAAGACTTCACTTAATACTTAATACTTAATACTTAAGTATTTATTTTATAATTCTTAATGCTAGACTATTTAAAACATCGATTTTTTTTCAGAGTGGCTGAATTACATTATTGTATTTTTTCTTTACTGAAATAAAAATGAGATATCAGATTGTTTGAAAAATAAAGCATAAAACTGAATGAAATTCCCTTTCATTTCTTCTCCTTTTTAGGATATATTGAAGAGAAGAGGTACATTTATTACCACAAAATTTGGTCAACAATTCTTTGTTGCAATATACCCTTCAGGGAAATCATTTTATAAAGCCCAATGCCTATCAAAGTCTTCTACTCTTCTTCATTCTACTTTTAATTCTATATCACAAAATAAAATAAAACAAATAAAGAAAACCAAACAAAATGTTTTGAACCTACTGAAAAGGACTTAAAATATATTCGCAGTATTCAGTCTTTGAAGCTGTTGCCACTATTTGATATTCTCAAAGAAATTAAAAATTTTCATTTTATATTCCTCATCTGATATTCAGAAATAATGCCTAACTGCTGAAAAACACATTTTCAGATGTTTTAACAGGGTACAAGCATTCATCTTTTAGGGACGTACTTCAGTACTCCTTTATATTTAAAGGTGGGAAAATGAAATAATGAGTAAGTATAAATGCTTTTAACAGATGAGGACAAAGATTTATAACATTTTTTACACAATCTTCAAGATAAGATAATGAATTATCAGTATTGTATTTTGCTCTATGATACAGTCTATAAAAAGTTGGGAAAGTAGCTAGAAGAAAATCACTAATTTTACATTCACTACTAAGCATAACATTATCTTCTGCAAGTGATATCATCATTAAATTTCATATCATTTGTTTTCAGGATCTTTTTACTTTCTCAGGTATTTCTATAACAATTTTCTTTTCTATTTTCAAAACAATCAGGCAGACAATGGATTGCTCTCCTATGACTATGCAGTAACAAATGACTTCTTTGAAACGTTTTGGAATTTCTGTGTTTTGAGGTATTAGTGCCATAGAGAAAAATGTCCCTTTTCAACTGAGACTTAATTGTCTCTTCAGTTGAAAGAAGATGTAATAAACTGTTAGCGACACATGAACCTTTAGTGTTACCAAGAGGTTTCACTTCAGCTAAGAGTGAATTCTGGAAAGAAACATTACCAATTTGCTGTTCTAATCAAATGATCTGTGTGAATGACTATGGGTGATGCGATGATACTCACTTGTTGCTTCCACTGCAGTCTGTTTTTTCTTTTTTGTGTTTCCACATTTCTTATATACAAAACATTCTCAAGCCTCATATTCCTAGACCCCATGTTAAAATAATTTTTATTTTGTTTTGCCCTAGTTACATGCTGTCTTACAGCTGACAGTCCATCACGAGCAATGAGAAACTTCTTCCTCATAAACTGCAGCATGTTTGGATAGCCATTACTATCTTTACTCACCCATATAAAACCATGTGTCTGCTCAGTCTTTACTGGGTCTCCGCTGATTTGCCAGGAATGTTTCCACAATCGCCACAGCCACTGCCATTTTCAAAGTAAAGATGTAACCAATACAATCATATTAACAAAACGACAATACACTCCTATTAACATAAGCATTTGTTGAATTAAACGTTAAATAGCTATCACTGTGTCTGTACTGCATACTTACCTGTTGATGTCTGGGCCTCAAAGTGTCCATATTGTAAGATAAAATAACTTTTAGGCACAACAAGTTTGACTATATGCAGTAATACATTCTGCAGTTTTTGCAGATAGACTAACTGCTAACTACTTTCCAAACTTGCCTTTTGGCATTGCAGGGTTGCTGTAGTTATTTCTGTACAAAGTTTGTAAAAAAACCCAAACAAACAAAACCCAACAAACTCTTGGTTTAAAGCTGTTATATATATTATTGTTGTCTGACATCAGGTCTGGTACACAAGTCAGTCTGGAGAAATCAAACAGCCTTTAGCTAAAACAGATGAGAGCTGATCATTCAGAAGTCCCCCTCAGGAATGAATGCCCTTACATCTTCTTTTACTGGTTTCAACACTTTTTTCTCACTGACCAGATTTCTCAGTATTCAAGCAGAAGTCTCATTGTAGGATCCAAGGTAATTTTTTATAAAGTCTCAATTCTCACCTCAGTTCTCTGAAACTCACACTTAGTTCTCCTCTAAACTTTAAAGACCCATTTCCACCAGCCAGCAGTCCTTCTGCAATCTTCTCAAAACACTACAAAAAGAAAACACAGCAAAGTTCCTAAGRACTACAGTCATCTATTTGTTGAGTGTTAAGCCTGAATAAAAATTTTCAGAAAGCTTTAATAAGGCTTCCTGGGAGAAATTCAAGACACTGATGACCACCTTGTTTCAAAACTCTATCCTGTAAATAGTACTCAGAGGTTCTTTGAAATAAAACTTATTAGTTACAATACATGGCAATCATTTATTCTGTGTACCCCATGAAGTATGTTTAGTTTCTTCCTGTGTTTAACACACTTACCCAGCTTGCAAATGCAAAAACCAGAAGCTTTGATTTTTTTCCAGTTTTACATAGAAAGTCTCAAACATTCAAAATGTTTATTTCAGCTGTGGAATTCACTCCAGTCTCAAGACAACCTGAAATTAAAATATTTTTCTCTTTTTTGAGCCTTGTGGTTAGTTTCTAGGGCTGTGATTATGCATATATTTCTCTCATCTAGAAAGCTGGCTTACACTGGTTTTCTTTCCCCTCATTCTGGGAACGCTGACTGCCCATTCATACCTCTACACCATCTTCTCCATGTTGGCAAAATCATTTGTCCCATAATGAACCAGAGTGATGAACTGATTTGAGTTGACCACAACCCTTGGTTTTGGTCTAGAATGGGGAAATATGAAATTTGCTCCTGAGAAAACTGTCAGAAGCACCAAAGGTTAGGTCTTTTCAACATGATTTCATGCCCTAAAAAAGAATCTTTGTGTGCATGTTATCCATTTCAACCTTTCCCTTACTCATGTGACACACAGATGAAATATGGGATGTTCCTTAAAACAGAGGGAGGGAGAAGAAAAATGGTTATCCTTAAAAGGCAAGTATCCCTAGTATTTATCTCAACATGAACTCTTATACTAGTTTGACTTTAATTTCTATATAGAAAATGCTGAATTTCATATTAAAACTATCATATATAATTTTTATTTAACTTCAAATAGTGTGCACTGGATCAAAATTAGTACTATGAAAGCAAGATGATTAATTTTTAAGCTTTAGCCTAGTAAGGATAAATGAAATAAACACATTTCTTTTATGTTTAGATAAGACCAATTTTTTTTTTTATTAGTCTTTTTATGCCTTAATGATATGTACAACAGAATCAAGCAGATGTTACTAGTGTAGGGAAAAAAAAAATATCACAGTTCCATTTTCCACGTTTTTTTTCTTTACTAAATAGAAATGAATTTTCTTCTCCAAACACTTCAAAATCTAATTCTGCTCTGTTCATTCAGGCAAAAAGCTTTATTGAAGGAACTGTACCGAGAATTTCACTTGCACTGAGACCAGGATTTTAGACATAAGGTCTACCTATTCTAACAACCCTATTACTGAATAGTAAAACATATAGCTGAATGGGGAAAGAACCAAAATAGGTTCATGGCCAGGTAATGAGGAGGATCAAAGTCATGGAATTACTCCTGCAAAGAGTATGACCACAGGGTAGTGCTCCTTCTTGGAATTTAAGAAAAGGGATACTTTAGGTGGAGATGTGATAGAAAACATATTTATGATATGCTGGAGAAAATATGACAGAAGTCTATAAAATCATGAATGACATCAAGAGGATGGTTTGGGATTTGCATATCTTTTCATATGACACCTAGGAGGCATCAGACAAAGTTAGTAAGAATCAAGATACAAAAGAGTCAAAGAGAAATGGTCCTTACTATATCAAGAAACTATGGAGCTCCTTGACTGAAGGTATAGTGGATGGTAAAAGTTCACATGAGGTACAGTGAAACTGGATGAGTTCACAGAAGAGAAATCTTCTGCATACTGTTAGTATATGAAATACTTAATATCAATAGGTGTCTGCTATTGGCCACTTTTGGTGGCAAAATCCATTCAAAATATACTTTTGTTCTGATTTATGTTGGTCATATCTATGTTCTTATAACTTCTAATGTAAGAAGTTCTGTTTTATGTTCTGCAGGCACAATCAAACTCCCATCTGCTAACATTCAGAGTTTCCTTTAAATCATGTCACATAGCATTTCCGTTTCCTAAGCATCATAATAAATCCTTTTTAACTGTAATTTGGAGTTATTCTTTGAAAGATCTCTGCTCACATTTGCAATGAAATGCTAAGTTTTGAAACCACTGCCATTATATACTGGCCCATCATCTCGCATCTACCCTTGGAAACCATTCTTCCTCCTCCCATACTAGGTGCACAGCCACTGTCACAGGTCTTATTTGTTTTCAACATGATCAACAAGCTAAAGAGGTTTAGTCTCATTTTTTTACCTCCTCTTGAGCTGTTTGGAGTGGATAGCAGAGCTCAACTGTCAGCAAAATATAAATCATTTGGACAATTTTTGAATGTTCTGGTCAACTTGTACCATGACTCTCACCTGACTCTGTGTCATCTCACTAACTTTCCTTGGATATGGACAAACACTGTATGTCTTCATAACCTTTGGAGAAAGATTACCTGTCGAGTGATGCTCCTACCTTTCATGCCTGTAAAGGAATTGTACAGAATCTTTCACTTTAAACATTTACTTAATTCTTCAAGAAGTTTTAAAGAGCAGCAACTGTAGCTATGGGATTGTCACTGTTATGTTTGGATTTTTTTTGATACCTGATGATGACTTCTCCAGGGACAGACCATTGTGAATGCTTTTCCTTTAGCACACTACTATCATATAAAAAGCTTACATCCTGCCTGTGTATTATTATAATGTGGTGGTTATTAAAGCTGCTTTAGTGTTTCAGATCCAAGGCAGATTTTGTGACCTGSAGTTATTAGATTTTCCCTCATTTATAATAATGATGCAGTGTAATTTTAGAAGGAAACAGCAAATAATCTATAACTGATATTTACAACAAGCAGTAACTATGTGAAAGAAGATACTGCATCACCTAAGGCATGGTCATAATCCATGCTTTTCATCATTTGTACAATACTTGTATACAAGAGTGTACTGTTCTAAATCATGCTATACTTTCAATCTTGTAGTCCTGAGGGTCACACTGGAAAAGGCTTGTCAAATCTACAGGATTAGTATTTTACTATTCATCACCTGGATAGCTTAGACCACCAGAATACTAATATGCACTCTGCTAGACCAAATTTGGTAGACACTCATAGACAATGTGATGAACATGAAAAGAGGAATCAGAACTGACAAGTAATGAACACCATAGCAAACAGCTGCAGCTGCTGAGTAGCAAACAGCCAAATATAACAAAATAACATTCCGTATGCCACAAAACTCTTTCAAGAAGATTTGGGAGCTTAGTATCATCCCACTAAACCCAGTTACAAAGAAGTTTGATGATGAAATGTCTTAATTGCTCCCACTGGGAATACATGGAATTGACCAGGTTTGTTACAGATGAGGCCCTTTTAGAAAGGAAGAAAAACAATCAGAGATTTTGCACTGTACTGAGTAATTGCAGACTCTGCCTGGTTCTAATTCAGGAGTATGTCTGCTGCTGAATGAGCCATTTGTCTGAGCATTAACAGTCACATGAAGGGCATGAAAGAGAAAACATACAAGTGATATCTTGCCCTGCAACCAGGACATTTATAATGCCTAGCATACTGATTTACTAAGCTGTGCCATATATTGTACTGGAAACATGTTTAATACTTCAGAGTGAGACATAGTTCTCTCTGGTCAGAGAGAAAAATCTGAATTTGCCTGGGAGTCATGAGAGTTGTGCATTATATTCACAAAATAGACAGCAACATATCACTATAAATTAATACAATATTTGCTAGCAGGCATTGGAGAGAACTGAAAACTGCATTGCCTTTGATAACTACCAGAAAGGAATACAGCATTCCTCTTAAAGAAATTGGCTCACCAGTTTCAGTGAGCCAGGTTTGGAGCTTCCATCCATTTTAAATGGACTATAATCTCCAAATGTGTTTGATTCTATCAGATCAAATCTCCATTGAAAGCTAATCCTAAACTACATTCTCTTTTCATTCCTATGGCTTTACTAGTTAATGAAACATCAGGGCATTCATCTGAGCAGTGACCTACAGTCATTTATACTGTAAAATTGTTAGCACATTTCCTGTTCTCTTTTGGATTGGGCCAGTTGATGTTTCTGGGCATTATCCAGGCATGGCTCAGGAGGAAGCATGTGCCAGGGACTGTCTCCAGTTGTCTATGTGGATGCAGACTCCCTGTTCTGCACAGTGAGAGTGTTCAACTGTGTGCACACAAGCCATTCTTGGTCTCAAGGCAAGATAATGGTCCTTAAATGTTTTATTTTATTAATGTAGACATAGTCTACGTGAACAAAGCCCATTTTTACCACATAAATTTCCACCATCAGGAGTAAAGTGCAGGCTGGGTAGCTTATTAATGTTGAGTATAATTTTCAAGTTAATGTTGATGTTTTCAGTCTTGAACTAACTGGAATCTCTATAGTAGAAGTAAAAGTATTTGCTCTTCCATGTACCTGCATCTCAGTGTTACTTGGGACTCTCATTTTTCAGTTCAACACTTCTCCTGTAGTGTCTCCATCAGTGTTGCCTACCCAATCCTCTATTCCTTTCTCTACACATTGTCGGAAGATTAAGTTCTCCAACAAGTCATCAGACTTTTCAGGAACCTACTGCTGCATACCATGTCTGGCTATTCACTATAATCATTATGAGAATTTGTAACACAACAGCTAAGCCTTTTTTGACTCCATATCTGTGTGTACTTGCCACTACGGTCCATACTGAACAAAACTGTTTTCTTCTGCCAAATAAAGCCCTGGTATACCTGTGCCATTGACTATTTGATACCACTGTCACTGTTGATACACAGAGGGAAAATGAAAATAATAAATTGTTCTTACAGTTCTGAGGTATAAATGGTGGCATGGACCATGGTGTCCCATGGCAGTTCTTATAAGGCTGTTCCCTGGGGCAGTGGCTAATCTCAAGTACAGAGGCTGGTCTTCCCCAACAGATCTATGAAAAATATAACAGAACTTTTACAAGCCTGTCATTCCCCAGTACACAGTCTTAGCAAGCAATGGCCTGAGAGTCATGCAATCTGGGATACGTGGTTTATGGTACCATCATCAGAAAGTCAGTTCTAGTGGGCTCTTCTTAATTTGCTGGTGCTCCTTTCAAATATGATTGCCTACCCATGTGTGAACTGGTTCGCAGAGGTATTAACAAGCAATCCAGAAATGTGCAAATCCAACATTAAATGATCAAAATTGAGAAACTTCCAATTACCTTAGAATATTAAAGGCAGTTTAACATTAATATGTCCAGCTGTTGTGGAAATCAACAAAAAAATCCCAGTAAATACCATTTTCCTTTGAAAAGCTATCCCACTGTGAAGAGAAGCCAAAGTCCAGTTCATTTAATCCCCATCTATATTTTCATAAATTGACAGTATCAGAGTGGGGTTTTTTTACCATGCTGTCTGCAAAGTTCTCTGTGTTCTCATAAGATCAGAAAAACTTATTCCCTATAGTCACAGCAAAGTGAAATTTTGTAAGTTACAATGAGCTCTACTTGACAGTGAATCCTGGGCTTGATGGTATTCTAGCTGCATTATCTTGTCATGACTCATTCAGTAAGAAAATATTCATGCCATATTTCTTTTGAGCTATTTTTGAATACATTTTTTCTTCACTATACTTTTATGTTCCTAAGAGAGAGAGAGAGAGAGAGAGAGATAACTGTATTTAATCTTACTATGTTCCTTCCTTGCCATTTGAACTTGCTGTCATCCCAAATATTTTAGCAAACACAGAAGTGCTGGTGCTGGCTAATTCTATACTCGATGCATTACTTTCAACACGACAATTCTGTTAATTGTTAAATTCTAAAAACTTTTTAAATTAGCTTATCCTTACTGTTTTTGCAGTTCTACCTGAATGACTAGTTTTCACAGTGACTATGACAATATCTACATCTAAAAGGCTGTATGTTTTGTGCTCAATGATCATCCTACTAGTGAGATTCCTTAAGTTCAGGAAATTTATCTTCCCAGTGTGAGGTAAGATCCATCTCTATAGTACTTAGATATTGCTTGCAGTAAACATTTATTTCAACTTGCTCTCCTGATAATATAAGAACTACTGTAAATGTATATATTTCAATAATCCAAATTCAATATATATTCATAACTGTATAAATACTGTGTGCTTTTTGAAGTTTGTGTGTCTGCATGAGAGAGAAAAAAAAAAAGGAAAGAGAATGAGCACAAGTGGCAAACTACAGCTTACATGATCATTTAAATAGTACAAAAATGTGAACCAGTGGCTAGAAGACTTGATTGGAATTTAGGAAACCCAGGCATCACTCCCAGTTTATGTCTGTCCTGGTTTCAGCTGGGATAGAGTTAATTTTCTTCCTAGTAGTTGGTACAGTGCTATGTTTTGTATTTAGTATGAGAAGAATGTTGATAACACACTGATGTTTTAGTTGTTGCTAAGTAGTGCTTACACTAGTCAAGGACTTTTCAGGTTCCCATGCTCTGCCAGGTGCACAAGAAGCTGGGAGGGAGCACAGTCAGGACAGCTAACTTAGCTGTCCAATGGGGTATTCCATACCATATGATGTCATGCTCAGTATATAAAGCTGGGGGAAGAAGAAGGAAGGGGGGACGTTCGGAGTGATGGCATTTGTCTTCCCAAGTAACCGTTAAGCGTGGTAGAGCCCTGCTTTCCTGGAGATGGCTGAACACCTGCCTGCCGATGGGAGGTAGTGAATGAATTCCTTGGTTTGCTTTGCTTGCGTGCACGGCTTTTGCTTTACCTGTTAAACTGTCTTTACCTCAACCTATGAGTTTTCTCACTTTTACCCTTCCGATTCTCTCCCCCATCCCACCGTGGGGGGAGTGAGCGAGCAGCTGTGTGGTGCTTAGTTGCTGGCTGGGGTTAAACCACGACAGTCCTTTTTGGCGCCCAGTCTGGGGCACGAAGGGTTCGAGATAACGACAGATTTGACTGGAATGTGCTAGATTGAATTTATAGCTGTTATTGCTGTTTAGCTATTAATTGGCAGGCTCCTGTGCTTGCCATGGGGCTTGCTTGCCTTACTGTACATTAGAGTCTCGTGCTCGTTAGTGGCTGCTTTTTGCTTTTGCTGCTTGCTGTATTGCTGTACTGCTCATCATCTTACTGTGCTGTGCCTGGGAACATTTTGATAACAGCGATGGCCATGCGCCTGGGCTGGCAGATGGCCAAGGGCATTGCTGCTGTTTCTGTGCTGCTGTACTGGACAGGCTGGAACTCCACTGTGAACTCAAGTTGAAGGGACTGTGACCCATGGATGAGTCCACGCAGGAGCAGGACACCCCGAAGCGTCTGTGGCTGTGGATAAGCCCATGCCCAAGCAGGTACATCTCGAAGCGTCTGTGGCCATGATTATGTCCGTGCCGCAGCAGATATACCTCTGAAGGGATTGTGGCCCAAGGATAAGTCCACACTGGAGAAGGTGCACCTTGAAGCATCTGTTGGCTGTGGATAAGTCCATACTGCAGCAGGTAAACCTTGAAGCATCAGTGACTGTGCATGAGGTCATGCTGGAGCACCTCAAAGCGTGTGGCCGTGGATAAGCCCATGGCAGGGGAGGTACACCTATGGAGGGACTGCAGCCATGGGTAAGGCCATGCTGGAGCAGGTTTACTTCTGAAGGGACTGTGGCTGTGGGTAAGGCCACGCTGGAGCCGGTGCACYTCAAAGCRACTGTGGCTGTGGRTAAGTYTATGCCGCAGCAGGTTTACCCCTGGAGAGACTGTGGCTCATAGATAAGGCTCCAGTTGGAGCAGGTACACCCCTAAGGGACTGCAGTCTGTGGATAAATCCAAGCCAGAGCAGGGGCAAGGGGAGGAGTTAATTGCAATGTTAAACTCTATAGTCTGGTCCAAAGCAACCAGGGGTGGAGATTGTAATGGATATACCTTTAAATTGTTGTAACCCATGATTTGAGTTGCATGTTATGGGAATTACTATAGCAGGGACCACCTGACCCAATGGAGGACAAGCCTTACAAGAAGCAGTGCAAGTGCAGCAGTGACCCGACCTGAGCTGACTTTGGCGCCCAATAACTCCACGCAACACACCACCTCTCCTGACCTGAGTGACCACCATAACAGATRGAGCCCAAAGTCATGGACTAAATGGACTCAATGGACATTTTGTGGAGATTTATGGACATTTTACAGACATTTCACAGGGGTGGTCCATAGGCTAAGGGAATGATATCTGCATATTATATCAAAGGATGGGAAGTGGGATGGTGGTTAATGAGAATGTATCGGATAGTGTGGGACCTGAGCATGACGTAAATGGTATGGAATAAGGGGTGGATACTGTCCTGGTTTCAGCTGGGATAGAGTTAATTTTCTTCCTAGTAGTTGGTACAGTGCTATGTTTTGTATTTAGTATGAGAAGAATGTTGATAACACACTGATGTTTTTAGTTGTTGCTAAGTAGTCTACTAGTCAAGGACTTTTCAGCTTCCCATGCTCTGCCAGGTGCACAAGRAGCTRGGAGGGARCATAGCCAGGACAGCTWGCCCAACTGGCCAATGGGGTATTCCATACCATGTGACRHCATGCTCAGTATATAAAGCTGGGGGAAGAAGAAGGACAGGGGGGACGTTCGGAGTGATGGCGTTTGTCTTCCCAAGTAACCGTTACGCGTGATGGAGCCCTGCTTTCCTGGAGATGGCCGAACACCTGCCTGCCGATGGGAAGTAGTGAAGGAATTCCTTGTTTTGCTTTGCTTGCGTGCGTGGCTTTTGCTTTACCTATTAAACTGTCTTTATCTCAACCCATGAGTTTTCTCACTTTTACCCTTCCGATTCTCTCCCCTATCCCACTGTGTCGGGAGTGAGCGAGCTGCTGTGTGGTGCTTAGTTGCTGGCTGGGGTTAAACCACAACGTCAGTGACTCATCATGTGACCTTCAACAGCCCAAGTGGATAGCAATCCACTAAGTTTGAAAAGTTGGTCTTAACCCTTACGCACTGCTGCATCCCTATCTTCAAAATAAAAATAATGATACCTCACAAAAAGAATACCTTGCTATTCATAGGTGAAACACATGAATCTCTTCATAGTTAGTTGCTGTTCCTTTGTCATTCTCCTTACCTATGTGAAAAGTAAAATGCCGTTTTCAGCTTGCGTGCATTAGAACCAGATCCATCAACTTGSAGTGAAAGAATTGCCTGGCTTGGAGAGGTTTCTGTCTATTCTAAAACAATTAATCTCATCTTTACATGAATGGTTTTTTTCTTCCTGAACTGTTCTAGAAGTAGAATTTAATTCTCTCTTCTTCCACTGAATGTCTTAAACCTCCAGTGCCTTCATTGGTGGTCTAGCCAAACCTGGTTTCTTTGTGTACACGGGCACAGCTGCAGCAAGGATAGTGGAGAGTCTCTATCTGTGCCCGTGTACACGGAGGACCTCAACTAGTGCCTGCTGAGGGCACTAATAAACTGTGACGTCCCTTACCAACCTCCCTTGGGGTGTCCCCCTATCCCTTGCCCATGGGCTCTGGAGCCTCATTTCAGCTCAGCCCAGGGCCCTCGGTCCTTGCCTGAGCTATGTTGTAGGGGGATATGTGTGTGTGTGTGCGTGTGTGTGTATGTGTGTCTTGTCTCATCTCCTGATGTTCCTGGCTGCACTTGCTGCAGAGAACCAGATGTGACTCATTACCTTGCCTTGTCTGACAGTCACTGGGCTGTCAGTGGAGCCTGCTACTGTCAACAACAAAGCCCTGTTCAGGTCCTCTGGGCAGTCACTGCCCTGCCTGTGCTGTGGTCATTCTCCATTCTGTCTCATTTTTCCTGTGGAAGCAGCCCTGCTCTTGCTGTTCATGAAACTTCTAAATTGATTTCAAGGGCATGCTACTGAAGTTGAGAGATGCTGGCTTAATTTTCCATGGAGAGGGCAAGAAATTCTATGTATGGGATTTCAGGTGCCTAAGTAGGCATCTAGAGTCCTTGGAGATGCTCCGGGCTGTCTGAGCCATTCACATACCTCTGTCAAGTATTTCACAGGCTTTATAGGAGATGTATACCCTGCTGGAGCAGTAGCTGAGGAGCTGGTGGGATAACTCAAATGGCAAAAGACACTTATATTTAAGCAACTGAATCCCAGGGTATGTCTCTCACTTTCAGGTCAGAGGCTCTAATCTACTGCCTTTGCAAAAATGGAGAGACAGCTTAGTTCATCAAAGGAACAGCATAGATGCCTACTTCAGAGGATTCAGAGCTGTGAATCCTCTCTCAGCAGAGGCATAAAAGTACTAGAACTTAGTGATTGAAAGTATGTCCTTGTCTTCAGCATTTTTCTATTATTTTTCTTTGTTATCCCTAAAGAGAGCTTGGAGAATGATCATTTAGACTCCAAGATCATTCTCCATGGCTTACTTCTCACTGGACTGTACACAGACACTTAAATTATCATGTGCACTGTAGAGGAGAGATGAATCAGCAAGTCAGCCCTTCTGGATCTTCCCACAGCATACGTCATGTTTCATTCTCACTAACTTTTCCTCTTTCAAGTAATTTAACAGACTCAAAGTATGTGATTTAGACACTCTTATTGCATAGAGGTACATAGCTATAGAAGATACCTTCTGGGGGAGTGAAGTCCCATGTTTGTGAGGTACTTCTTAGTGTTTGGTCTCTCCCACTTTGCATTGGGTTTTACATTGTATTTCAGAAAAACAAAAGATTATTAAAATCCTCCAGGGTCATCAACTCTGGTCCTTTGCTGTCACAGAAAACTAGATTGGTCCCTTTCATAGGATGAGGAAGGTCTATATAAATGCTATTTCAGATTTTTCTATGGTTTTCTTGGTTTTGTTTTATTTTTAAATCTTATGGCTCCTGGCAGGGTTCAAGCATATGATTCAAAACTTCTCATTTCCACCTTCCATTTCAGTTTATATTAATTCTTCTTTGGTCTCCTTTAGTCTTCCAGCCACACTAACACTCTTTTCCCTTGCAGTTTATTTCCGCTATGTATTTGTATAATAATACTATTTCTAGCCTTTGCTGAAGGAAACTAGGCAAGCTGACCTCTCCTAGGACATAACTCCTCAAAGAGCTCTTCTTCCGAGCAGCCCCCAACCAGAATTTGTACTCAAGAATTGAGCTGTGCTAAGTCACATTGTTCCACAGAAGGTATGCTCTTTCCACACCACAAACAAATCATACATGGCTCGGAGGCACTCATTCTCTCATAGCTATTACCCTGAAAGTGCTTGCAGTATCTGTAGTGTCCAGACCCACCTCTATGGCATATTACTAATTAAGATCATTTTGCTGTCTTGTACAAAATTAACGTACCCAGCACTAAAATCAGTGAGTTTTGTTTTAGTAACATCAAAATAAAATACAGTGTATTTCTCCCATGACCCTTTACTCTTTTGAAGATAGTGCTTTCACTGTTCATTGTTAAGTACCTCTAAGTTCCATTTTCTAGACTAAATTGTGATTAAGACTTTTTCTAATACTAGAAATGCAATTGCCTGTAAATTACAATGCTACATAGGCTACTGCTACAGCTACTGTTGTCCAAAGAAGTGGTGACCAGTATCTATTTAAAAGCATTAAAATAAAACTGTAAGTTATATTTATTCAGTTTCTCAGTGATTTTTCCATATTTAAATAGAAAATGTATCTGAATTCATCAACCTCTGATGAAGATATTAAAAAGCCAGAATGAGAAGCACCATTTTCAGAATTTGATAAGTTGCACAAAGATTTTCAATTTATYTCGAGAATCAGACTAGATGTGAGTTTGCACATACTTGTACTTTTTACAGTGATATTTTTATTTTCTTGAAAATTTTATTCTTTGATTTTATGATTCATATTTTGATTCATATTTTGATTATCTAACCAAATACTTCTTCAGATAAAGTAATGTAGTCCATTTGGTTATTTCTGAGAAAATCTAGCGTTAGTGAGAAGAGACAATGGGAGGAACAGAAATTCCATGCTTACAGTTACATGCATGTAAGACAGTCATTGAATTAAGCAATGACTTATTAAAACTTAAGCATTAATAGAGTGTTAAAATAAATGTGAGAGAACAGAAAACACTGTTGTAAGGAAGGATAAGCAGCTAACAGAATGAAGACAGTTGCTTACCGCTGTGGTATCAAAACCTATAAAAAAAAAAATTACTCTAGAAACTATGTGTGTGAATATATTTAATGATTAAAATGTCTCAAATGAAACTGGACATGGTACTTTCATATTTCTTACTTGTACAATACAGAGACTCATTAAGTCATTGCTGTGTTGAAATTTCTATGCAAATGTCCTTGGCATGGGGAATCCTTGCTGAGTCTATCTATGAAGAAAACATGCAAGAGAAGTGTASTGGGGAGTAAATATCTGGGCTATACCACTGCAACTGGATGTATATTAATGAGCTTTTGCAAGAAATGATTTCTCATCCATAATGACATGACAAGATCAAAGGGCCCAATAAAGGATTACCCCTGGAAACCTGCAGTTGTRTTATTTCATATGTGAACCTATACTACAGAAACAGATCTTTTCCAAGAAATCCTTGGCTTTCTGTACAGCCCCTGTGGTCTTGGAATGGAATTTGTGATATTTTCCAGCAAAATATTTCACATTCTGCCTTCACAATAACATGGCTAGAAAATTTCTGTATGAATGGATACTCATGAAAGTTTATGATATAAAATTTCCATTGATCATTTTAAAAGCATGAAAAAATAAAACTATCTTAGATTAACAATTCTCAGTTGAATGCCAATGTTTCTACTGTGTTTTCTTCCTTAAAAATTTTGTATATTTATTTCCCAACTTTATTGAAATTGTGTGGGTTGGTGCAGTGTTTTTTCTTGCTATGCTCTAGCATATATTTCTTTTCTTCTGAAGATGTTTTTTGCCTTTTGTTTTGAAAAGTTATTTTAGTTTAATTAGTAGGTTCAAGCTCTTGGACTTGGATTAGTATCTTTTTTTCTCTTTTTTTTTTTTTTTTTTTNTTTTTTTTTTTTTTTTTTTTTTTTTTTTTTAATCACCTCTCCTGCATGCCGGTTAAGATATTTGAAAATTAACCTGTATTCTGCAGAAGTTACTTCTGTCTTCTGCACCAGCTACTTGCAAATATTCTTGTCCTTTTTCAGTGCTTTTGAAAAAGTATCTGTAAATATATTTTTATTTTGATTTTAAAAATATATTTTCTCTTAAATTTGATATCAAGAGACTCATGGCAGGCTTATATAATGATTCTAAATTTTCACTCATTTTTCTTCCTAAAATGGAGGCCACTCTTCCTCCCCTCATCTCACTTAGGTTCTTTTGTGATTTCAAAATACATGAAATGTGAATACTGTTTTATTCCTTTATAATTTTGATTTTTGTTTTATTTTGTCCTACTTATTGTAGTCCATCCTAAAAATGTTTGGTTTCTATAATCATATTAACCATTCCATTGGATCACACTGTTATTTTATGTAAAACTTTTATAATGACCGTGCTCTGTGGTTAGATGTTTAAATGTCCTCATAATTCTTCTATTTCACCTTCACTGGCCAAAAAGTAAATTTTTATTAAAAGAATTGTAATAAATATCAATGTCTGTTTTTCTTTTTTTTTAAGGGAAATTTTCATTTCTTATGAATTCATGCAGTTTTACATTGTTTCTACTGATCCAGGTGAAAGGATTTTATGAGTTTATTCAAAGTAATAGGCTGGAAGTATTGACAGCATCATTCTTTAGCTCATCATCTTAAGAAATAAAAGTTTTGATTTAGTTAATGCCTAAGAATATTAGTTTGATGACACATATGCCAGAAGTTTGGCAAAAGTCAGTACTCTTTCTGCATAAAAAAATGTGAAAAATCCTATCATAGTTATTCAAGAACAAAATTAATCACAAAAATATTATTTAAGAAATATTATCTCATTCTAATAAGATATATTATCACATTAACAGTTAATATGACATGTTTTTTCCCATTTCAGTAACATATACAATGTCTTCAGTTCGCATGTTTTAGAAAGGAATATTTGCAACAGGAGAGAAAAAGAATCCTTCCCTCTGGTTAGATTTATTACTAAAAGTATTTTACCAGTGCTGATGGACAGCTTGACACAATGATCAGAACAAAGTATAACCAAGGATAAGARCCAGTGGGTCAGAATAAGATACGTAGAAGCAAAAAAGTTGCCATGTTTATCTGAATTGGTAAATTGCAAGCAATGGGAATTCTCTCACTGTTATTTTTGCAATGATTTGACTTATGTTGTCACAAACAAGGCATATAAGTGAAAATTTCCTGTGAGGTGATAAGGGATCAGTTTTATAAGGAATACCCTTTTTTTCTTTTCACATTCGCGCATTTTCCCTCCTACTTACTACTTGTAATAGACAAGATAGGAAGTTTTAATAGTGCATGGATGATGAGCCGTTGAAGGTGGATTACAAGATACAATAAAGCATATGTTGTTTTTTTATCACAATAGGACAGAATAATAAACACATTAAATATACTGGATGAGGTCTACAGTGTGTAAATCAGTTCCTGCTGTCACTTTTTGGCAGATTAACCCTTTAAATCCTGGCTTGTTTAGGTGAAATGATACAGAAATGGACATTTAAAAGATAAAGAAAGTACAAAATAGTGTAAAATGGAACCTCAAGGGATTAGATCTTCAGCTTTTAACTCCAATACAGATGGAGAGCAAAGCTGCAGATTTCGTCCCAACAATGATGAATTACAAAGTAGGATTGTTTCTCATGTCAAAGCTACAAGAAGGCTAAATGGATAATAACGGCAGATAATGGATACAGTACCTGTGCAGATTAATTTGAAAGTAAATTTAATTTCATACACAATTGAGAGGTGAAATTTTCCTAAATTATATCTCTCATGTATCAAACAAGACAGTCTTTAAGGAGTCACCTTTATAGATTTGAAAAGCCATATTAAGTTCAGTGGGTAGGATTCCTTTTTCTAACATTCCTCACTCTATTATCCACAAAACCAAATGTGCCTTTTCAGGGTTATCTGCAAAAAAATGATGAGATAATATCAAAATCATAAGCTATAAACATTTCTTTTCCTGTTTGCTTATCTGAATGTGTTATCATTTTTACTTTGGAAAACCATTTGCATCCCCAACTGGAATGATTTAACATAATAAAATAGAGAAGAAAAAGAGAGAGAGACCATTTCTGGTGAAGGATCAGAACAAAGCAATTACATCTTAATGTTTACACCCTAAATAATTAAAACAATGCCCCAGGCAGTAATCCATTAATCCAAGGCAAAAAGGATACCTCATTGTATAGCTTCAAGAGTATCAACAGAAAAAAGCATTCAAGTGCCAAAAGGATGCTGAAGATCTACATCAACTGAGTTATAAATTGAACAATTGTGAAACAGCACCTTTTACCTGGGATCCTACGGGTTAAATCTTCTCTTTATGAAATGATTATCACATTCATGTAGCTTTGGAAACTTTTTATACATGCTAGATAATCCTTTCAAATTTTCCTAGGGGATTTCTGACATTTATGGCTTAGGAAAGGAAAATCCCCAACGTTTTCCTTTAGAGGTAGAAGAATTAAAGTTGCTTCATTTTTTTTTCTGTTCAACAAGAGTTTGTCCTACATAGGAGAAAGTGCCAATATTGTTTATTTATTTCTAAAGAAGCAAGAACAATAGAAAATGAAAATATTTAGGAGGCTTAAAACTCCAGAATCTGATCCTTCACCAGATAAAGGAATAAAATAACAGGTTGCTTAAGTTTTGTTTTGTTTTATTTTAAAAGTACACCTTTTTACGTATTGCAACAGAGCTGTTCAGGCACACAAAGTAATGAAAGGTATAAAAGTGTCCTGGATGACACATGTAGGTAATACTATCATTCTGCTCCTTCAGTCAAGTGAGCCTGTGTCACTTCTTCAAATCGCCTTGTGCCTTCACTGCAACCTGCCATCACTCTTTCTATCTGGATGGTGTTTCAGACAGATACCCCACTTTAAACCTCAGCCTCAGCTAATCATGGAAGAAATCAAGCAGCTGCATACTCAATGCCAACTGAAATAGAGCCATGGAGTCAAGTGCCATTAGTGAACACCTGGCACTAAAAGAAAAGCTATTTTAGTATCTCTGCTAGTGAACATATAGACACATTAAAGTCTTTCTCCCTTCATACCATACTGTCATTGCAACTCTTCTCCAAGAGCTCTGTCCACATTTTGTACACTGAACATTTCCTTTCTCAGAGCTACCAATGTCCAAATACCCTATGGGATGTTGTTAGCAATTTGCTTTTCTTTACTGAGAGCACAATATTATTCCTCCCTATAAGACTTTGCTTTTCATTTATTCCTTTAGTCCTTCTGCTTTTTTTGGGGGAGGGAGAGAGGGGGAAGAGAAGGTTATTTTTTTTCCAATTGCTTTTTCTTTAATTTAGATGGTTCTCTTGATCGCTAGACATCAGGTTTGTCACTTTGAATATCAGTCTTCAGCATCATACTATTAAGCAACACATTTATTTGAGTTCCAATCTTTTCAGGTTTCCATAGTAACTGCTGCTTAGTACAGACCCTTGTAAAACTGATTAAACAAAGCCACTGTAGCTCTGAAAAACTGACACATCTGGGTTTTGTTTTGTTATTAAAAATGTATCTTTTTATAATGTATGTTATGGTCAGACATGTCAACTCCAAAATGTTAAAAAAATGGATACTTGTATATACATTAATACATATAATTATAGCTGTATGTTAATATAATACAATATATATTTTTTAAAATATTAACTATATGCAGAATATTGTGTGTGATATATATGCTATATATTACAAATAAGAACAAAGAATAAAAGTACAAAGTATACAAAAATACTCATTATGAAGACCTATCTACTACACCAATGGAGATACCAGTTCAAGAGAAGTTGAATCATTTTCTCCTAGAAATCTAGGGAAAGGCAGTGCTGTCAGTTGTCACTGAGTCTGCTGTTATTCATAATACTTATAGACAAAATAGTTCCAGCTATCTAATATACCCACACGTAACTGTAAAAAGGCAACTGTGGACTTTATCCAACTGATATATGACATATATGAAATAAATTGGTGAATGTCAGTTCAATTATTTGTGCTATCACCAGGAAACATGTTGAATTAGATTCCCCTGTTGATTGCCCTAAAACATAGCTGTTGTAAAACTGGCACAGAGACCAACAACGCTACAGGCTTGGGGAAGAATGGCATACTCTCTTGACCTGGTCAAAGGTGAGACATAAAACAGAAAACATCATTAAACCAGTGCATCAACCCTTAATGCACTCACTCATGCAATATTTTGTGTAGTTCAGCTCTCACTCTGCAAAAGGGAAAGAGAAATTAAATATGGGTACTAAGAATGGTCAGAAATGTCAAGAAAGATGGTGCACAACTACAGTACTCAGCCTAGCCTGGCAAAGATGTAAGTGATGGGAAATATGACAGCTGTCTATAAAAGCTATGGGACATCCAGTGAAATGAGTGGGTAGCAAGTTTAAAACCAAGTAGTAAGTTCTCCCCCTCCTCCCCATTTAAATTGTGAAACTCACTGTCTCAGGAACCTAAGGAAATGAATACTATGAATGGATTCAAGGGGGATTAAATGAATTCATGAAGGACAGYTATGTCTGCCACTGTTTGATCATAGAATCATTTAGGTTGGAAAAGACCTTTAAGATCATCAAGTCCAACTGTTAACCTAGCACTGCCAAGTCCACCACTAAACCACGTCCCTAAGCCCAACACCTACACATCTTTTAAATACCTCCAGGGATGGTGACTCAACCACTTCCCTGGGCAGCCTGTTCCAATGCTTGACAAGCCTTTTGGCGAAGAAATTTTTCGTAATATCCAATCTAAACTTCCCCTGGCACAACTTGAGGCCATTTCCTTTTGTCCTGTCACTTGTTACTTGGGAGAAGAGACCAACACCCACCTCACTACAACCTCCTTTCAGGTCGTTGTAGAGCGATAAGGTCTCCCCTGAGTCTCCTCCAGGCTAAACAACCCCAGTTCCCTCAGCCACCCCTCATAGGATTGGTGCTYTAGACCCTTCACCAGCTTTGTTGCCCTTCTCTGGACATGCTCCAGCACCTCAACGTCTTTCTTGTAGTGAGGGGCCCAAAACTGAACACAGTCCTTGAGGTGCGGCCTCACCAGCGCCAAGTACAGGGGGACAATCACTTCCCTAGTCCTGCTGGCCACACTATTTCTAATACAAGCCAGGACGCTCTCGGCCTTCTTGGCCACACTGCCAGCTCATATTCAGCTGGCTGTCAACCAGCACCCCCAGGTCCTTTTCCGCCAGGCAGCTTTCATGCCATTGCAGGACCCGGCACTTGGCCTTGTTGAATCTCATACGGTTGGCCTCAGCCCATCGATCCAGCCTGTCCAGGTCCCTCTGCAGAGCCTTCCTACCCTCGAGCAGATCAASACTCCCACCCAGCTTGGTGTCATCTGCAAACTGACTGAGGGAGCACTCAATCCCCTCGTCCAGATTGTTGATAAAGATATTGAACAAGACCAGCCCCAAAACGGAGCCCTGGGGGACACCACTCATGACCGGCCACCAACTGGATTTCGCTCCATTCACCACAACTCTCTGGGCCCGGCCGCCCAGCCAGTTTTTTACCCAGCGAAGAGTACACCTGTCTAGGCCATGAGCCGCCAGCTTCTCTAGGAGAATGCTGTGGGAGACAGTGTCAAAGGCTTTACTGAAGTCCAGGTAAACAACATCCATTGATATAATGGTCCAAGTGCAACCTCTGGTTCTCCCAAAACCTCTGAGGAAGATATACTCTGTTTATACTCTATTTTATATTCTTTCCTACATTTTTATTATTTACTGAAGTTGATGATGAGATACTAGAGTTATTGAGCTGAATGGACCTTTAGTTTGAACCAGTAAGGTCATTTTTATGTTCCTGTGTAACTAAGCTCACGCTAAATAGGATTTCCTGTAACCCCAACTTTGATCATTAATTTCACCAGGTCATCAGTTTGTGACTATGCTGACTATGTCTGTTATTGACAGGTACACAGTGAAAGGCTAGGTGATTAGAGGCTCATTTCCATGAACACAAAGGAGCCCAGAGGCCCCAGGGCAGGCGGGGGTGCCTGAATATCCCACTCGGAGAAGGAACCCCCACCCCAGATTCCCCCCAGGGCTCTTCCAGGTGATCCTCAGCACCAGGGGCCAGGGAACACCCCACACCAGGAGTCAGCTGTGGCAGCTCTCCAGGGCACCTCATAGACTGAAGGGGGTCCCTGACCAAGGATATGGGGTTTATCATGGGGTTCAGAGGAAAAGCATTTGGGGACTGTGCAAGACTGATTATTGGGTGTTAAGGGGAGGAATGAAAATTGGGAAATGGAAGGGATTAAGGTGGTTTGGATAGGAACAAGCATGGGAAAATAGAGAGATAAAGGGATAAAAGGGGCCAGCTGATGATCGGTATACCCTATCAGTACAGTCTGGCTTGTCTCCTGATTAAACACCATTTTTAACTCTTTTCCTGGGCAAGGGACTCCCTAATCTGTGTGCATGTGTGTGTATGGGGGTCTAACTGCCAGCATTTGGAGTGGGACCTCAGGCCATAGACGCTTCTTCACACAAGCCTAAAAAGCAGACATTTTAGGTAGGAAAACCAATAACAATGTCCCTGAACATAACTGAGATAAAGGCAATTCCACATCATTCCTGCAACCAGCATGAGGCAGATGGTTGAGGAATCGCAGCTTCTCACCATCTTGACATTACTTTGCCTGTGGCTTCAACACTTCCTGACTTTAGAAAAAAATTCCACCTTTTTTTTTTCCTCTCGTGTACATGTTATTAGCAGAACTAATGAAAAAGGTTAATTCAAATTTCAGTAGCACTCTTTGTTCTACCAGACAAAATGATATTGAAGTCCTAATCATCTAAAAACTTTCATTTGTCCCCTTTTGCATTGAAGGCAACATCTAAGCTGTTTGGAGAGTATTTTAAATGAATGCCAAATTAGGAAAAAAGGCAAAAAAGCTGAAGGCCAAAGAATGTCCTCTTTCGTTCATTAAGATCATTAAAAACCAAATAAAATCACACATAGAATCCCCAATTTCTCTATGTGGTCATAAAATGATACATCCTCTAGGTAACAGTCTAAATTTAGCACTTATTCTTCTGCTGCATTTCTTGATCCTCATCTGTGGAACACAAATTAGTTCTATGGGTTATTTCCTATAATTCTATAAAGAAGTTGCAGAGAAACAAATTTATACTTCAGTTAAATCAACTGGACTTGCAAAATGATCAAATAAGGACAATACAAATCATGATTTAAAAATAATAAACATATTAAAAGGACATAGATAAATACATAAAAAGAATCACTTATATTCTATATATTTAATTAACTTTCTTCTCCTTAGTATTTTTTTCCTTTGAGCAATTTCAACAAAAGTTAAATAGGAAAAGCATCAAAAGTAATCTGTGTCAACACACTAACCATCAGCTAAGTGAATAGAAATTAGATGTTTTGAAGTATGTTGCCACACTATTAAATGTATTAGTAATGGAAGTTGCCCTAACATATTTTCATATTTTTCATATGTGCTAATATCAGCAAGTTATGAAATAGAAAATCACACTTTTGTCAGTAACATTGATCTTTCAGATTGATATAATACATGCAAGGAAGTCAACTGGGATTCCTCGAGCTGGACAAAAAAGCTGACAGTGAACATGTAATGTCATAAATGGCTTAACAGATCACATTTCCCATTTTTATCTTCTATGGGGAATCACTGAATCAGAATTCAAGTCATTTCACTCTTGAAAGAAAATATTTTTATTTACAACACTAAAGTGAGTGAAGTAATAGACACACTATTTAGAAGAGGTTCATAGTATAATCAGAACCTATCAGTTCATACTACAAGCAGTATAATCAGATCATTAATGTACTGAGCTTGCTTAAGCATTAATCTCTGCATGCTTTTTCTTCCATTTAGAATGAAGAGCAACATGTTGCCTGCATCATCCATTTGTTAGATAGCATATTTCAAAAACTATGACCAGGTACAATTGATCATAACCATTTCATTCAATGTATAATTGTAATGGCAGGAGGTCAAGGATTCCATTAGAAAATTGAAAGATGAGCATATCTGAATATCTTTTCATACCATGTTGGAATGCTTTCTGAATAAAGGTTTGCAGGAGAACTGAAGGAAAGAAGAGCAGAAGAATGGGGAGCTTACAAAAAAGAAGAAAATTAATTTTCTATTTTTGAAACCTGTAGGAATACCAAATTCCAAGACCTGTTAATGAGATTTAGAGTTACTGCAACTAACAAAAGATTCCAAATATAATCCTTAGCAAAATCTTGCCAGTTCTCTAACTTTAGAATAAGTACTTCACACTAAAGGAAACCCTGAATCAAGCTAGGCTTGGTATATCAAGCTTCTGAGCAGTTCTAATTTTCTGAGTTAAATTGAATTTCTGGTGAACTAAATTAAAATATGGATCCTAAAACCAAGACTCAGGTCTTCAAAATCCCACTTTTTGCAACCTGAAAGGACCCAAATTCTGTAGTCCTCTTATCTTTCATCATTAAGGTTCCCCAGGAACCTGAAGTTTTACTTGTGTTTGTACCTGAAGCTTCTCAAGCCATGATATAATGATACATAGGACTTCAGCAGCAAAACAGCCTTGCAGAGTCCCATTCACCTGACTCCTATAAAGACTAGTCACTTGTTTCCGTACAGCCTATTGCCCCTTTATATATGAAAATAAGATCAGTTCCTTGAGGTGATTTCCAGTGTGGCTTCAGTATCATGTTGACACAACTGACAAAATGGTATGTTGCATTATAGGTGTGAATGCCTACCCATGATCAGGCAGTTTTGCTGCTGAATTCTCCAAAACATCAAGGTGCATCCACAGATTTTTATAGGCTGAACAACTCAGCAGGAGTTCATGACTAAAGCTGGATGGATTGACTCTATCATTCTCCATCCTAGTGGCCAGAGGGGGGACTGGACTGCATAATGGATTCTGACCCCTATGCCAAAAACTGGACGTGTATTTTGCACAAAGACCTATGCACACAAAATTTGTAATCAGGCTATGGAACAAAAATTGGACTGTCTTGTCCCCATCTTTCAGAGGATTACTGTAGCGACTAGACACTGTCATGTTCAGCCTTGTTCTCCTTCTCTGGCCAATAGTTTTCAGTTCTTTTATACAAAGTGGAACAAATTCAGTCAAAATCTATATCCTTTCTATAATATGTAAACTAAAGATGAAAAAACTTTCAAGAAAATGAGACTGTGGTTTTTCAATCTCACCAGAAGGCAGAATTATCAGCAGCTCTTCTACATTACAGGAAAGTGCTCTAGCTACTAATTCATTGTTTAAAATTTTAACACTATCTCCATTTAAAAAAAAAAAAAAAGTTTAAAGATAACTTAGCATATTAGTTATACAAAACAGACCTTTAGTGCCCACTTAAAGAGTTTTCTTCAATTTGAATCTCAGTGTCTCCTAAAATCATATTACATTAAATCAATATTCAAGGGGCAAGATGTACATCTTTGCCTGTGCAGGCTCCCAGCACTGTTCTGAGGCAGTCAATTTCTCCCATGCAATTTAGACATTTAATTAAGGTCTTGATTTCCACTATGGGGGGTCTGCTACCTAAAAATTAGTCTTTGCAGCATTCATCACTGCAACGTTTGATTTTTGGATGCATGCAGAAAACACTAAAGATTTGAGCAAATATGTGGCTAAGTATCTGCCTAGCATACTTGGCAGTATCTAGTTATGCACTAACTCAAAATTCTTACTAGCTATAGAAAAAGCTGTTTTCTCTTTTACAAGTTTTTTTTTTCCATTCTCGTATTTCCTGTAAAAATACTTGAATCTTCAAAATTTTGGAACAAATATCCTTAAAAAGAAAAAAAGAAGAAAACACCCTTGTGAGTATCTATTGCAGCTGATTTCTACTTTTCTACTTTTTTTCCACACTAGAAGGATTTTTGGAAGTCAAATACATTGCAAAGTAATCTTTCACGAAGCTATGAACCTAAGCTTTCTGTACACATTTTCTGCTAGTTAGTACTTTGCAGAGCTATTCCCAGTAGTGTAAATCCTGATTACTATAGCTTGCCTATTAGAAGGTATCATAGTATTGCTCTGTTAATATCAAAAAGAATCTCGTCACTCTCAGATTCACATAGATTACAAAAACTTCACATTAAGAAATTACAAATGAATAAAATTGTGCACCAACACATTTTTTCTGCCTTTAAACATGTCCTCAGATTTGGAATCAGATTTGTGAGTCCTGCTCTACGGCTAGAAGTAGYGAAACATGTCTATGTCATACTTGTCACAGGTAAATCTCAAACTGGACAATGAAATACAGGGCAGCATTAACATGGGGGGAAAGTGCAAGATAGAGAGAAGAAGATGACAACAAAACAATGACAAAATTATAGCAGAAGTGAAAGACCGAGGTGCTGTCGGAATTTACAACAGCAGAGAGGAGAATTAAGGCATCACGCTGCAGAAATGTAGGCATGGTAGTGTCAGGGAGCAGCAAGGACAGACTGTTCCTCAAAGGAAGGTCAACTGGGAGCAAAGGGTCACAACGAGGCAGGAAGGAGCAGTGTCCTCACCACCGAAGGATGCAGTCCCACAGCACCTGAGCAAAGATAGCATGTCTGGAGAGAGTAATCTCTGAATCAGACACAGCCCAATAATAGCCAGGCAAGTCCATAGTGGTAAGGTAGGTCTGAGATCAAGCTGGGAAGTCAAATCAGCAAGTCAAAATTACAAAATCAGCAAGGTGCATGGCCAGGCATAGGAACACACAGACTGTAGCTCAGAGAAAGAGTAAGGGTAACAGTCTGAGCTTAACTGCACCTCCCAAGGGAGGTGAAGAGCCTTTAGACAAGGCTTATCACAGCTCTCTCACACAGCTGTCTCCACAACAGTCCGATCCCAGGTTACACAGCTGTGTCATATCAAGCTGACCTTGAGCACAGAACAAACTCTTGGGAAGGGAGGAAAGAGGTGGCAAAGACTGTTGCTCCACTTACAGCCCCAGCAGCCAAAGTTTAATGATTTTGAAGATAAATAATTGAAGGTGAGAGGATGATAGTGTGTGACAAGGAGTCAAGGCATAGAAAGGTAATTGTAGCATTAGTGTTATTTCAAAGGTGGAGTTGTTGAACTGATATAGTAGTAGTAAAAGCTGAACTCTTTAAACTGTAAAGGCATGAAAAAAGGCAAGCTGATTTATTTTATTGTTAGATCCTTCAGGTCCTGTCTTGTCTGTTCACATAAGTGATGTGAGATGAATTTTAGCTAGCTGTCAGTCTTGTTTTACAGGTTGAGAAAAAATTAAGAAAAGCAGGCTCCTATATAAGTTAGGGTTTACCTATTGCTAAGTGAGAAAAGTGGTGTAGTAGTCATGTGATGTTGTGTAAATACTCCAGTTAAACACAAGAAAGATAATACTGATAATCTTACATAGATTAGAAGGAAAGGGTAACATGGAAGGAGTTCAGGAACACAGTGGCTGTATCACACATCACTATTTCAGTTATAAACTGAAGTTACAAAGAAGTAGGGATTTAGAGAAGTTTATATACCTAAATCTGCACATAGCCTATTCACATTCAGGTCAAATATTCAGGCTTTCTTCAAAGAGAATGAATTTCACCAAAGAGGTCTGCTTAATCTGAAGATGTAAGTCAGGTCTGTAAATGGTGCTATAGCTCAGAAACTCATGACTTGTTAGTCTTAATCCGGTGCTCAAATTGGTAGCTTGCATGTTATGAATATACATTAGTAATTTTTCCTTTATTTGTACAGGTAATGAACTAACAACATCATTTAAAACTGAGTTCCTTTCTATCTCTTTCCTTCTTAAACTCTTTCTTTTTTTCTTATGTTTATCATAATTTCCCCGTTTCCCTTGTTTTCTAATTCTCTAAGACAGCAAAGGAGCAGCACTTTAATGTTTTTATTTTCCTCTGCAATGGTAAGAAAGTTTTATGATGAGTGAAGTTTGGAGTTCAGCAAAATTCAGATAGTCATTTCAAGAATTACTTTCTACTTTATTTTCTCTTACCTTTTAATAATCAAACACAAACTGCTGCTCACTAATTGCTTTTAAAAGGTACATAGTTATTAATTTTAAAATTAAATGGGGGCCTAAGTCTCCTACTGAGATTATTTACAGTTTAAGGAACTATTCAACATGAATAAGTGTGTTAGAACCGGACCCTAAAGAATTAGAAGTTTCTTTCAATTTCTTAATCAAAAATTATCCATGTGTGACTTTGTAATTTTATTTTTTCAACAAAAAACCTAGTTCTTAGAGAGAAAAACAGCAGGACTTATCAAATGAGATTAGAATGTGCTTATTTACTGTTCATTTTGTATTATCATTGAATAGACAACACTTCTTGACTAGCCAGTGAATCTAATTCATCCCACTAATGCTAACCTTAAAGTTGTGCATGTAGCACATGCATAACAACAAAAGGCCATTGTAGGATAGACAGGGATGTGGGTTGCTTCTTATCATGCTATGGGGAAGTCTCACATTGGTTGCTCTTAAAAGGGTGCCTACATCTCAGGTCTAGCAGAGGTCAGAATCCAGTGGTCTGGCCAAAATTCTAGTCAGCTGAGTTATGATCTCAGTAATAAAGAAAGGTGGTATAACACAAATTTCACCAAAGAACACTTTTGGCAAAGGCAATCTTAATACCTTGTGTTGTGTTTTTTCYTCTTCAAAACATGGTGCAAACATTAATTATGACAGATCATTAGCAGAAAAATAAACATTTCCAACCATTCTCTTCAGCTTATTCCAGGGCAGAATCTTTACCATGGTTTCAGAAGTGTGTGCTTTCAGCCTCCACGTTACCCCTTTTGAAACAAAATTTGAGCTACTAAGTTTTTTGGGAGAAAAAAAAACCTCAGGAGCTCTTCACGCAGTGTATGAAATCTTTTTCACTCCCAACCTCAGCCATTAAGATCCACTTTATACTAGTAGTGTATACCAGAGTGGTGGAATGGAGTTTAACAAAAGTCAGATAGTCATTTAAAGAATTACTTTCTACCTTATTTTCCCTTGCCTTATAATAATCAATCACTCTCCATTCTGTAATGGAGAGTAGACATATTAACTTTCAGAAGCTACACTAAAAACTTCAGATACGCTAAAACAAATGTAAAATGAACAAAAGATGCGACTGAATAGTCGCATTCTGATATGAAAATGAGTTCTTAGCTTTAACTAAATGCATTGACTTCAGCAGTCATAAATGATTAAAACCTGCTTGGTAGTTAATATGATATAGAAACACAAATGAATTGTATTAAGGTAAAGCTAAATATATATGTGTGCATATATATGTATATTCCTTTGAACTAAAGATGTTTGTTATTTGGCCATGTTCTGCAGCTCCTTTTTCATTAGATCTTTTCCTTTCAGCTTAAAAACAAAGAAAATCCTATATAATTTCTTTAATACTATAGACCTAAAGAAGTATTACTAAGAATTTTAATAAATGCTTTCAAGAAAAGAAATAAATGTAGATTACTCCTGTATATTTGAGGGAAAATAATTTAATTCCAATAATAACTTGAATTTAAGATTAGAAAAAGAACATTTTTTTTCTCAGCTTTATCATCCCTTTAAAATTGCTTTTAATCTTTTCTCTGTTTACTAGTGAATGAGAAACTACATCCTGAATTAAAATGATGTGATCTAAAAGCCATCTGCAAAAGTGTCAGCTTTATTAGCATTCTGATCTTTTCTCACTTTAAGAAATGCTCACACTGGAAATTCACAACATTATTTACTGTTTATGACAAAGGAACACGTATGACATTCTGTACTTGTAGGCATGGAGTAATTTCTGAAAGAGTGATAGGACAAAAATCCTCTGATTATTAGAACTGAACACAAAAATTACAACTAACTCAGACCCTTTTCCCTTCTCCATCTCTTCTAGCCGAACTTAAATCAACCTTGTGCTTTTCAGCCTTCTGGGAAAGTCTGTTTAATGCAACCAGGTATCACACAAGGAAACAGGATTCCTTCAGGTTATGTTGTTGTCTGGTGCTAGAATCTTCGTAGAGGATGCAGTGTTCTTATTGATGAGAAAGTATCTTAAACCCATCTGTCAAATAAAATGAGCCAGACTGCTCTCTTCTGGCAATTCAATGTCCTACAGCATACAATCAGTGTGAGGTGAAGGCACAAGGTAGTGCTTCATTAGTTTTGTTAACAAAAAAGTCAAATTCAAGGAAAGGCACATTGCTAGGCTACGTACGTAAGGTGTCCAGTTCAGTTGCCCGTGCCTTGACAGCTAATGCCATTTGAATGCTTTGTGGTAGCCAAACACCATACACATGGTCTGGCAGATGTTACACAGGCCGTGCACTTTTCTGGAGCTGTAGCTGGAGGCCAGTTAGGATAATCTAGGGCACCTAGTATGAGATATGTATGTGTAAACTACTGAACTGAGTCCTAAGTTTCTGTCAGTATTTTAAGCAGAAGAAAATGGTAGAGGCATTGACCAGTGGAGGGGAGGCAAGAAATGGCTCCAAATTAAAGCTTGCAATGTTCCCATGGGTGAGGTGGGCAAAAGTAAATGGATTTACACTGTAAAAAGAAGATTAAGGTTAGACATTAGGAAAACCTTTCTAAAAAGAAAGTGAGCTATGAAGGAGAAAAGTCTTCTAAGTAGGCTGTGGGATCTCACTGTGGATTTGTAGGATCAGGTTAGACGGAGTCCTAATGGTAATGGCTCAGCCTAACTTAGGGAAAGAGGATGGTTTAAATGACCTCTTTGGATTTCCACTCCAAAATTCTCCTTGTTTCCTGGTTGCCATTGGAAATGAGAGGAGAAATAATGGCATACCTTTGCAAATTATTCTGTGATACTATTTAATACTTGTGTTTATCTAAACCGTCGAAAGATTTTTCTAGTGGCAAAATATGTAATTATCTCTGCAAGAAATTAATACTAGAAATAAGCAAAAACTTCAACAAAATGGTATTTGAGCTATGCAAGGCTTGTGATATTAAAGATTGATACACAACAGTTTGATTCTTGTAATGAAATGTCGCTAGAAATAATAATGTGATAGCATTTTTTTTAAGCTGAATTCTGTAGGGCATAATATAAATTCCTGTTTTCAAGTGTGCTTGTCCCGATTATAAATTTTGAAATGCAACAAATTGACAGTTTCAATTTCAGCTTGGTAAAAATTAAAATGCTGTTTGTCTTACTACTACCTTCTATCTGGTTCTGCCAGTGACATACAGTTCTATTCAATACTTACTTCCGAGACTGAAAAGTCTCTCAGGAATCCTGCAGAAAGAAACTGATTCTGAAGCAGGAAGGCTCATACATTTATGTCATAAATCACCTGCAATTTTGAAATATATCACTAAACTTCCTCATGGAAAACTGCAGACTCCTTCCTTCCACAAATGAAGGCTGCAGAGGCTGTAGGATTACTCCATATGTTTTAGACGTGTAAGCATAAGCAGAAATCACAAATACGCACAGTTTCAGTACATGGATTAAGCAACAGATTCTAATGTTCCTCTCTGTGGAGTTATATCTATTCAAATTAATGAAAATATTTGGAATTTGCCTTAATGTGCAAGAGGTCAAATATTGGATCTTTTGTCTAATACATCTTATTTTAGCAAAGCATTATTTTCATTGTTGCTGTGTATGAACATGCATACTGTGTTACATATGAACTGTGTATAGTGTAATACAGTTGATCTTAAATATACTGATACAGGTTTTGGCTTAGAAATATGTGGCTGGAAACTTCATAAATCAAAGCACAAAAAATAAATGGAAGATTTTGAGGTATGTGGGGGCACTTTGTTTACTGTGTTGTCTAATACAATTTTCATTATTTCATTGGAAAATGACACACCATTTTTTATCTGAGAGTACAAATTAATTCACCAGAACCACATCTGAGATAAGATTTCTTTTCTTCCCTTTAATAGAGAACAGAATCAAAGCTTGTCAACCCCACGGACACCAGAATAACTAGAATTTCAATCCAATCTAGGACTGTTTTTACTGAATTCTGGATCATGCACCTAGAGCTGAAAAAAGTTTTGAAGTTTTGCAAAGTATTAGGCAAAGACGGTCAGCAGACATTCATTTCCCCGTGCTTGGGCACTATCACACCCTTCATGACAAAGGAGAGGAGGCTACCATCGCTGGCTAAAAACAGCTACACTGGTCACAGGAATTGCTGTCCAGCAAGGAAGGTTAGCATCTGTACAGGTTTTGTAGGGTTGGAGACTGTGTATAAATACTTTGGGCAGCAATGGCTTTCAGGTAAGAAGGAAGGAAGAGAGGAAGAAAGAGAGGGACAAAGGAAGGTAATGGATTGTACAAGCATATGGACATGTCATGCTTTAAATCTGCATATGGTCTCAAAGCTTATTTTGTGTTAATCTATAGGATAAAGTCTGGGTTAGGTTTGCTGTTCAGATGATATCTTATTGAGGCTGTAACACAGTACATAACTGCTGTAGAATTACTTATGAAAAGATAGGAGGTTTAGCTTGTATTTTAAACACGTTTAAAATGAAATGTCTGCAATTTATTGAAGGATTATGGGGGAAGTAACACCTCCCTTTTTAAGTGGCTGGATTCCATATCGCATCATGCATTCACACAGCCGGACAGTCTCCCTTTGTAAATAGGGGCTGCTTGGGCCCCTGATGTCATTCTGTAAATAAATTTTTGTTGACAGTGAAGACAAACTCATCTGAAAACTCCATGTAGCATAGCTGCATTTCATCTAGTTGTCATGTTTCTTCTTCAAAAAATATTTCTTCATCCTGCGGTATAAGATTCTTTGGCAGCTTCTGAACAGCTGTCAAGTAAAATTTTATTACTAGATATCTCCTTCGCCTGCCAAATCAACTGTTGATTCCCACCTAGTGGGAGCAGTATATGAAATACACTCATACTCTCATACTCTTAGCTATGTAGAATCAACAAAGTCATCCACCCAGCTGGCCTACTGGTACCCATAGTCAGTGATGAGCAATTGGAACTCAGACCTGGGCTTATATTAATGGCAGAACATGTCAAATCGCAAGGCAGAATCAAATTAGGCAATGAAAGAACAAACCACGCTGTGGCAATAAACATATATAGGTGAAGAAAAATTAATCAGTAAGCAGTGGGATTCTGCCTAACAGATGAGCAGAAAGTTTTGAAGTTTAAATACATGTTCAGCGGAATAGTAATAATAAAAACAAATAAATAAAGAAATCAAGAGAAGAAATAGGAGTGCATAAGAGACAAGTTACTGTTATGTACCAGGCCAAGATGTTACCCGTAACAGGGTATCAGTCACAGGCAGGAACAGTAGACAAGAGCAAATCATAGTATCAGCAAGGTGGCAGACTCAAAAGAGGCAATAGTCACCCAATAGTCAAATTAACAAGTGCCCTAAAGGGGAAATCCAAACTATGATTCTGAAATCTCAGTCTTTCCTGGAATAAGAAACTAAGTCTTCACAGTGAAGGTTTAACTGAATGCCTGAACAAGCTAAGCAAGTAAAATTCTTGGAAGCTAAACTGATGAGAGGGTCTGGGAAGACGAGGAAAAATTAATCTGATGATTCTTAACCTCCTGTACTCTGTAGGTTGTTATTCATACAGAAAGGCATACTAACACAAGCTTTGAGAATGATAAATTGTTTTTCAACAAAGAGAGGATAAAAATTATCTAAGTTATACATCAGAAGCAATCAAAGCCAAGAGCAGAAGAACAATACTTTACATGGAGTTCATAGATCTGTGTGGCTTTCCTTCACGAAGTCATGACTCGTATCTATGCATTTTTATTAGGAATAAGAAAACGTTGAAGATATACATGAAATAGTTGTTACTCTTTAATCTCCAAGCTGTAAACACTGTGAACAGCTTGTAAGAATACTTTTGTGCAACGTGATCAGAACAGAAAATAGTCATGCCTAAACTCCTATAGACAGATAAATATGCATATATATATTTAAGTACATATGTGTATGAATATATTCTAACTGCAAAAATTCTGGAAATTATGGTAATTCTGGTAATTATGAACAGACTGCAAAAATATGAAGGCACTATATAAATACAGCTTAATTGCCAGTCTCCCTCCATAGTATGCAACTTTCTGAATATATGTAAAGAGAGAAAAGGTACAGGAAAATATTTTAATTAGGTTTTATTAACAGCTTTATTAACTCAGTGAATGTTCCCTGACAGCAGCTCCCAACTACTTCTTTAACCAATTACAGTGGTTAAGGCCTATGTCCATCATGACATCATCTGTATGGGTACATACTTATCTGAAACCTCCATGCAACATGTCTGCATTTCATCTAATTGTCATGTTTCTTCTTCAAAAACTATGTCTTCCTTGCGATGTAAGATTCTTTGATAGCTTCTGAGCAGCTGTCATGTAAAGTCTTATTAGAAATCTGCTTTTTCTGCCAAATCAGCTATTCATTTTTGGCCCACAAGACTCAATGGCTTCTGTCAGTCCTTTCTCCTGCCACAGCTGGTCCCAGCCTCTATTGGAAACTCACAGTTCTCTAACCATACATGAGGAAGGCAGCAAAAGAGGGTATCCTGTTCCCTGTATTAGAGTTTCAGGACTTTCCCCTAGATTTTCTGTGAGGAAGATCTTCCAGTGTTAGTTTATTTTAAATTAGCCCCTTGTGAAATGAGCATTTCTGTTAGTTGGCTGCCAGCTGATCATAACAGCAGGAAAGCTTTCAGTCTCCTCTGTCTCTTTCTCATTAACACTGGTCAAAAATACAGTTACAACTTAATAGGAGAGATACATCATGAATAATTGAAGTAAATTATGTAACTAATATTTTTGTTGATGAACACACAAACCTAGATCCAATCAACTATGAACAGAATATTGTGCCACGAATGCCTCACGTGCATTAAATATAAATGTTATATTGGAAAATGATAGTGTAGAGTTTTCTTGATATCTCACACCCTAGAAATTTACGCCTGGATTACAGATCCTTTGACTCTGTAACCTGTTCTTTAACAACTCTGATAATTGCCAAGAACCTCCTCCTTTTGGCAACCTACATCTCTCCTGAGCTGTAGAAAAAGAGGAACGCAAATTTGTCCTGTAGCTTATGCATTGGACTGCTCTTTGCTGACCTATTACTGTGGGTTTAATTTATCATAACTGATAAAGATTGGGAGTTAGCCATAAGGAATTATGCTTGCTCATGCCTAAAGTCAAGCCAAGACTTCCCACTGTGCATTTAATTAATATTTTAATGGATGCTTTAATGCAGTGGAAATTCATCAAATTAGGACCTGAACTTTATGTGAATAAAGGCATCTGTATGCTGCCATAGCAGTAGAGTAAGAATCTCCCTTCCGCTTGTTGTGCAGTAATTTCTAGCAATTTAGTATAATTTTAAAATTAAAAATAAACCATGACCATAAAAAATAATTCAAGGCGGAGAGATGAAAACAGAATAGGCAGGCAATATTCCTACCACGTACCATAAAAACCCTTTGCCTTTTCCAGGCATTAATGACTTCCTCTCACTAATCACCAACAATAAGTCAAACAAGGACAATCATACCTCTAGTATAAATCACTCAGTTCAAACACTCCCTTTGATTTAAACTTCACAAACTAGCTCAGGGGATTTCATTTGATTAATTGAGCTTACATCATTAGTTAATTTAAAATGTATATATTTTGTAGCTTATGATGTAAATCCTAAATTTAACAACCCATTCCCTTACTTGTCCACCCTCAAGAGTTCAAACACAGTTTAAGCTGCTAGAATTAATGGAGAAAAGTAATACTGTCAAAGAAGAAATACTGTCATATAGGCCAAACTTGGCTGTGCTCATTCTGTCATTCTCTCTCTCTCTTTCATAACCATAAAACAGCATAAGACATTACAGTGCAAAAAATTGTTAATGGAACATAGATTTTTACATATAAACTGCCTAGCGTCAGGAAACTCAGAAACTAAGTTCTGATCTACTTTATTTTCTACCTTTTCCTTCATCTTTTCCTTCCAAATATAATTTTGCCCCTTAATACATTTAATGATATCATAACAGAATTGATTTCATAGAATCATAGAATAGTTTGGGTTGGAAGGGACCTTTAAAGGTCATCTAGTCCAACCACCCTGCAACGAGCACGGACATCTTCAACTAGATCAGGTTGCTCAGAGCCCCGTCCAACCTGACCTTGAATGTTGCCAGGGATGGGGCATCTACCACCTCTCTGGGAAACCTGTGCCAGTCTTTCACCACACTCAGCGTCAAAAATGTCTTCCTTATCTCTAGTCTAAATCTACCCTCTTTTAGTTTAAAACCATTACCCCTTGTCCTGTCACAACCGGCCCTGCCAAAAAGTTTGTCCCCATCTTTCTTATAAGCCCCCTTTAAATACTGAAAGGCTGCAATAAGGTCTCCCCAAAGCCTTCTCTTCTCCAGGCTGAATAACCCCAACTCTCTCAGCCCTTCTTCAGAGGAGAGGCGTTCCATCCCCCTGATCATTTTTGTGACCCTTCTCTGGACCCGCTCCAACAGGTCCATGTCTTTCTTGTGCTGAGGGCTCCAGAGCTGGACGCAGTACTCCAGGTGGGGTCTCGCCAGAGCAGAGTAGAGGGGCAGAATCCCCTCCCTCGACCTGCTGGCCACGCTTCTTTTGATGCAGCCCAGGATACGGTTGGCCTTCTGGGCTGCGAGTGCACATTGCTGGCTCATGTCCATCTTGCTTACATGTTACAACTCACTTATCATATGTTTCTTGAACTTTTTTAATAAGGCAATGATGTCAGTCCTGTTTATCCCTTAGATTCTTATCCAGCAAACATAGAAACACTCATTTTTATTGTTATTATTAGTACTGATTTTTGCAAATAATATTCTACATAAAATGTTTTGAAAGACAGTAAAAGATGATGTAATGTTCAAAAAGTATGTGTAAAATCAACATACATTTACTGTATGTTTTACAAGCATTAGTAGGAAAGTAAGAAAGAGGTTGGAAAGTAATATTTTCCTTAAAAATTTCATGTGCACTTTGATATAAGACAGCTCCTTCACCTTGACATAAAATGTGAAGAAAACTGTGCGGTAATTATGAAGATATGGAGGGAATAGATACATGCTGTCTTACAGAACTGAGGCCATTGCAAAATACATGAGAAAATAGTGATGATAGCAGATATAATGAATTACAGAACACAGATACTACACTGTAGTCTAGATGTCTAAATGTTGTGGTTTAACCCCAGCCAGCAACTAAGCACCACACAGCCGCTCGCTCACTCCCCCCACGGTGGGATGGGGGAGAGAATCGGAGGGGTAAAAGTGAGAAAACTCGTGGGTTGAGATAAAGACAGTTTAATAGGGAAAGCAGAAGCCGCACACGCAAGCAAAGCAAAACAAAGGAATTCCTTCACTACTTCCCATCGGCAGGCAGGTGTTCAGCCATCGCCAGGAAAGCAGGGCTCCATCACGCGTAACGGTTACTTGGGAAGACAAACGCCATCACTCCGAACGTCCCCCCTTCCTTCTTCTTCCCCCAGCTTTTATATACTGAGCATGACGTCACATGGTATGGAATACCCCATTGGCCAGTTGGGCTAGCTGTCCTGGCTATGCTCCCTCCCAKCTTCTTGTGCACCTGGCAGAGCATGGGAAGCTGAAAAGTCCTTGACTAGTAGACTACTTAGCAACAACTAAAAACATCAGTGTGTTATCAACATTATTCTCACACTAAATCCAAAACATAGCACTATACCAACTACTAGGAAAAAAAAAAATAACTCTATCACAGCTGAAACCAGGACACTAAATTATCCCTATTTCCAATGTTTTGCTCTTTTATATTACCTGCAATACAATGGAAACTCACTCTTTTTTTCAATCAAAGGTAAAAGGTGAAATGGAAAAATTCTTTGACAAGAAAAGACCAAAGTGGAAAGCAAAATAATGGGTTAAATATTCCTTCCAGGTGTTTTTTTGTTTTGCAATGCTGCAGAATTTACCAAATGTTTCTAGCGCTTCCACTCACCAGGCCTTTTCCCCGAAATGCCACTGTTGTATTTGCCACAAAGGTATGCTACTGCCATGTACAAAATACGCTTTGGTTAAAGACAAGTTATTGGTACTGTGACTGTAACTGAGTGAAATATATTTCACTATGATATATATGTATAGGCAGTCAGACAAGCTGATTGAATGATTCTTCCAGTCTTAATAAATCTATGAACTTTCTTTTCCCACTTTGTTCATTCTTTTACAACCTATCTAGCATCAAATGGTTTTCTAAATAACAGCATCATAGAATAGTTCAGTTTGGAAGGAAGCTCTGGAGGCCATCTGGTCCAACTCCTTACTCAAAGCAGGGTTACCTTCAAAGTTGAATCAGGTTGCTCAGGGACATGCCTAGCCAAGTTTTGAAAATCTTCAGGAATGGAGATGGCACAACATCTCTTGACACTCTTTTCCAGTGCTTGACCTCACACATTACAAAGGAATTTCCTTTGCTGCAACTTGTGACCGTTATATCTCCTTATTTTGCTCCACATCACTGGGAAGAGTCTGGCTCCATCTTCTCCCTATTATCAATTACATAGTTGAAGACTGTAATTAGATTTCTCTTTAGCCTTTTGCAGGCTGATCAACTTCATTTCCCTCAGCCTCTCCTCATATGTCAGGTGCTCCAGGACCCTGACCATCTTGGCGGTTCTCTACTGGACTCACTCCAGTTTATTAGTCTCTGTTGTACTGAGAGTCTTCAAATTAGACAAAGTATTCCACATCCAGCCTAACAAGTGCAGCACAGGGGAATAAGCACTTCCCTTGGCTATGCTTTTGCTAATGCAGCCAGTATGTCATTAGCCTTCAAGGCAAGGGTGCATTAAGTCTGATGTTCAGCTTATTCTCCATCAGGACCCTTTCTGCAGAGCTGCTGCCTAATCAGTCTGCTTCCAGCCTATGCTGTTGCATGGGGGCCATGGTGTAAGACTTCATATTTGTCTTTGTTGAACTGCATTAAGTTCTTGTTGCTCCATTTCTCCAGACTTTTGAGGTACCTGTGGATGTCAGCCCTCTTCCAGTGTACCAGCCATTCACACCAATTTGGTCTTATCTTCAAAGGTGGGGAGGGTGCTTTCCATCCTGTTGTCCACAGCATTGCTGAACACAATAAATAAATAAAGTTTTCAGGGTTTTTCTGTTGGTTTTGGCACAGGGCACATAATTGAAACAGAAACCATATAAAATAATAGTGAATTCTTAGAGCAGATTATTCGGACTATATCATACACTGGCACAATTTCTAAACCTACATGCTCTTGTACTGTATTAAAGATGTTTCTATACTTTCCTAATGATTCACAATAATCTGTTCATTACCTATTGTTATAAGATTAGGCAATGAAGAACCCAGAACAACATAATAGCATCAAAAATGTTGGGTTCAAATTTATTCTTTAAGATAAAAGGGGAAAAAATTACCAAAACTATTAGAAAGGTAAAAGAATTGGATAGAATATGAAAGTCTTATATCTGGATTATTTATAAGTATTTAAATATTTTGTTTACAATGTTTTTGGCTGAACAATACCACATTTTTAATTTGAGGAGACCTATGTTTTGTCTAACGGTGGTGGTTAATCTCACATACAAAGAGAAATACAGTGAATGAATATAAGACATTTTTTTTCTGTTGTTACCTAATGCCAGAAAATATTACTTTTGGTGTAATAGTGCAATTTCATTTTGGCTATGTTTCCAATTTCTTTCATGTCTCTTTAAGAACTTTTAAAGTTCCTATCTTATAGCTGCACAGCAAAGTTTGCAGCTTATAATTGCAAGTAATCAAAAAGAAAATCTTAATGAATTTACATGCCTGTAACACTTGTGTTTTCCTTTGGGACACTAATGAAAACTGCCACCAATCTGCTGGCATCTTGAAGGAAATGCCAGCATCTGAACTAGTTTGTAGCAGTTCTGGACAATAGGAGGATAAACTTTAGCAAACACTCCACTATTCAGTTGACCAATAGAAAACTGTAACAACAAGACTAAAAACATCACATTTAAGCTGTAGACCCTTTGTCAAGCTGTGCTTTGACATAGCATGAGGGGCATTGTGAAGACATACCAAAAAAGCTGTCACTAGAAGCTAAAAGAACTTCAGGCTTCAGTGCTTGCTTCTCACAAGGATATATGTAAAACGTTACTGTCAGCTCCTGCTTCAAATTAAATAAGGAATAAGATTCAGGCTTGTCTCCCACTGTTCCACTTAGAGCACTGAATATCTGCAAGCACGAGTGCATCTTCTAAGTGTAGTCAGAAGCCATGGGAATTTAAGAAGACCCTTCAAGAGCTGTTCTCCTACAAGCAGCCAAACAATAACTGACTATCTGCCAATATCTGTATTTAAACTTCTTTCATTAAGGATAAGCTGCCTCTTCAACAATTGCATTTATAATAACCTTCATGTAGTTTTAATGAAGTGTTTTGGAAACCTGATCATACGGTATTTACAAATAATATTTGGTCCTTTCCCTCTGTTTTCCGTCATCGTTGTGAGGAAAAGCATAACTTGCCTGATTCTGTAGAAGACCAATTAAATGAAGAATATTTTAGTTGGTTTTTTTTTTACCACTAATAATTATTCACAGTATAGCTTGTATATCTTCCTTCACACTGATTCAAACATACCTAAGATATTTGCACATGCAATTCTCTGCAGAAATAATAAGTGTTATGAACAAAGTGTAAGACTTCAATCTGTTAAACTACAAGTATATACTTACTTCATTTGATGCCCCCTTAAACATATGCATAAATCTTAGTAGGATGGGAATTAAACTTGTATTACAGAATATTATTTCAGATACTATACCAGAATTTTAGTATAAACACTATTTCCTCTGCCCTCCCATATTGCTTATAGTAACAGAAATGGGACCTAGCCTATGGTGTTGGTAGCACCATTACCATTTTTGTTTTCTAAATCTTAAAAAGAAAAAAACGTCATTGCATGTTGAATTATATGCCATTTATATTTCCTTTTCAGGAGCTTGATTTCTAGCAGTCCTTACTCAAGCAAAACCACTTTTGAAGTTAATGCATGTTTTGCAGGGAGAAAGACTAAGGGATCAAATTCCAAATGTTCTGCCCCAAAGTTTCATGCCAAAATACTGATCATATTGAATAATCCTTTTGTTATTGATGACATATTCCATTTTGATGTACTCAGTTCCATCTTATGGAATTGTGTCTGAGCTCCAGAATAAGAAAAAAACATTTATAATATGCAATAGTTTGCAGTAGTTTGCAATAATTATTGGATTATATAGTTGTGAAACTGTGAATTTACCTTTTTAAAAGGCTTTGCTGCAACAAAGTTGCTACTATCCCTCTGAAGTTCCAGGCACTATGTACACAGACTTAATTGGGAATTATTTCAGCTGGATATTTCTATCCTACTACATCAGGATAGTGCTATCTTACACTACACTTACATTACTGTTTTAAAGATGTTGAACCAGTCATAAAAAGACACATTAGTGACTAAAGTACAACCTACATTATATTTTAATAGTCTGAGCCTAATAATACTATTTAAACATTTACATACACACTTTCTCCTTCTTCCCTTTCACTTGCCTGCTTATTGATCTGAGAGGACACAGATACCTAAAATACTGTCTATAGGGTTGTCTTGACACCTAAGTTTGTTCAATTATGGATATCCAGAATTGCTGAGAGTTTAACTGATGCCTAGGACAACTTAACGTTGTTCACTGTCCCTCACCTCCACCTCCTGGAGTATGATGCAGCTGTAATGCTTGCAAGCCAGCCTAGCTGCACTGTTCTGAGCAGAAAGCAGAACAATCACATTTGTCATTGAAAATCATCCAACACAATCATACCTACCTTTGATCTACTAACCCAGTGGTTACAACACAGCACAGGGACTAGACTATCTGCTTTCTAGGTCCTCTCCATCCCCAACTTTATGCATTTTATCCAGTCCCCCCTTTAATGCAAAATGTATAAGAAATCCATGAAGTAGAGACCAGAACCAAAGACTCTTTCCTCCCACAGGATTGGTCCACAGTTCAACCATGTCAACTGCTTTCTTGTTTTTTCTCTGGTTCTGTTTCTTTAATATAACAAACTGAGCCAGCTGGTAGGTGTGCTATTACAGTCTGCTGAGTACACACAGTCAGGTGTTTTAAAGTTGAGAATCCCCATTAACATGTTTCAAGGCTGTAGATATGTACCTTGTCTGTGAAAGCAATAAAATTTTGCTTAGCCTTCTTTGCTGCACATCTTATGCYGGAAGAGAGGGCATCTCTCTCAGTGTACTGGATTTTATGGATCCCCTTCTGAGGCACAGAGTTCCTCATTCTCTGTGTATTATACATAGCCCTTAACTCAGCATTTCGAATTCTATTTAAAAAAAAAAAAAAAAGGTATTTTAAAAAGGGGGTTCGTGTTTTTTTTTTTGTGGCGCTGAGCTTCAGTGATCTGAAGAGGTCAGAGGGTTGTCTTTGAGAAACTCCCGAGTCATAGCAAGGACAATCAGAGACCTACATGTAACTGGGTGCTGTAGCACAAAGAATCAATTCAGCCTGAAGAAGGTTTTTCAAATTATAATGAAAGGCACAAGGTAAGAAATTTCTGTGTTGAAAGCAGTATCTTTTCTGGGAGGCAGAGCAGAATAGAAGATAATGCATTAGACAGCAGTGCCCATAGGCTGTCAAGCTTTAAGTATTGTATATTTGGAATACACCTGGAGTGCAACGTTATACAGACAAAATACATATAATTACTCCCATATCCATAAAGCAAGATGGGAGGATTGTACAGTCATTTACACTAGATGCTGCAGGAAGATTCAGCTTTATGAATCTGAGAAAAAAAGTTCAGACTAAAAGCTGCTGTTGGTTTTCCACGTGCAGACAGTGTTTGTCAAGGTTAATATTTAATACCACCTGCTCATGCTGCTCTATTAAAGACTTTGCAGAAACCTTAGAAATAAGGCATTATGGTGAGTAAATAATGCACGCTACCTAGCCATATCAGCTCTGCCTTTTTGAATTATTATTCAAACTACAAGATGTTTATTGCCAATATAATGAAGATGTTTGTTTGTTTGTTTGCATCTGGGCAGCTGTCCAAAGAAGATCCGAGATGTGTAAGAGAGAGAAAATTACATAAAGATTATAATTTGGCCAGATACCTTTTCATCCCTAAATCTTTCTAAGGAAAATAAAAAAATCTCTAAAATCCACTTTAAGGAGAGATACGTAACAGCTGGGTTTTGGTACAATAGTGACATGTTCTAGGAGCTAAGCAGACAGTAGTCTACAGAATAAAGCATAGAGGAAGATGATAGTTACTTTCAAAACAGTAATATCCTATGGAAATGTGGTTATTTGCCTGTTACTGAGTGTTTCGTAACAGTAAAGTCAGTACAAGGAGAATAACTTGAAAAGATTCTACACTAATTTTTGAAAGGAAATTTATTGTAAACACATCTTTCTCACTATGTTATCTGACTGATGAACATGGTAGGTACACTAAATATATAGTTTATTAGTAACAAAAAATAAATATACCAGAAGAAAAATAAATAATAAAAAACCCCTTAGTAGTGTGTGATGGACAAGCTTAGAAGCAGGAAGGGTCAATTTGATATTGATAAATATATAACCATTCTCAGCTTATCTAACTGTCCAGACCTCTGAGATCTTAACAAATATTTATAATTCATGATGTTTCATAGGAAACACGATCTAACAGGTCAAGAGGGCAGGCACAGCACTTTTTAACCACCTAAGCATACAGTTCAGTCTCCCATCAACTCAAATGTCATGAATTATACTGGTACAGGGTACGATCAAGGGGCACTAACAAACAAAACCCAAAGCATGCAGGTTCTCCTGGTTACTATTGACACATACATGGTCCAAAGTCCAAATGAAATCCTCTTGAATATTCTTCATTAAGCAGTCCAGAATGAAGGCATATCTGCACACACATACAGTTAGACATGCTACTCACCTTCTTATATCCAAGAATAATTTCTGCTTGTAGCTACCAAAAACGCAGTCCTAGGAATGTGAGGCCAATGCAATGTACCAGCTGAAACTAGCCTGGTAGATGAGATTCCAGCAATGAAATGTGACATATATATCACCAGGGCAATTTCAAAGTGTGTATTTTTTCTGATGGTGAAGAAAAGCAAAATAAAACAGTATATAGCCCATCTTCACATGATTGTTGCCATACAGAGCTAAAAGTGTACACTGTGGCATAAGAGGTTTTCCTTATGTATTCCTAACAGTCTCATTGATGGAAAGACATCTGAAAACCTGTATTGCTAACATATTACCCAAACTTCTCTTTTCTGACAAATAGAGCTGGGTTGGTACATTACTTGTAAATGACAGACGCTAATAATAACGAGCAGTGAAATGTTAATTCAGTTGTAGCTCATGGTGTCAGGCATCCAACAACAGCAAGACTGCACTGATACTCAAGGGAAGGTGAGCAAAGAGGAGAAAGTGGCAGCAAGGCTGGCAGGGCCCGTGACCTTGTTGATTCAGCCAGACCCCTGGCTCTGGAGCAAGGAGAACAGAGCAGTGATGGTATCATGGGTCAGCCACAGTCCAGTGATTGCCAGGCAAGCCCACAGAGATGAGAAAGGTCCAAGATCGAGCCGGGAAGTCAAGTCAATGGGTCAGGATGAGGACCAGTGAGGTATATGGCCAAGCACAGGTATGACTCCAACATAGCACAGGCAGGCGCCAAGGGTGAGGGCCTGAGCTTAAGTGCAGCTCTTGGGTGAAGGTGGGGCTGACAAGGCTTCTCACAGCTCTGTTCACAGCAGCTTGATTACACGTTGCACGGCTGCACTGTATCAGAGCTGGCCTTGAGCACAGGCAGCCCAGCCCCTCGGAGGGTTTTGAAACCCTGGACTCTCACAGCAGTGCAAAAGGTGTTAATCTAAGAGTTCCATGGGATTATAAAGTGTGACTGCGTCTCGCAGTAGCAGGTAGGTTTGTGCAAGGTCTCTCGGGTCTTACCTGATTTAGCATGTTTTAGATCCAGACTCCATAATCTTTGTTTTAATCCTTTTCACACCGTTTTGTTTGGAGCAGCCCGTATGGTTTCATTCTCCTAAGCATATCTTGAATGGCTTAGAAATGAGTGTTTATGGGACTGCTACAATACTCACTAAAAAACCAATGTATATTCATTACACTTTGCTTACATAATAAGAATTAGGCAAAATAAAGAGTCTACAAGTGGAAAGGCAGCTTTCGGGCTTAAAATACCAGGAAGAGTGAAAGCCACTCTTTTCTTCATTTTGATTGGTACACATACATGAGAAAAAATATCAGCCATTAACTACATTATTTTAAAGTAATTTGAAATATGCAACAATATCTATATAAAGCTGCGTTTATTAATTAGATGAAGAAAAGAAATAAAACTATACATATTTTCAGTTTTCCAGGGAAGACTTTATGTGTAGCTCCATATAGACACAACAGCAGTCAGAAGTAGTGAAACTTTAAAGAAGGTGATGCCAATGAAGATTACATTCTGCCATCACATTGTTTCAAGAAGTGATAGCATTTGTCATTATTCAGACCTGGAACTTCTTTCTTTGTTTCTTTTTATAGACTTCATTCAAGCTAGTGTGGAATTTTGTTTTTAGTTTTTGTCCTGAATCATGACCTTTCACACACTACCACAGCTGCAAATTATTTCCTTGGATATATCCATTATAGACAATATCCTGAATCTCCATAAACTCTATCAAACTAAAATGAAAGTAATGGATTCATACTTCATGCAGGATTCACTCCGTCTTCCGCTGAAAAGATAATGTCTCTCTGTGCACATAATACCTAAAGTAATGAACAGAAATGCAGTGAAATACAAATTCTGGAAAAAGACACCAGGGTATGTACATCTAATGCCTTTACAAAGTGAAGGGCAATATTTTAGCTTGGGGACCTTTATAGAGTAATTTTCATTGAATTTTAGCTTATATACTTCATTATATTCATAGGTTGTTTAAGCTGTAGGGAAACTATACATGTCAAACTGGAAATCTGAAAGCCACAATTTCACACTTAAAGGTATCTATAATAATTGTAGATTGCTGAAAAAGTATTACTGGAACTGCGTGAACAGAGGGTCCCTATCATGTTAGTGAAGGAAGCAGTTCTCAGAGAAAGTTTCTGAGAGTGCTTTCTAGATCTTCTTAGTAGAGTTTGTCTCTCTAGGTTTGCTTATTAGTGTTTGAATTTATCAACCACCAGCTTCTTTATTCACAAAGTATCCAGGAGAAGCCAAGACAGATTGAAGGAGACTATTTCTAGAGAGTTGCACTGATTGCTATTACATAGCTCTTTCTTCTAAGAGAGAGAGAAAAAAATATATCAGCAAAACAACTGTGCATATGGGCTGCATGACTCTGAGAAGGATCTATAAGACTAGAGTAAGGATGAGGATGGTTATGTTCCCTACGTCCTTCAGATTGCAGCCTATCTTCTGTGTGGGTCCTACATCATGTGGAGTTAAGTGAAGAGGAGATAACAGGCACTACGGAGGTGGTGAAGTCATCATTTAATATTTAGATGAAAGAGAACTTGACATAGTGATCCTGAAGAAAATGGAGCCCGCATTTACTGTTTTCATAGGCTTTGACAGATCTGCTCCAATAGCATTTTTGTTGTCTCTAACCCCTCTCCTTCAAAATATGCTATGAAGAACTCTACAAAACTGATTGAACAGATCTCTTTCTTTGATGATACGAGTTACCTAAGTAACTCATAGCTATCTCCAGTGTTAACTGCTTTAACATATGTAAGGAAGGGAGGAACAAATTCCATCTTACTTAAGACAAGGGCCATAAATTATAAAACAATTTGAGTATGTGTTTCTGTTGTGATGATACTCATTTGTCGCATGATATATTAGACCTTTTCTCCTTTTCAGTTATGTTAAATAGTTTCTCACTGTTATGAGCCTGTCTTTAACTATCGATCCTATCAACAGCTAACCTTTGTTGAAAAGCCACAGTAAAAATATTTTCTCCTTTGCATCTGCATCTTAATTTCTCCCTCCCTCTCGCATTCTTAATGTAATGCCTGTCTGAAGTGATTTTGGCTCCTTGTTTAGAATGTAGGCTTTACTAAAGATATTGAACAAAATATTGTATTTCACCAATCAAACATTCCATGAAGAACACTTCTTTCCCCCATCCTTTTTGTAAAAGGACTCTAACTTTTAAGTTAAACACTTGATCACTACTCATAACATTTGAGAGTCATTTGGTCTAGTGACTTTCTCTACAATCATCCTTTAATCTATTATTGCCAGCTAAGTGGTGTAAAATGAAAGGGTAACAAGAAAATGTATTATTATGTTAGCTGAACCATGTATATTTAAATGGATGTGTATAGCACAATCATTCCGGTTTTTAGATTTAATAAGTTATAGACTTAGTGGTGTAAGTAAGTTAGCTGGTATAAGTAATGGTTGGCAAAAGTCATTAGAGCTCCATCGTTGCTTCACTGATTTATACATCCTAGGATCTGACCTAGTATGTGCAAACTTTGAATAACATTTCTTCGTGTGGTAAATTTATTTTTTAAAATATGACATGTAGAGTAGTGCTACTTTGCAGTTCAAATGTAACATGATACATATCCAGGACTATACCTTTATTTACTTGCTTGCTCTGCTTTATCCTGGAAATGAATAAATTCACAAATAAAGCATCCTATACAAGACCACATAAACCACAATGAAAATGTGATGGCTGCTGTGTGTATTATACTGTTTATGCTCAGTTTTGCACAAGGAATTTTCTATACAAACAAACAGCATTTATTTTTGTTAACACTACTTGGCTGTGTATTTTAGATGTATGCATACATAAATATATATATTACATAATATGTATGTGTATATGCGTTATGTATGTATGTAATTATGTATATGTATTTATATACAAAATACAATGCAAAGTTTAATAAAGGTACTGTAACTATTTCATTATAGACATATGAAGCATAACTTGGAATATAGGTGTTGCAGATCAGACAAACGATACTTGGAAATTAACATGCTAAATGAATCAGTCATGCCTTGTTCGATGGAGAGGTGTCAACATTACAGAGGGAGCCAACAGAACTAACAACCTAGTTGGCAGTTCCCACAAAAAGACCTAAAGATTAAATGAGTCGGAGGACAAACACACTTGCAGATGCAGAGCTGGCCCCTTGGAGAGAAAGTTAAGACAGTGCCTGGCTTGTGTGCAGAGACTTTGACTGTCACTGCCCAACTTGTATTTTCTATGTCCAGAAAATAAAGAGCAGATTTGATTTCACAGTTGTGTCAATCCTGTATCTTTCATAAACACAGAGGGTACTTGAAAAAGAACGCTGTAGGGAAAACCTAGAACAATTCACTCCAGGCTATTCTGTTACTGATTTAGGCAAAGAAATTCACAGTACTATGTAAAATAAAATCAATCTATTCTAAGAGCATATATCTACCCATAAAAATGTTACTGGTTGGATTAACCATTCCTGATATTAATTTAACCTGAAATGGCACTAGAGAAGGAAATTAGTAAGTAGACAGTCTGACAAATCTTTAATCAAGGTCACTGCTTGCAAATTATACCGGCCATATCTCAATGCTGTCTGCATTTGTCACTAGATACTATGACACACTTGAATATAAACTGATCTTGACAGCAGAAGAGAGTTCTAGCTAAAATCAACAAGGACAATGGTGACTGGAATAACAATCAGCTTCACACTATCAATCTTTGATTTGTTAAAGCTGAAAATGTGCATCAAAACTTGGCATTCTCAGCTATGGGCAGAAGACTGTAAACGTTCTCTGAACTTTTACTTTGCAATCCTTTCACATTTTTTTATTACTTGGGCTATTACATTTATTTTATTCAGTTCCTTTCATACTAATATTTATRCTTTATACTTGTGTACACACTCAAGGTTTATCGTGCAAAAGTAGCAATACCTCCTTGTTCTAGTCAAGTGCAACTACAATTTAATTCAATAGGAACAGCATACACTTATTTCACGTGGATAATTTGAATATGTCTTGTAGCTACGTGTTTTCTATGTGTCTTTCAGAAAAGGCTTGAGTGCATATTTGGTAGTCCTGCCATTAATTACACTAGAGTGAAACTCATGAGTTCTGGTTCTGTTTCTCTATGACTTTAGGTAGCCATAATTTAGGCTTTGGTTTTAGTTGCCTTGTTAAATTTTTTCCTCAGTTTTATCACCTGAACCTCATTAGCCTTGAGAATGTGACCCGTATATGTGATCTGATTATATAAGGGGCTCATGACACAGAAATTCTTCATAGAGATAGAATCTGCTCAGCATCTAGTTCTCTGAGATATTGTCAAGGGCTGAGCCTGGTGAGCTGTAGTTTTAAGACAGAGAGTTTTAAGAAAACCCAAATGTTTTCTCAGGCAGGGATTTTCAAAATTCTTGATGATTTTAGGCACACATATCTCATTAAATTGAATAGGATTTAGGAGTCTAATGCCTTTGGGCTACTCTGAAATTTCAAGAATTATTTATTGGTGAATTTAGATGGATTGCATTGCTGTGGTTATAACAAGATGGCTGTGAGGATGGAGATCCTTTAATAGAGGACTATAGCACATGAAGATTGAGAGACAGATTTTGTATTACTGTAAATAAAATACAAAGAGTGTATAACAATTTCATAGAATCAAAGAATCATAGAACAGTTTGGGTTGGAAGGGACCTTCAAAAATAATCTAGTCCAACCCTTCTGCCATGGGCAGGGACATCTTATACTAGAACAGGTTGCTCAAAGCCCCATCCAGCCTGACTTTGAACACTGCCAATGATGGGGCATCCACAACTTCGCTGGGCAACCTGCTGCAGTGTATCACCACCCTCATCATAAAATATTTCTTCCTTAAGTCCAATCTAAATCTACCCTCTTTTAGTTTAAAACCATTGTCCCTTGTCCTGTCGCTACAGGCCTTGGTAAAAAGTCTTTCTCTGTCTTTCTTATAAGCCCCCTTTATATATTGAAAGGCCACAATAAGGTCTCCCTGAAGCCTTCTCTTCCCCAGGCTGAACAACCCCAACTCTCTCAGCCTTTCTTCAGAGGAGCGGTGTTCCAGCCCTCTGAGCAATTTTGTGGCCCTCCTCTGGACCCGCTCTAACAGGTCCATGTCTGTCTTGTGCTGGGGGCCCCAGAGCCGGATGTAGTACTCTAGGCAGGGTCTTATGAGACCCTCTGTCCACATATCTTTTTATGCAGCCCAGGATACAACTGGCTTTCGTGGGCTGCAAGTGCACATTGCTGGCTCATATCCAGTTTTTTCCTCCACCAGTATCCCCAAGTCCTTCTCCACAGGGCTGTTCTCAAACAATTCATCCCCCAGTCTGTATTGATATTGGGGATTGCCCCAACCCAGGTGTAGGACGTTGCACTTGGCCTTGTTGAACTTCATGAGGTTTGCAGGGGCCCACTCCTCAAGCCTGTCAAGGTCCTGCTGGATGGCATCCCTTCCCTCTAGCGTATCAACTGCACCACTCGGCTTTGTGTCCCCTGCAGCCTTGCTGAGGGTGCATTCAATCCCACTATATATGTCATTAATGAAGATATTAAATGGTATTGGTCCCAGTAGGGACCCTTGAAGGACACCACTCTTTACTGGTTTCCACTTGGACATTGAGCTGTTGACTGTAACTCTTTRGATGCTGCCATCCAGCCAATTTCTTATACATCTAACAGTTCACCTATCAAACACATATCTGTCCAATTTAGCAGCAAGGATGTTGTGGGTACCGTATCAAAGGCCTCACTGAAGTCCAGATAGATGACATCAGTTGCTCTTCCCTTATTTACAATGCAGTCACTCCATCGTAAAAGGCCACCAGATTAGTCAGGTATGATTTGCCTTACACGTTAGCTTAATCTGCTTTTAGGCTCATGATCCACAAAACAGAAAAAGCATAGCCACACAGGAATAGTGAGGACTCAGGAGAAATAAATGGTAGAAGAGAGAGACAGGGAGTGAAATACACACAGTATCTGGAGGATATCTGAACATACATGAAATACTGAGTCCTCAACAGAGAATACAATATGAAAAACAATGGTAAGAACTTAACCAGGTGGAATTAGTTTCACAATAAGTAGCAACCTGCTACTGAATTGGAATGGAGGAAATACAGTGCACTGGAAAACTTGAGTATGCTATGGTACTTAACTTAAATTTGACAGTATTTACATACCTTATGGCTATACAGTTTGCTAAAGCTAAACTGTTACTTGCATAAAAATATAACCCTAAGAAACATTAGCTGCTTTGTAGATGGTCAGAGGGATACGCAAATGAAGAAATGACTAGTACCATTAATGGTCCATTACATCAGTCCTGGATAGACTTTTGCAGGGCCCTACTAGGTGTAATCCCAGACCTGTCAATATTTTGAAATTCAAAAAGCAGGCCAGATTTCTGGACATGTGGCTGACTGGTCTGTTCTAAAGGAGCACGACCCCTCCCCATATTACCATCTGGGAACTCTCAAACTTAAGGCTGCTTTTGCAGACTTTACCAAATGATTGATAAGTGTAAAGCACAGTATGTCGTAACAGTTCTGGCCACATCAGACTGATTGCAACTCCATACTTTGAGTCTGTCATGTCTGGGTATATCAGTCTTCTCTTGTGTGTGCTGCTTGGTGGATCTGAACCCAGGTAGAAACTCTGATGTCTGGATGCCTGATTTGCTGCAGGTGAGCAGATCAAGCACATAGGTGGTCATTATGTTCTGGATGCATTTGACTCATACAGAGTAAATCTTCACAAATGGATTACTGTTGATTTATCTTGGGGCCACTCATCTTGGATTTCTGGACAATCAGTAGTGTGGTCTGAAAGACCGATAGTTTCCACCCTAACTGGACCACTAGCCATCTGGAAATCCCAGACAGATGGCCATATTCCTGGGTTTTTTGATTGCAAAATTAGTACGAAAATTGAAAAGAAAAACATAAAACGTAGAGGTCAAAGTGCGACATCAGTTAAGGTTTGAAGTTCACACATCAGCCAGTTAGTGCCTATACGTATCATCTAGGGAAGAGATTGTATCCAGCTGTAACAGTAGTAGCCACAACACCACAGTGGGAAGCCTTATTCCTAGATGTTCCTTGAGAACTATTTTGAAGCCTTATCATCAGCCTTCATCATCATTCCTGTCCTGTCTCAGAGAGCAGCATCTATGCCACAGCATAGATAGATACCAGTTTTATACTAATGACAAAAGCTGAGTTACTCATACTGCACTGAATTACTTCATAATCTAGAGAAGACAGTTTTACTAACAAGCACGTCCTTGGTAAAAATATAAATTTTACTTACAATACTTGAACGAACAAGGGAGTGTGACAAAATATATGTTCATTTAGTTAATTAATCTAGTAAACTATTTATATACAGTTTATAATCATCAGTAGTCATTACACATCCTTCTCATTATACTCTGTTTCAGGTTGGAAGACATTACTGAGACACTGGGTGACATATTTTAATAAGTGTGAGCACATAAAGCTGAATATCATTCACACCTGGAAGACCTAGCCATTCAAAAACCTTATCTTAACTCTTAATATAAACTCCTAAACAAATGTGATAAAAATCTTACTTTCCTATTTGCATTGCTCTTGAATTAGGGAATGATGTTTATGGGTATCTCCAGCTTTATTTAATCTAATCTTTCAGTGGTATGTTAAACTCCATTATAGTCTTGGCATGTTCCAATCAGAAACATGAATTTTTCAGACTTTGTAAATATATCCTACTTAAAGTGCTAGTCTCACTGCAACTTTCATTATGAGGACACTATTGCTGCCTCTGTTATACTTGTGCAAAGTAAAAATAAATATTCTAAAAATCCGAGTCTGATCTCACTTATTCTGCTGTAAATCAGAAATAACTGCACAGGAATCAATGCAGTTTCATTAAGGGCATTGTTATCTATCTCCTAGGCTGAAAGTTGTATGCCTGCATCATTAGGAAGGAGAGAAATAAACAAATGTGTTTTTCTTCCCTCTCATGAAGAGGATTATGCACAAAGCAAAGTGCATCAATACGTGACTATTTTAAATTTCAAGAGTTTAGCAAGTGTGTACCATAGTTCATGCCTTATTGTAATCTGAAAATGTAGTGCTTATTTTTAAGAACTAGCACACAACTTTAAACAACTCTAACATGAACTTCTGAAATAACAAACAATGCACCTCTAATGGAGTCTATGTTTTGAGAACATGATGAAACTAACTTCACAGGTATATGTACACTACTTCTGATTCATGCCAGAGTAGAACAAAATGCCATTAATGTTTGGCAAATGTCTTTTGCCAAGTGATATTATATAATTATATAATTTCTGTCTTTCCTGGCATAAATCTCTATGGCAATATTATTACTTGAATATCCTCCTAAACTTAGTTATTTCCAATACATACTGATATAATTTTTTCTGTATTTTGAACAGCCCTAATTTAGTATATGGGAATATAAATAAGTAGGGAAAATAGACTGATTTTCCTCATCCTCTCACAATCTGAAGCCAGCTTCTGAAGTAAAGTTTTGGATGCAGGCTTCTCATAACTAAATGAACTGGACTGATATTCTTTTCTGCTGTAAGATGAAGTCTTACGTTGTGTTCCTCATCAGAATATGCTCGGGAGTGAGTAAAAGAAGAGCATGCTCATATGCCAAGAAAATAAAAATAAATGCATATTTATTTTATAGGAGAAGAAAAAAAAAAAATCTATGTTTAAAGCTGCTATATGGGACTATTCCACTATCTACAATTCTGTGCAGGTGAATGTACCTTCTTTTCCATCAGTGTTAATTATTCTGAACAGAAAGTTAATGCTGTTTCTGGTAGCTCAGCTAAATCATTCAAAGTTAGTTCAGGTGTCTCTGCATCAGTGAATGGTATGTATCTTGTAAGCACAACCTGCAGGAGAGCTATCCTTTATGTTTGTCCCTTAAGTTACCATATGGGCTACATTCTCTTCTCTGCCACCTGCTCTGCATGTACGTTCAGGCCACATGCTGGCCTTCAGGGGGTGATTAGCTGTTAAATGTAATTACTTGATTTTACTGGTTCAGATATTTCACACTTTTTTGCTAAGTGCTCTGTAGTCCTACAGGTTTATTAGCTTAGCAACTAGTATGTCCCCTTTCCACTGCTTCCGGCTTCCAGAGGGTTGTTTTGTCAGGTCTCACTGTTTTTACAAAGTTGACAATTAGTGTTCTTTAACGACCTTTTAAATACTCAACTTCTGATTCTCATCTCACTTTAGTGTCTGCCAAGGAAATCTAACTCATTTCAGGTGTATTAAACTGGCAGGGTAGACTTTGTTCCTAGATTTGGGTTTGTAGAACAAAAAGTGGGGAAAGAACAAGAGGTCCCACCCCAACTACATATGATTGTTTTCTATTCTTTTGTTCCTTATAGCCCCTGCCTTTAGCATCTGTCACTTGAATGACTCTTTTTTGTTTGATTACTTCCTTGTTCTTTGTTCTTATAAAGTAAATGAAAATTCAGTAACAGAAAAGCACAAGTATCGGTTAGTAAATGTCTTTTGCACACCTTCTTGAAGAGGAAATATACAAGGCAAGAGAAAAGAGAGGGGGGAAAAAGGAAGTGATAAAAGAAAAAAAAAATATTGGGGAAAAATCTTGGGAAAGGGCAAGGACAATGGGGAATGATGAAGTAGTTGTCAAAAAAAAAATGTACTGCAAAACATAGGATAGGGAAATACAGTTGCTGAGTTTGAATTAATGAAAGGAACCCAGCCCACCATAACATACCGAGTTTTCCTTTAGACAGTTTCAAGAACTCTGAAATTATGAAAAAGAAACAAGAAAATATAGAACAACGTGAAATGGAGTCCATTTATGAAATAAGTTCCATTTCACTTATTCAGGTATTTGTCCCCAGTTTGCAACTTGGTACACCTTTCTGCACTTCTTTTTTTCTGAAGTCTGGTGTAGATTAGTCCCCTTCCAGGCTTTTTGAGGTAGTTTACTGCTAATAAAGAATATGTTGCATTACCTCGAAACACTCATTTCATCTTCTGAAGGGTCCTTTCAAATGTTTCAGTCAATGTGCATTATAGTGCACAGGTTATCTCCAAAAGTCCATTTCATGTATAAAGGCAAAATTTTCCAGAGTGAATACACAAGTGATCTGTAATTCTTTTGTGTTTGCTCTCTATGGAATTACTGAGGACACTGTGCACTTTAATATGGTATTCATGAGCCTGTGTATAAAAAGTCCACTTCAAATCTATGTAAGTTATTATATTTAGAAGCTTCAACCATTCGTCTAGCTGTTCTGCTGAATATTTAGAGCACAGGAAAAATGGGAAGAAGATGAGACATAACTTTGGGAAAATGGGGTTTAGACCTCCTTTATTACATTTATTCCCATATTTCATCATCAAAAAGACCAACAACTTTTTCTTGTAGCAAACATAGGAAGATCCATGACAAAGTAGGGTCTGTTGAGGAATGGGCAAAAGAATTTAAGGAGAAAACAATCAAAGTAGTAGCAAGAGCACAGATACCAGGTTAAGATATCTCCTTCTTCCCCCCAGAAAAATAAAAAAAAAAAAACAAACAAACAAACCCAAACAACCAAAACCAGAACACCACAAACAAACAAACAAACCCTTTTATTTCAATAACATCTTATCTTTGCTGTCAAAGAATAAAGAACTGGAATCCAGCATAGAAGCAAGAGGACATGAGTCCTTTGATCACTCCTTTGCCTCTCACTCCTGGATGAGAACTGTTTCCTCCACAGAGTGAGGAGTACATACCATAGGGCTATAGCAAGAATCTGCAATTTCTACACAGGGACGAGGAACTGATGTGAGTCAGAGAAGGTCTGGAAGGTAAAGACAACAGGATATGGAACATAGGTGAAAATGAGATTTTTTTTTTTTTTTTTTTTTTTTTTTTTTTTTTTTTTTTTTTTTTATGGTCTGGAAAAACATCCTTGCAGCACAGTTTAGAATTAGACAGGTGTCCTGGTTTTGGCTGGGATAGAGTTAACTTTCTTTCTAGTGGCTGGGGTGGTACTGTTTTGGGTTTGGTATGAGAGGAATGTTGACAGCCCATTGATGTTTTGGTTCTTGCATGTGGTGCTTGCACCAGGGACTTTTCGGTTTCCCATGCTCTGCCAGGTGCACCAGAAGCTGGCGGGGGAGCATAGCCGTGGCAGCTGACCCAGCTGGCCAACGGGGTATTCCATACCATGTGACGTCATGCTCRGTATATAGACTAGGGGGCATGATCTGGGAAGGGGGGATTTCTTCTTGGGCTGGGCATCGGTTGATGGGTGGTGAGCAGTTGCATTGTGCATCGCCTGCTTTGCATATTCTATTATTGTTGTTATTATTATTATTATTAATACTGTTCTACTCTGCTTTATTTCAATTATTAAACTGTTTTTATCTCAACCCACGAGTTTTCCTACTTTTGCCCTCCCAATTCTCTCCCCCATCCTACCGGATGTGGGGGTGTGAGCGAGCGGCTGCATGGTGTTTAGTTGCTGGCTAGGGTTAAACCACAACAACAGAACTCCCCAATCCAACACAAGGCAAAACAGTTTCAGCTAACAGCTTTTATGCCAGGAATTTTAAATTGTGCACAAGGCCAAGTTTTGGATGGTACAGAGATCCCTACACCATATGATATCATCAGTGTGAGCTTTTGAGGTGCCTTTCACATCTTGTTGACTGTTCACTGATAATCTGACAGGAAATAAAAATTCAGTGAAATGCAAAATTAGAGTAGAATAATCACAGAGTTAAAACAAAGTGCCGTGAGCAGAAAGGCACAGAAAACAGAGTCTAAAATGAGACTTTCAGCTGTGTCTGCTCTGCGACTTCACAAATTCCCTGGCAGTCTTAACCCCAGTTTTGCAGATTCATGACTTCTACATCTGTGGAAATTCCAGTTCTAAGTTTTATTGCACTTCCTTCTAATACATGTTTGCATTATTTATGCAACCCATCTTTAATCTAATATTAACATCTATTATTAATAGACCCAATTACAAATCTAGGAGTCAATATACATCTAGTACTGTCATTTATTTTGTTGTAAATCAATGGTCTACCTCCTTCCATTATTTATAGATACATTTTCTATTTTGTATTAGGAATTCATTTAAAGAATTTTCAGATTCAGTGAAAAGCCCACTTACTGAGACTTCCAAAAGAAGACCAAAAGAGTAAAAAGGATCCTTAGAGGTATTAATACTAGACAGAAATCAACAGCCTGATGGACAGGAAAAAAACAAGTATTTTATATAAACTACTAATGTAAATGTATAATAGATATTGCACACAAGTGGCAAATCTATGTTATTACCATATGAGTTGTAGGGACATTTTTATGTTACATTAGAAAAGAAAAACTACTGATCAGTAAATGCAAGTATTTCCAAAACTAATATCCACCTGGGGTTGTACTACAGTTACCTGCTTTGAACTTGATCCTGCTTATTTTCACATGGGAGTGAAAGTATCAGAAAATCAATCAGACCTATCTGGTTTAATACCTAAATATTTAAGATGCTTTTGCATTAAAGTGCACTCCATTGACTGAGGCAAAAAAATTGATCTTTTCATTTGTGTCTTTAAAATACTATTTGAAAATCATTTTCTGGAGGAAAATGAACACACTTATCTTTGCTATTTTCATATGCTTTTGTAATGTTGCTCTGTGACTTTAACACTGTTTATCCTGCCTGTCAAAGGAGATGTGAACTGTGTTCTACTCAGTCAAATTTGGCTTCTAAATCATTATTGATATAGATTAATTTTAGACAGCCTGGTCTTTCAAACTCCTATTATATCCCAAATAACTAACTTGCTTCCATTGCAGATTGAGATTGGTTACATTAAAAGGAAAAAATAGTGACAAGAATTAGATATACAACCATTTGTTTATGCACATATTTGCATTAATATTCCCAAAATAAAAATTTCCCAAATACTACAGGAATCAAAGAAAAGAGAGAGAGATTTTTCTTAACAATGTCAATTTTTTTTTTTTTTTTTTTTTTTAATGCCAGGACTCTGTGCAAACGGTTTCTCTGTTTTGTTTTTGTATCTTGTTAATTTTGTGATGCTAAACAGCATGGATACTAGTGGCCCAGTGCTTGAATGCCTACTCCAACCCTATTTTATTTACTACAGCTGTACAGCTTAATTAAAAAAAAAAAAATCAATTCCTCAGTGATTGTATACACATAAAAACAATCACACTGCTTATCTGAAGTCTTACTTCAGCCTCATCTTGAAGGTTAGTAATTCTTTTAATGCCTACTCTTAAGAAAAAGAGCTATAATGTCCACCAGCGGTGCCCATATTTAAAGATACGTTCTTGGATAAGGACTCCTACTAAGCAATAAAAAAATGAGCTGAATCTGTGAGCAATATATACCAACACAATTAAGTAATACGATGTTAATCATAAGTATAGCCCTTGTGCCTAACAAAGTCTAAAACTGTGTAAGAGAAATCTGAGACAGACTTGAAATACCATATGGAAAGGTCAACTTGATATTTCTGTGATAGCACAAATACATCCTAAATGCTATGGAAATGGCAGTAACATGGTATTTGCATTACGGAAAAAAGCTAGAATGATCAGTCATTTACCTAATTTAATAGAGAAAGATGCAGAAGAAGGGGTTTATAACGTCTGTATTACCCATGAAAAGAATTACTAATAAATATAAAACTTCAGCTTTTTTGAGTAGCTAGTGGTATGGGAGATAGCAGCCATACTAATGCTAAAGTTACTATAAGCCATGTGGAGTTTGCTGTGATGATGCTGTAGTGGTAATTTGATATTCTCATTTACTGTTTGGAAAAGTGGAATATGTGTAGATTAAGAAAGGACTAAAACAGTCTCACTCCAGCTTCTTTATGTGCTTTCCATTAAATTAATCACTCACATATACCGAAGTAATTTGTGATTTTTTTTATTTCCTCACCAGATCCTCATTACCAGTTATTTGTCAAAACAAAGTAGGTTTTATGGCTGAGACAGAAGGAAAAAATGCAGGAGGAAAAAAAAGTATAGTAGTGTGCTAGAAGACAGTGCTTTAGTAATAATTTAAAAGTGAAAAAAAGAAATGTTACTTTACCTCCTTTTCCATTAGAACCTTGAAATGATTGAAGCCTAGAAGAGCACATGATCATGGAGGCTGACTCACTGCGTAACACAGGCAAAAGTTACTGAGCAATAATTCCTGCATCCGTAACTTCTTTGTGAGCCCAACTTTTAAAAGGATGGTGGGTGTTTAAATATAAAGACTTGTGTGATGGAGAATGTACCCCATTACTAGCAAATGGTTAAATATCTTCATGATTTAAAATACACACTTTATTTTTAAACCAAGGTGGTTTTTTTAACCATCTTCCATCCCATTTATATTGCTATTCTTTTGTGTGATAGGTTAAAGTTCTGTCTTCCTAAGCAGGTAATTACTGATTGTGATCAAACTACCAATTAATAATACCTATTTAAGCTGAGTGGTTTGGATTCCTTTTAGCTTTTTCTGTACGGTAGATATTCTAGACTTCAAATAATTCCTTCACACCTTTTGTGAACCTTTTCCAATTTGTAAATAGTTTTTCTAAAGCATAGACACCACAAACTGAATTTCAGATTTTGAGTGAGGATCTCACAAAATACATCTGAAGGTAATGACTTCTCTTTTTTCTACTTGGTAATTCTTGTTTTATCTAGCCCAAGAGCTGCTTTTATTCCATTATCTACTGTTGCAGACCAGGAACAGAATACCTTTGAGCCAACACAGGATTTATAATTTCCCAAACCAGGTTTTTGCCTTACAGTTGACTACACTCTCATATTTGAACAACGTAACAATTACCTGTTTGTACTATTAATATGATTCAGAAAAAATACAATTATTGTGGGATGAGGAAAACATCCAATAGCATCTATAGCTCTCTTCTTACCAAACAAATTGATTTTTTAACCAGAAAAATGAAACTTCAAGTAAGAGCTGTTATATTGTTGTGTTCACAAGAGCTGTGTATTTTCCCTAGCCAAATATGTTCTGGAAGAGGGGTGGTGTTTATTTCTGAAGTTTGTATATTATCAGACAGTATATTTGTATATATTTTACAGAGCTAAACTGGCAGTTTCTAAGATGTCCTTTCTGGCTTACAGTAAAGCATACAGGTTGGGGAAAGTTTAGACAGATTTTTTTTTTTTTTTTTTTTTTTTTTTTNTTTTTTTTTTTTTTTTTTTTTAAGTACAAATTTAAATGTGCTGTGGAGAAAACAGAGATTTAGAGTTATATGCAATTAGTTTCAGATACTCTGTCTTTGACAGATATGTACTGTCTCAGCTACTGGCAGGCTGAGGAACAAAGGTTTATAGAGCAGATTTTCCTGTCAGACTTGGAGAAGGGGGAATTCATTACTCACAGAAACATTTTCTCTATAGTCATATATTACAACCTACTGAGTACATGTCCATTTTTATTTGCTCTCAGCTCTGGAAGACAGTAACTAGCACAGAAGTCCAAGTCAGGAATTAAAACTGTAAAAAGAAAAAATGCCCGAATGAGGAAAGAACCCCATTTTTTTCTAAACATGACTCCAAGGTGAGCATACAATTTATCCTTTTTGGTGCATCAGTTCATGGTACATCTGGGACTGACATCTGCGATTTCAACAACTACTCTAGTTGGCCTTGTTTTTCAATTGGCTGCAAAGGGCTTGACTTCTGCTTTTTTCACTCCCTTCCTGCTTGTTGCAACTGCCCTTTTCACTCTGCCATCTCTGTTATGATTCTGAGGCCTCTCAAACATTTCAGTAATAATGTGGCAGTGAAGGCATAATATTATAGCTAACACATTCCGTTCATTCTGACTTCAATGGTTTCAGAGCAATCGCATATTAAATTTTTGCCACAGTTTGGTACAGTATTAATTTGGGGGAAAGATCAAGCAGGTACTAGGTAAAATGAGATGGTGATAGTCTTTGGGCTCTTATGGTAGCAGCTAAAACGGCACATGTGAACAGGTCTTAAAATTGGTTAGAAGATACAAGAAAATGAAGTGTCACTGCAAAGTGGATTACATTTTGCTACATAATCTTGATTTTATTGACTTGCTTATGGACTTTGGTGAGGGGGAGAAAGTGGCTGTACTATTCCTTTCTATTGGGAGATAAACTGAACACAGAGTCTGTGGGTAATTAAACCATATTTTGCTTTCAAATTTCTTCACAGATATTAGTGAACCAGTCCTGAAAATCTCAGTAACATTAGCRTAAGTGGATCCCCATGTCTCAAGAAGTTCAGTTAAACCAGTATAACTGCACACAGGACCACAGAGATGACCAAAAGCAGGTCAGTAAAACCCTGAACTTAGTTTACCAACATCTGTAGAGCATCTTGGAAATAAAAGCTACTAAATAAGTGTTAAATGTAATAGTAGAAGGGGATAAGTGAGACCAAGACATTTCTATAGTATGCTTCCCAAACTATGAATATGTGCAGTTCATGCTAGTACATATACCAACAAAATTGCTAGAAGTATATGAAATATTTTTGAACATTCTCTCACAAAATACATTTTCAACCAAAAGAAATACTTCTTCTTTTAAATTTTATTAAAACTTTTTTTCCATTTTTCAATTAAAAACCCTGAGTTGTATGATATTACAACACTATATTTTAGTTGTCTGGTTTTTGGATAAAACCAGATTGCTATTAAAAGCAGATTGGATAAAAACAGATTGCTATTTTTCACTTTCTACCAAAAAAAATAACTAGTTTCCTAGTAACTTCCATTAAAAATCACTGTATGACAATGATCCAAGTGCTTAATTTTCTGTGACTGATTGATTGAACTCACATTGTCAGGAGCAATTTACCTCTATAAAATACAAAGCAGATTCTGGCTCATTCTAAATAGCAAACAATACTTTATTACTTCTTTTTAGAGATGAAAGCAATTCATTTTAGGGTCCAAATAATACAAAGAACCTGGCAAGAATAGTGTGTATCTGTTCATTTACTGAGAAATGGAAAGTCACAAATGAGAAAAAAACCTACAAAAACTAGTCTTACTGTGCTCTACAATGAAAATAATAAAAGCTTTAAAATTCACTACTGAAATTTTCAGATATGAAGTAGGTGCTGCTTTCTTCATATTTTTATTTGATTTTCTTTTGCTTTTACACATCATAAATATGAGCTCAGCCTTTGAATAAACGATAAGCAGCTCTATATGCTCCCTAATAGAACTAGCTCATAACCTTTACAAGGCAGCACTCTTTTCATATTTAGGTTTGAGGATGACATTTTTTAGCTGTCCTCGTTATTATCAAAGAACAGTTATATTTTATAAAGGAATAGATTTGAGTGGGAATTCCCCATTAGGTATATTTTATTAGCTTTGCTAAATTTGAATAATGTGGCCACTGACATTAGAAACTCAGTAAGTTGTGCAGTGTGAAAGACAAAACCAACCTAAAACTGATCTTTAGAGAAATCTAATGTATACATATCCCCTTGAAGAGAATAGTAGCTGTTATGATGAATGTTGCTATGGATAAAGATCAGAACAATCATACTATGGCAGAAATAAAGATAAACAATACCTGAGACTAGAGATAAGTTAGCTAAATTCAGTAAAGGTTTTGAAGGCTGAAAAGTGGTTGGAAACCTCAAAAACCTGTTAATATGATGTTTGCTTTTCACTCTGATCTATATTATACAGAAAGTATCATTAGACATTTGGTGGATGTGACAGTGTTAGGTTTACGGTTGGATTTGATGATCTTAAGGATCTTTTCCAACCTAAATGATTCTATGATTCTATAATTCTATATTCAAGAATCAGAATTTAAATATCACAAAAAGTTTCAATCTGCAATGACATATTATTTAATATTCATTTCAGAGCATTTGTACATCTCAATGAACCTACACAGAAGTATCAAGATCTGAAATACTGTGTTAAGCTCATCATTTGCCCTGCCTTATGGTGTTTGTTTTACACAGTTCAAAGCCTGTCCCATTTGTTACTGTTGTAAAAGAAACCTTGCAGATTTCTGCACACCAGCTTCACTTGAAGTTGATACAAATGTCATCCAAGAAGAAAACTTAAAAGTCCTAAAAAATACATAGACAAGAGCTTTCAGGGTTTCCAGATGCCTGCTATAAAGGCAAAAACCAACATACTTTATCCAGCTGGAAAGCCAACTCTAATTAAATTAGATTTTGAGAGAGAACTTCCACAGAGAGTCAGCAGAAGCCCATTTTAAGCTATGAAGTTCTAGATGAAACAATTGTAAGTGAATTCAAGGCCATTTAAAGGAATCCAGTTAACTTGGTAAATATCTTGTCCAAACCAAGAATTATTCCGTTATGCTAAACTGAATACTGAAACAAAGCATATGCTTGCTTTTTTATAGTGATCACAGCAATGTGCCAAATTGAATGGAGTAAAGTCATTGATTTGATCAATCAGGTACTGTAAATGGAAACCCAGCTGATGAATCACGCTGACTAATGATCATGAAATATTAAGCAACATATGTTGAAAACCTGGGAAATGTGCATATGAATCATTGTGCTCATCTATATCATCGTGGTGAATTATAAATGACCTCAATTTTGGCTATTTATAGTCACTGACCTGAATGTGCTTTCTATAAACTTGTGTATCTGTCCCATCTATGAAATTGAAGTCTAAACTTTACCCAGTAGCCTGAGTTCTGTTTTTTGTGAGGACTTAGTGAGATTTATTTTTCAAAATGCACATCTGAGTTGAGGACTGTGAGATACAATATTAACTTTAAATACAGAAAGTGTCACATCGTGTTATAGGAAGTGGGAAGAAACCTCCAGGAGATATTTAAGTATATATTCTTCAGCAGTGGAACTCAGCCAAAGATGCTTTGAAGAGTGTTCATGGGAAATAGTCCAGAAAACATGAAAGAAAACCTGTAGGTGATACTTCTAAATCAGTCCAGCAGCAAATAGTCAACAGTCCAACTCTTTTAAAAGCCTAGTTCCATAATCCCAACTAGACTGAGGCAGAACCATACCATCACTGGAGTACTGCAGACAATCTTAGATGAAAATAACTTCAGTGTGCTGCAAGCTCTTATTCTCTCTTCATTTACAGCTATAAGCAAAACAAGTAATGAAAGAAATCTGAACAACTTGAACAGGAACTTCGTAGGTATAGAAAGAATCAGATGATATATGAGCAGCTGCACAGACAATGATGTAAGTTAAACAGTCAAACAGATTTAACTAATCAGTTAAAACAGGGAGGTATCTCCTATGAATGTTGAAGAAAGAAACTCCTCATTCTGTAAGAGGAATGGTACGTTAGCTTCCCTAAGGGTGATCTCAAAGTTGATTTTTTTCTCCTCTTCTTCTCCCAATAACAGCAAGGACAAAAATGAGGATGGTGAAGGATGATTAGTATTTCCTGTACAATACCACATTTGACTGCATCACTGAAGAAGAAAACCTTATTCCAATATGTTGAATGTGAAGCAAAAATAGACTGAAAGCCTTCATACTTATGAGAAGTGGCTGTGGAGATATTAGGAACTATTTTTCAGTACAACTACTATACAATGATCTTGTTTTTATATACTGCTATAAATTAGACTGTCATACAGATTTTTTAAAAAGCCCATTAGCAGCAGTTAATGCTAATACTAGGGATGAAATTTTCAGGTTGGCAGCTGACACATGGGAAAGGTTCAAAGGTGCATCAGGGGAGGTTTAGACTTGACATTAGGAGGCACTTCTTTAACAAGTGGATGGTCAAACACTGGAACAGGCTTCCTAAAGAGTTCGTCGATGCCCCAAGCCTGTCAGCATTTAAGAGGCATTTGGACAATGCCCTTAATAATATGCTTTAACTTTTGGTCAGCTTTAAAGTGGACAGGCAGTTGGACTAGATGATCATTGCAGGTCCCTTCCAACTGAAATATTCTATTGTTTCTATTGTTTCTACTGTAACCCCCTGAAGGCATCTAGAACTGGAAGAGAACACAGAGGAAAATAAGTAGTTGCAGCTACAGTTCCAAGAGAAAAGGAAATGGATGAAACCGTCTTCTAAGGAAAAGACAAAAGTCAGGGCCAGAAAATAACAATTTATGCTGAGTTGAGCATACATTCAGAAAGTGAAGGAAACTGTAGGAAAGAACAAAAAGAGCAGATTACACTGGGGCACATTTTAACAGTGGAATTTGTCAGTGGGTAGCTAAACAGAGATGAATATAGCCAATTGCTCCCTGACCAAATTACGGACACTATGGTAAACTTGGCAATTTATGTTGTTAATGCAAATGCCATTTTATCTGTAAAACCCAAGGAACTAAGAGTTTCAGAATTTTCAGTCTCAGGAAAGCCACAGATTATCAGGGTACTACAGCCAGTCTGTGTCCCTTTATGGTGAAAAGCACAGTATTTCCTTCTCCTCTTACAAAATGAAAATATGGAAAACAAGAATTTAATAGAAAATACTTACTTCAAAACCTTTACAGTTCACTGATTTTGGTAGTCAATATTGTTAAACAAATTCTGTGGGACCAGAAGAGCTTGAAACAAATCCCAAAGCCTCAGAAGGACCGTAGGAGAAATATCATATTTAATTCATAGGTGAAACTGTTCATGTATGCCAGATTAAGAGTCCATGAGAGACTCTAGTAATGCAGATCCCCTCATTGTGCATTGATTACAAAGCAAACAGTGCACAGAGACAGAACATGAATTCCCTTACTTTAGGTAGCAAGTCTGTGTATTGATTTTTAGTTTGAACAGAGAATTTTAATACCTACAGTCAATGGATACAATGTATAAAATAAAGTTGAAATCTAAAAATTGTTTAGGAAGTCAAGAAAAATATCAAGATGGTGCAGTAGAAATAATAAAAAATAAGGAGCAGCAGCTCTGGTTGTCAATCTTGTGAAACCACTCTTTAAACATAAATCATTTAGAAATCTGTGTTAATTAATTTGGTACCACAGTCATCTAGGAAAGGATAGAACTATCATCTAAATGTTATGGAGAAAAAAATTGAAGAAACAGGCTGTATCAACAATACTAGAACTAGTCAAGATTTTGAATCCCTCACAAGGACTACAATCCGCTAAATAAGAAAAAACTATAGGAATTAAACATATAACTTGATGCTTCCTGCAACTTGATTCTTTTCAGGGAAAATTAACCTCCCCTTCTTTTAAACCTGAAAAGTAAAGATTTTCTTTCCTTTTCTTGTTTTTCAGAATGATGAGTTGTCAAGCTGCTGTGATGACTGCAACACTATTGTTCATGTCTATCACAGATACACTATATGATATCTGAATCAACAATTGAAATCTGTGACAGATATGAATCAAAAAGATGAAGCTTCATTTACCATGAACAGTACAATCAGTCTTAAGCCATAGGAGGTTAATCTTCAGCTACYGCTATGCTTATTTTCTCAGTAGTCATAGAATCATAGAATCATAGGATAGTTTGGATGGGAAGAGACCTTTAAAGGTCATCTAGTCCAAGCCCCCTGCAATGAGCACGGACATCTTCAACAAGATCAGGTTACACAGAGCCCTGTCCAACCTGACCTTGAATGTTGCCAGGGATGGGGCATCTACCACCTCTCTGGGAAACCTGTGCCAGTCTTTCACCACACTCAGTCAAAAATCTCTTCCTTATAGCTAGTCTGAATCTACCCTCTTTTAGTTTAAAACCATTACCCCTTGTCCTGTCACAACAGGCACTGCTAAAAAGTTTGTCCCCATCTTTCTTATAAGCCCCCTTTCAGTACTGATAGGCTGCATTAAGGTCTCCCCAAAGCCTTCTCTTCTCCAGGATGAACAACCCCAACTCTCTCAGCCTTTCTTCACAGGAGAGGCGTTCCATCCACCTGATCATTTTTGTCGCACTCCTCTGGACCCGCTCCAACAGGTCCATGTCTTTCTTGTGCTGAGGGCTCCAGAGCTGGACGCAGTACTCCAGGTGGGGTCTCACCAGAGCAGAGTAGAGGGGCAGAATCCCCTCCCTCGACCTGCTGGCCACGCTTCTTTTGATGCGGCCCTGGATACGGTTGGCCTTCTGGGCTGCGAGCGCACATTGTCGGCTCATGTCCAGTTTTTCATCCACCAGTACCCCCAAGTCCTTCTTGGCAGGGCTGCTCTCAATCTCTTCATCCCCCAGCCTGTATTGATGCCGGGGGTTGCCCCGACCCAGGTGCAGGACCTTGCACTTGGCCTTGTTGAACCTCATGAGATTCACACGGGCCCACTGCTCAAGCTTGTGCAGGTCCCTCTGGATGGCATCCCATCCCTCAGGCGTGTCGACTGCACCACTCAGCTTGGTATCATCTGCAAACTTGCTGGGGGTGCACTTGATCCCACTGCCTATGTCATTGATGAAGATATTAAACAGTACCTGTCCCACTTGTCCTGCTTTCAGCTGGGATAGAGTTAATTTTCTTCCTACTAGTTGGTATAGTGCTATGCTTTGGATTTAGTATGAGAATAATGTTCATAACATGCTGATGGTTTTAGTTGTTGCTAAGTAGTCTACTAGTCAAGGACTTTTCAGCTTCCCATGCTCTGCCAGGTGCACAAGAAGATGGGAGGGAGCATAGTCAGGACAACTAACCGAACTGGCCAATGGGGTATTCCATACCATGTGACGTCATGCTCAGTATATAAAGCTGGGGGAAGAAGAAGGAAGGGGGGGACGTTTGGAGTGATGGCGTTTGTCTTCCCAAGTAACCATTACGCGTGATGGAGCCCTGCTTTCCTGGAGATGGCTGAACACCTGCCTGCCGATGGGAAGTAGTGAATGAATTCCTTGTTTTGCTTTGCTTGAGTGCGTGGCTTTTGCTTTACCTTTTAAACTGTCTTTATCTCAACCCACAAATTTTGTCACTTTCACCCTTCCAATTCTCTCCCCCATCCCACTGTGGGGGGAGTGAGCAAGCTGCTGTGTGGTGCTTAGTTGCTGGCTGGGGTTAAACCACGAAACCTGTTCAGACCCCTGCGGGATGCCACTCGTCTCTGATCTCCACCTGGACATTGAGCTGTTGACCACTACCCTCTGGATGTGACCATCCAACCAATTCCTCACCCACCAGACAGTCCACCCATCAAATCCATACCTCTCCAGTTGAGAGAGAAGGATGTTGTGCACGACCGTGTCAAAGGCCTTACAGACGTCCAAATAGACGACATCTGTAGCCCTTCCCATGTCCACTGATGTAGTCACTTCATCATAGAAGGCCATTAGGTTAGTCAGGCAGAATTTGCCCTTGGTGAAACCATGCCRGCTGTCTCAAATCACCTCCCTGTCCTCCATGTGCCTTTGCATAGCTTCCAGGAGGATCTGTTCCATGATCTTCCCAGGCACAGAAGTGAGACTGACTGGCCTGTAGTTCCCCAGGTCTTCCTTTTTCCCCTTTTTAAAAATGGGGGTTATGTTTCCCCTTTTCCAGTCAGTGGGAACTTCACCAGACTGCCACGACTTCTCATATATGATGGATAGTGGCTTAGCAACTACATCCGCCAGTTCCCTCAGGACCCGTGGATGGATCTCATCAGGTCCCATGGGCTTGTGCACCTTCAGGTTCCTTAGATGGTCTTGAACCTGATCTTCACCTACAGTGGGTGGCTCTTCATTCTCCCAGTCCCTGCCTTTGCCTTCTGCGGCTTGGGCGGTGAGACTCGAGCACTTGCCCGTGAAGACCAAGGCAAAAAAGTCATTGAGTACCGCAGCCTTCTCCGTATCCTGGGTTACCAGGTCTCCCGTTTCCTTCCGGAGAGGGCCCACATTTTCCCTCATCTTCCTTTTATCCCCGACATACCTGGAGAAGCTTTTCTTGTTGCCCTTGATGTCCCTGGCCAGATTTAATTCTATCAGGGTTTTAGCTTTCCTAACCAGATCCCTGGCTGCTTGGACAATTTCTCTGTATTCCTCCCAGGCTACCTGTCCTTGCTTCYGCCCTCTGTAGGCTTCCTTTTTTGTGTTTGAGTTTGTCCAGGAGCTCCTCGTTCATCCAGGCAGGCCTCCTGGCGTTTTTGCCTGACTTCCTCTTTGTTGGGACGCATCGCTCCTGAGCTTGGAGGAGGCGATCCTTGAACATTAACCAGCTTTCTTGGGCCCCTCTTCCCTCCAGGGCTTTGTCCCATGGTACTCTACCAAGCAGATCCCTGAGGAGGCCAAAGTCTGCTCTCCTGAAGTCCAGGGTGGTGAGCTTGCTTGTGCTACCTCCTCGGTGCCCTAAGGATCTTGAACTCCACCATTTCATGGTCACTGCAGCCAAGGCTGCCCTTGAGCTTCACATTCTCCACCAGCCCCTCCTTGTTGGTGAGAACAAGGTCCAGCATAGCACCTCTCCTCGTTGGCTCCTCTACTGCTTGGAGAAGGAAGTTATCATTGACGCATTCCAGGAACCTCCCGGATTGCTTATGCCCTGCCGTGTTGTCCCTCCAACAGGTATCGGGGTGGTTGAAGTCCCCCATGAGGACCAGGGCCTGTGAGCATGAGGCTGCTCCTATCTATCTATAAAGGGCCTCACCCGCTCGCTCTTTCTGGTCGGGTGGCCTGTAGCAGACCCCCACCGTAATGTCACCTGTCCCTGCCCTCCCTTTAATCCTGGCCCATAAGCTCTCAGTTGGCTCCTCATCCATCCCCAGGCAGAGCTCCATGCTCTCCAGCTGGTCGTTGACATAGAGGGCGACACCCCCTCCTCATCTCCCCTGCCTGTCCTTCCTAACGAGCCTGTATCCCTCCATCCCAACACTCTAGTCATAGGAGCCATCCCACCACGTCTCCATGATGCCAATAAGGTCACATATGTCAGATCTGAAAACTCTACTGCTGTCTCAATCAAATTTAATTTCCTTTCAAGGAACAAAATAAAGATTATAATGCAATTAAAAATAGATCTTTAGGTCATAGTGTCTTGAGTCAAAAAGTGTAAAATATCTTTGTGACAGGATCTTCGTCAGTGAAATATCTATGATGGATCTGCCTTGGCCTTCATAACAAACTCCCCCCCAAAAAACCTAAGATTTTTTAGATTATGAATTAGAAATGTTAAATTTAAAAATAGACAAAATTCAAAGGGTCATGGGTGGAAATAAAAATTATTTATAAAAAAATGTTCTCTTGCCTGCTGTATTCTTCTTAGTGAAACATTGCTTCCATTCAATTCAATGACCTTCTGAGCTGTGATGAACATTGCATAGTCTCTTGTGGAGGTTAGGATGTGTATATTGCTAGCACATCTGTGCTGTGGCTGCTTACTCTCTGTTCCTCTGCAGCCTCTGGCATGCTCTCCTCCTTAAGCAGCCCAATAGCTGCCTGAGAGAGGGTGCGTTCTCCTCCGTTCTTCCAGAGGGGACCAACTTGCCCTTTTGCTTTCCTTGTACACACAGGCTCAGAACACAAATAAATATTATCAGTCAAATGCAGTAAAACGCTATAGGAAGACTTTGACAATAGATTTGCACAATTAATATTAAACAGCTAGGGACTGCTTAAATGAATTGCTTAGCATAATCATTTAATAGCTTATTGAAAGACTAAACTAACTTTAAAAAATGGTTATTATCAAAATAAAGGAATAAGACGCTGTAAGAAAGTCCTTGTGATCTTTTTTGTGGCACATTAGATGAAAAGTAAGTACTACACTTATGACAACAAATGTAGAGATGTGAAGATTTTTTTGCATTTAATTTGACACCTCTAATAATATGTGATATCATTCTGATAGAACCTGTGACAGTGAGAACATAATTGTAAAGTTTCTTCAGTGCTCATGCAAAAAGAAGTAAAATACATTGTGTAAAGAAATGGAATTAGTTGAAGGATAGAGAAAATTCATAGCAAAAATTGATGCAAAAGTCAAATGTCTTATTCCTTTTAACCTCGAAATAAGACCATAAGGACAACACCCTTTTAACCTAATCAATCTAAGTTCAAATATCAATAAATAATACATATTAAGAGCCAACATATGTAACTGTTCTGATAGCTGATTTTTTTAAATAAAGGTTCTTTTAAGGAAGTAAAGTACCACATTGGTAATTTTTATCTTAATTTACAAACATGTAAAATTTGTATGCCATTGTTCACATTATAAGTCAGTTCAGGGCATTACAACAGTGACAGTAAAAGAAGTTAAAAATAAAAAAATAAAGGACAGGTTCCCAGTGTTGGAGATTGCAAAACAAAATATAGAGAAGCATCAAGAGGATTTATTTGCCATATCAGAAAATTTATGGAATCCATTTTGGTCTTTCACAAACAAATCCAATGTGTTTTACAGCAAACCAGAAAATGCTCTAAATGATGCATTGCCTTGGAAAAAGAAAAAGATTATTTTTTTTGACACTCCAGAATGGTGATGACTGTGATGGATCCCAAGAATTCCTTGTATAACATATTGCATAACTCTTGTTCAAACCCTTAATTATGACAATTTAGGTTTGTTAAATCAGAAAATAATAATTTTAAAAGCCTCAGATGTTTTGTTATTCACAATAATTCACAATATTTGCTTATTTTATAAAGCAATGCACTAAACAGAGGAAAGAATTCATTGACTTGACTGTTGAACTGTTGTAAATAGTGGAAACCCAGCTGATGAGCTATGTAGATGGATGGTTATGCAATGCTGAGCAGTAGGTGTTAAAAAGTATCGTCCTTGACAAAATGATTACCACAAGTGATTGATTGTGGTAAAAGACCACAATCTAATTGCTGTGTACATGCTCTTAACATTGTCAGAAGTCTGGATACAGATACTATCAGCCAAAACATTTGGAATTGAAGAACAAGGAAGGACAATGTATGAAATACACTCTCCAGGATGTATTAGAATCCCTTTAGCAGATCTTCCAAAGACACATCTAAAATCTTTCATACAGTAAGCTTTAATAATTAGATAAGGGACTTACTTATTAGTAATCCTTTTCTTAAATATACTTTTGAGGAATTTCTATATTTATCTGGAATTAATTTTTTTTCCAAGACTTTGCTTCTGCAGAGTTTGATTTGGGCTTTTAAAAAAGAACCTTTCTGTCTATCACCTAGCAATGACTGATGCCTTCTATAGTCCTTGTGGAACTGGGAATTTTCAAATTCATGGCAACTGGTGTTCTCAAACTGTTACTATTTCCCATCTCATTTTGTAGTCTTCCTGAGCTACCTGCCTCTGTCTCTGGGGCATTTGTAGGTATTGTATTTCAGAATAGGTATAATCTCTACTGTAATCCAAAAACGCTTCTCTAGTCTCATTTTTTTCTTAACTACCTTATTTTTTTTTAACCTAGATAAATTAATGTGTATTCATAAAATTATGTACAATATTATTGCAGCCTATCAGTACTGAAAGGGGGCTTATAAGAAAGATGGGGACAAACTTTTTAGCAGGGCCGGTTGCAACAGGAAAAAGGGGAATAGTTTTAAACTAAAAGAGGGTAGATTCAGACTAGATATAAGGAAGAAATTTTTGACACTGAGGGTGGTGAAACACTGGCACAGGTTTCCCAGAGAGGTGGTAGATGCCCCATCCCTGGAAACATTCAAGGTCAGGTTGGACGGGGCTCTGAGCAACCTGATCTAGTTGAAGATGTCCCTGCTTATTGCAGGGTGGTTGGACTAGATGACCTTTAAAGGTCCCTTCCAACCCAAACTATTCTATGATTCTGCAATTCTATGATCATCTTTTAAACACCAAAAAAAAGGGGAATAATTTCACTTCATGCACAATGAAAGGAGGTACAGCTTCAAATAAGAAGATAGGATTACAAAATACAATACTAGGTAGGCAATTTATTATAGGTAAAAAATCTAATGAGCATTTGGAAGCTTAAAACATGTTATTCCTATTTAAAAATAAAAAATGCAGAAGACTAAATTCCATTGACTTTTATTAAGAAACACCTGAGGTAGGATTCAGTTATAGACATTGGTGGGCAGTGCCAGTACCAGATTTCTGAACAAAAGGGATCAAAGGCATCAAAGTTTCAATTGTCCCACAAGGTCCCTATAGTAAAAGAAAGAGATTTAGTCATGTGACATTTCCAAATAGTAAATGGAAGTGAAGGAGTTCATAGGCTACAGGGAAAAGACCATCAAACAAGCCAAAAGCAAAACAACTGTCATTTTGACCTAGGAAAGAATTCCTTACCAACCATAGATATGGTGGTGATCAGCTTAACCCAAAGGAAGACAAATTAGTAGAGAAGAGCACACTGTTCTCCAACTTGATAACTTACTCTAGCTGTTAATTTCCATTCTGTCAGAGAAAGACTGAAAAATAAACAAATACAAACAAAAATTGGAACCAAGTAATTGATCAAAACAGATTTTTCTTCTTCCCTAGCCACTTGGTGGTTAATTGAAGCACTGAGAATGGAATAAATTTTAAACACAMACAGATAAAATACACAATCAAATTCTTTAGAGAAACCAAGGTAGCATATACTGCAATAGTTCTATCCTGAAGAACTGGATTATTCTACCACTTAGTCCTTCCCAGAAACTCATGAAACTAAATCTGAAAACAACAACTTGTTCTCATTAGCCCTTCGAGAACTGGGTTTCAAACAACCTTTAAGCTCATTTGTGTATGGATCACACATGTGAATTTGATGAGTATGAATGAACTTAACTCTAAATCAAAGAAAACATCTGTTTGAGCATCTGCAAAGATAACTAACTAAGCTTCACATAGCTCTAACGGTAATAAACTCACAGGCTAGAGCATACTACCTTGGAGTTACTTATTCAAGTAAGTTTAAATCTCTGGAGACTATTTTTCTCTAGCTGCAGTTTTCACATATTAAGAAATATATAAGGCACAAAAAGCTATCGTTTCCAAGGTCTAGTTTACATTAGATTTCATGTGGAACATGATAAATATTGATTTTCTCCCTGAAGTATGAAAAGATCTAACTAGGAAACAGTCAATAGTATAGACTAATAGGCAGACACAGAATTCAAGGGCTCTGTCATCTATCATATTGGTTCTAATAGGATTTTCAAGTATATGTAGAGGTTATCATTCTATAACATTCTGTCTACCAATTACTCTCACAGACAGTTTAAAAAATGTACAAGAGTAGCAAAGCTATACAATGTACTAGCAAGCACACTTTGTAAACGATGATAGGATGATGCCATCATTACTCTGCCAATCATTTATGTTTTACTAGATAGCAAACTAAAGTATTTTGAAGAGAGGAATTGTGGGTTTTTTTCTCGTAGAAAAATATCTAGGGAGAAACGTGACGTAGGACCAAAAATATGCTACACAGAGGAATTTGTTGCAAAGGACATTGGAAAAACAGGTCAAAATGTATTTGGTTCAAATAAACAACAAAGTTTGCATCCTATCTTGGACAACCAGTAGTTTTTAATCAATGAGAAAGTATTTTCAGTTAGATTCACCTTGAGTCTATATAAACCTAATTTGTTATGTATAGTACAAAGGGATAAACAGTAGCCCATGTGAGCTTGAAGAACTTAAAATGGTGGAGAAAGGCTAAGATGGTAAAGAAGACATGGTTGCTCCTTTAAACAGTGTAGTTGCCAGCTTCTCATGTTGCCTGCAGCACGTGCTATTGGTGTACAGGGCAGTCTGGCATGTGGCTTCAATCCTGTTCTAGCTGGATAAGTACTTATGATGAAGCAATAAAGGTGGGTTCTCATTTTATGCTGAGAATTTGCAGGAGAGTGAGTCTTGCAGTTTCTCCTATGGCAATGCATAAGACAGTTTCTGAGCTGTCTTCACCTCCAGTGTATCTGCATCCAGGAAATTTGCCAGATTACCAGGGACTGGTAATTTTTGCCAGATCCGTTCTTCCATTTCTGTCTTAGACAGTTTAATCTATGGAAAAAAGGTTGGAAGAGGAAGATGGACTAGTTAAGATTATAAATAATGAGGAAAGTTTTAACCAAAATCATTGGAACATTTTACCAGGGACAAAATAACGACTGGAAAATTTATTTAATCTGTTTAATTAAACAAAATATTTCACTGTTAAAATTTGGGAGTCTTTTTGCTTGGTTTTTTTTTTTTTTTCAAATAACATTCAAATAATTGAAATCCTGTGGTCAGAACCTGCTCACGTAACTGCAGTATTACCGTTTGTTCTCATACCACCTGAAGGACAGCACCTGTCCTAGTACAGACATTTAACAAGTAAGAAGCCTGGGAATTTGTCTGCAATCATTGCTTTGGTGCAACTCGTTGTTGCAATCTGTTTCGTATCAGGAAAGGCTGGAGGATTGGTGTCAGTTACAGGGTGGGTAGCTGATCTAGGGCCAGCACTGATTCATCACTGCTTCAGGTTTGTGAAGCTGCAGAGGGGTTGGTGCCTTTCCAGCATTCGGTGTATCTTAAACTGTGTGAAAATGCACACTCTCTTCTGACCAAACAGGGTAGAACTACTCTCCTGTGCAGTTTACAACTGTTTTTAATTTATGTTATATACATTGGTCTTATTTATTCTGAGAATTATCCTTTTTGTAACATATTTTAAAGTTTTACTTTAAAAATAAATTCTTCACATAAAAATAAATTCTTCACAGCTCTCATTGGAATATAAATTCAAGAAAATGCATTGCATTGATTACAAGAAGCTGCAATCCCGTTCCCTACTGTCCCACTTGAACCAGCTCTGCTATGAAGCAACAGCTACACTCTGTACTTGCAGCTTCAAGGCACCACTAACTTGCTTGGCTGCCTCTTTACCTCTTCTACCTGATTCTCACGTTGTTAATAGTAGTCAAAATCATATTTGTTACCTATTTGCAGAGATATACCATTGAATTGTCTTCTCTGACAGGGCTTCTGAGAGTCATAACCCGATAGACCTGTTTCAAGTCTCTACAAATTGGAGACTGCAATGGAATTTGGCTAAGGTGATGCTCTCATGAATGAAAAATGCTCTTTTCTGATGTGGTCTTTCTCCAGATAGGTATTTTTAGAAACTGTCCCATATATCTTTTTCTAACAGATAGTTTGTGACCAACCTATGGATTAAAATACATTATTAAACATCTTCACATAACCTTATACAATGTTTATATTTGTAAAGATTGAGATCTCTTTATGGACAAGAAAGCAGACTATATATTCTAAGTAGAAGTTTACAATAAATAAAGCAATTAGCACTAAACACGATATATCCATAAAAAGCAGTAAAGCTAGTCCAGATGGTCTTTTCCCGGTCCAAAAGTTTTGTATATTCTTATGTGTTATCTCAAGAGGCATCTACTGAGTCTGATTTCCCTAGGGTGAAGCACACAGCATATGGTATGCCTTCTCAGTGGTCAGTACTATGCTTTTAACACTCAATAATATCTTCCTTTTACATAAAACACAACAGGTTAACAGTACAAGTACTTCTTATATAATACAAATGCTCCTACCTGGATCATAAGTAACAGCAGTAGGAAGCAGCTGCCTGAAATACAGTTACATGTATAATTCATTGCTATTGCAATAACAATTGGAATATCACATATTACATTAAGTTCTCAAAGTGTGTGCCTTGTTAACTATAATGACAATTTAAGGAAATGCTTAATTCTTTTTTTTAAAAAGTGATGAATTCTGGGTTTTTTGTATAATGAATATATTGTTACACATCATTCTGGTATTTGTTATATGGAATAACCAAATCTATTTTCCTCTTATTTTAGATATCAATACTATAAAAAGTGTAGGATGTGATGGGAAAGAATAAGTAAGTTATCCATTAAGATGAAAGAAAGCTGAATACAGTCTTTTCCCTCCTCCTTTCTTTCGTTCTTTCTTTCCTTTCTTCCTCCCACCCTCTCACCCTTCTCAGTCGTACTCTGTGTTTCTTCCCTTTTCTTTCTTTTTCTCTTTTTTAAACAACAAAAATAATATGTGTTTCTTTACCATTTCTAGAATACAAGAACTCTGTTTTGCTTTTGTAATTCTGACTAAAATTATAGTCATCATTTTATATAAAGTTTGTATTATTTTGAGTGATGATACTCATTACTCTTTCATTATAAGAAGGCTGCAGAGGCAAAACTTCCAGGATTTGAGAAGAAACTGTCTCTGCAGAGAAAATCCTGTATTAGGTGTGCATCTGCATGACACTAGGAAAATACTTATGTTATGGCGTCTGCTTTGAAAAGGCCTTAAAAAAAAAAGTTAAATCCATAATTAAATAATGTAATGAAAAATTGATAGAGAAGAAGGGCAGAAAATAGAATTATTTCATCCATGTACTGTACCAATATCAGTTTATGGATGTTGTGGTTTAAACATGCTAACTATGCTAATACCCCTCACAGCAGCAAAACAGCTGAATAATATGTGTTGTGATGTCTGTAATGACACTATTCCTTGCATTCAGTCTTGTTTCTTTCTTTTATCTTGGATCAGAAACAGCTTGCTGTTCTCTTCTTGTGTTGGTCTGTCCCTTTCTCCTTCAATCCAGAGTTAGCCATCCTGAAAGGGAAGCCATGTAGCCTGCTCATCTGTTTCATTGTTGAGGAATTCTAAAACACCTACACTAGTTTCAGCTAGTATTTAACTTCAAATTTAAAAATACACTTGGCATTACAATAAGGAGTGGGCCACATTGGCTGTAAAACAAGAGTAGGACGCTGGTCAGAAAGAATTTGTTACCCAACCTTTCAAAAATGAAAGGTTAGCAATGCACCAAAGCATCTTCTTTCTTGAAAAGATGACATAGAAAATTGTTTGTGTAAGTGCATGTATGTTCACTACATCCTACATGTCATGAAGGATGACTGAAAAAACCTGAACAGTTCTGCTTACATAGTACATTTAAGAAATGCTTTGACTTCTCTGTCAATGATTTTTCATCAACAAGATTGAGTTTTTTGAAGTTAATTTTAAGCAATACATGATATATTACTTTGCTTTTGTGCAATTTATGATAATAACCCAAAGGATAAGGGGTTCAAATCAAATTAAAAATCAAAACTACATCATTTGGATAATTTTTTGTTATTGAGTCCACTGCACACTCATATTAGGCACTGTCATTCAGAGATACTACCAATGAAATTGGAATAATTTTAGCAAAAGATTAAACAGATGGTCTCAGCAAACCCATCATTCCCAAGCAGTGATAAGATTAAGATAGAATGGAATTCCATTCAGAGTATAAAGAAAATATCAATGACTGTGGTCAAACGATCAAATTTTTAAATGTAAAGAATATTTTTAAAACAAATAGAAACATAGGCTGGCTACTTAAAATATACCAATAAAGCATCCTGTTGCAATGGATTTTCTCACATTGCCTGGATATGTGCATAACTTTTCAAAAAAGATCCTCCCTTTAGAGGAATAAAGAGACAATTAGAAGACCACCTGGTCTTTTCGATGGTGTATGAATATAATTTCAGTGAAAGTGTCTTATGTCTTATCAAATTAGCATAAAAAAATGGGAATATAATTATTGATAAAAAAGGGTAATGGGAATTTATGATGTGTTCATAATATGCAGAGCTCTGCCTACAAAAGTCAGTAGTGGACTGCATAGAAATATTATTCCTAACTCATCTTTATTAAATGGAACATGCCTCAAAAGTACAGAGAAATAAGTCTACCTTTAAGATTAAGAGTACTAAGACTACATTCTCATAGGGCTGTTTCCCCAAGAACACATACTGTGATTTATTTTGCAGAATCCGTCTCCAGTTAGTGAAATGTATTCTCCACTTTCAGCAAAACATTTATCGCTATAAGGAAATTTGAGGGAAAAAAACCCAACATTATTTAGGTCACATGTGATAATAAATAAGTGAAGAATTAGGGAAGTCAGGTTTGTTGTACCTCTCTCAGATGAAAAAATCCTAGCTGTGAAATTTACACCTTAAGCCATGAGAATTCATTAAGATTTTAGAGTACAGTATATGTACAAATACATTGTCATTCCGTTATTTGATTTTCAGGAATATATGGAATCATAGAATCATAGAATAGTTTGGTTTGGAAGGGACCCTTAAAGGTCATCTAGTCCAACCATCCTGCCATGGGCAGGGACATCTTCAACTAGATCAGGTTGCTCAGAGACCCGTCCAACCTGACCTTGAATGTTGCCAGGGATGGGGCATCTACCACCTCTCTGGGAAACCTGTGCCAGTCTTTCACCACACTCAG
>JAYKAV010003424.1:97459-114257 GCA_035582835.1 Phoebastria nigripes
GACACCCCCTCCTCATCTCCCCTGCCTGTCCTTCCTAACGAGCCTGTATCCCTCCATCCCAACACTCTAGTCATAGGAGCCATCCCACTATGTCTCCGTGGTGACTCTCCAATAGCTCCCTTGTGTTTACTTTGAAGTACATAATTTACCAGTTTTAAATTTTCACTTTTGTCTAGGATAAAAATTGTTCAAACTTCACTACAAATTTACCTTTTTTTTTCTCTATTTCTTTGAAGAGAATTTATCTAAGAGACATAGTCATCTGCCACTACTAGACAGAAGAGCTTGTACTGAAGTATTGTTAAATCTAATTCCCGCTGCAACACTTACTGAAACTTGGCATCAAACTGGTAGGAGTGGGATGGATTGAGGTTCCCCTCCCCCAGCATCTCTAGTTTAAAGCCCTCTTCACCAGCTTGGCAAGCCTATGACCGAAGACGCTCTTCCCCTTCTGTGATAGATGGACCCCATCAGCCCCCAGTAGACCATGTTTCTCAAAGCGAGTCCCATGGTCTAAGTGGCCGAACCCCTGGCTGTGGCACCAGTCCTATAACCATTTGTTGACTCGCCAGATTCGATGGTCACTTTCAAACCCCCTCCCTTTGACTGATTGATGAAAAAACTACCTGCACTCCAGAGTCCCTTACAGCTGCTCCCAGGGCTCTGTAATCCTTCTTGATACTCCTCAGACTGCTCCTAGCTGTATCACTGGTGCCCATGTGAAACAGCAGCAGTGGAGAAAGATCTTTTTGTTTTTATCCACTCAAGTACTACAGCAGATGAAAATATTTCTTCTGCTGGCAGGTGTACAACAGGAGGCCGAGATAACCAATGTTGGAACCAAAATGTTATGATATAAGAGGCAGATATAACCTTAGAAATCATGGACAAATATGTCTGGAAGGAACAGAATACTTCAAAAGGTCAGCTAGCCCATCTTTTAGTTTTCCAGTAGGATTGACCACGCTTACATGATTCTTGACAGATACTTGTCTAACCTGTTCTTAAAAGCCTCAAACTACCAATTTTATTGTCCCTATTAGTAAGAAGTTAATTCGTCTTCTTCCTTTTCCTTCTGTTAGCAGTGGACAGGAAAACAGGTTAGTTCCTTCCTCTTTGTAGCTACCTTTTCTGTGACCGTACCCCAGCCAGACTTTCTTTCAGCAGAATAAACAATGACTCACTCTTTGCCTCTAAGTCATGTTTTCCAAAAGTCTGTTATTCTCACTGCTTTTCCTGGACTCTATCCTAGTGCTAAAATAAGAGGCCTTATGATGCTAATTCAATCAGTATATTTATTTCTGTATTGTGAAAATGCCGTACTTGTATATGCATTCTAGTGCATATACTATGCTACCATTGCAGCAGCATATTATTCACTGTCATCCAGTTAATGGTCCCAGAGCCCCCCTATGGCCCCACCTTTTTTTAACAGAAAAATTTTGCTACTGATTTCAGTTTATTATGAATGGCTTCCTCAAGCCTGCTAGAACCACATCTGTTTCATCATGACTGAGCTTCCATAAGCTAATCGTCTTCTTAATCCCAGGCTCCATCAGGCAGGAGAAAGACCATTATCTATTCACTGTACGTCAGCATAAGATGATCTGAATACCAAGCTTCCTCCTCTAGCAGTGTTATGTTCACAGTAGTGGGTGACAGGGCCGAACTGCGTGTCATTCTGTCCAAAATACAGTTACTATTACTCTCTGAGCTCATCCAAGGAGAAAAAAAAAAGAAAAAAGTCCAACAAAACAGTCAGCTTTCAAAATGTCCTTCAATAATTCGTCCTGATATAATTTTCTTTTTACCAGTATTGAACAAGATTATCTTTATTATATTTACAGCCAAGGAACAGATGTTACTGTTCAGTAATAATTTGTCACAAAAATGAAGCAAATTCAGAAGATTGTGTTCCATTTCCCACCACATAACCATATTCTCTTAACCATCCTATTTCATGTATCTTTTATTTCCTTCTATGCAGAAAACAAAGTAAATGAAAATAAACCATAATGTAAAGAAGTTGGGACGTTTAAATTCCTTTTTCTCTTACTCTTTCTCTCCAGTTTTAGCCTATGTGAAAGTAAATAGAAAAGTGCTATCTCTGCTGTACTCAGATTTTTTTTTTTTTTTTCATAGATTTAGGGTTCTCAGGGATTAAGAGTAAGCAAGAAATACAACAATGATTAAAATTATACAGCTTTGGACCAGGAACCAACAACCTCTTAGGAAGTCCATTGCAATAGGGAAAAAGTCAGACGATGTGGTAGAAAAATGAAATACTATGTTCTCTAGAATAAACCCACGCATAATAATAGAAAATATAATATCAGGAACAATCTTTCACTAGTGAAAAGATAGTTTAGATAGTTTAGATGACCCCATCTTCATCTGTAATAGCTATGAATTTCCAGTTGTCACCATTATGAGTGTCTACTTTTCTTACTTGATACTTAACTGTCTCTGCCCATATTTCTTTTGCTTAGTGCACAGGACCATGCAAATGTCAGGAAAATTTGTGATGGTGAAATTTATGCAACCAAAAAGAAAACTAAAAGGCCTTTGAGCTCATAAAAACTAGATTTTATTAGAATATAAACAAGAATAATTTTAAATAGCTTTTTTATTAATATTTTAAAATGATCATTCAGGGAGTGACTTGGTAAGAACATGGAAGAGAGATCCAATGATGATTACTAAATACACAAATTGCCTGACCTAAAAACATTTGGGAGAATATGGGGTGTCAGTGCATGAAATGTGTCATGTATTAATCTTTTTCCTAGGTATCTCTTGACTGAAAACTCAGAATGACTAGACAAGGATCAATCCAAAAGGATCATAAACAATTGTCCTCTTTTTTTTCTTTTTTTTTTTTTTTTTNTTTTTTTTTTTTTTTTCTTTCTCTTTCTGGTGAGTTCTTGCATCCAACGTTTGTTTCAGTCAAGTTGGCAACTTTTTGATTTGCAATGAACTCTGCCCAGTTCTTACTAGACTCTCAAACTTTGCTTAAACTAAAGCCTCTTGTAACATGGCTGTAGATTCTTCTGCCTCACCATCCAGTATCTCAAATTTTTCCTCAGTCAGTCTATTAGATTTCTTCTCCTCTTATAGGGAGTTCCTCCTGGCCCAGGCTGCTTAAGGAACATAGCAGAGATGGAGAGTAAACAGAGGAAACTTCCAGTCCCTTTCACACTAGAAAGCTGAGAAACACTTTTAAGGGTAATGCTCTTATTTCAGAAGAACTGGTCGGGATGGTATTTTGAACCTATCACTAATTTGAAACTACTTGTTTTCTGTCCTGAGCTTTAGACCAATCTACGATGTAGCATGATCTTATAATTCCTCACTAGATATATAGGATACACTTGAATTTGCTCAGAGGGCTGTATAAGGCTGGAGGTAGTCTTGATAGAGGTGCATTACCATACAGAATAAAAACAGTGTAAAGTATTGGTTAAATGTATGGAATCAACCTGCTGATGGCAGGTTGTATGTCATGATGTATCTGATGGCAGGTTGTATGGCATGATGTATCTGAGGAATTCAATTATTTAGTTCAAATAAATTTCAGTAACCAAGTACGTATCTGTCCTGGTTTCAGCTGGGACAGAGTTAACTTTCTTCCCAGTAGCTGCGGGGTGCTGTGCTTTGGGTTTGGTACGAGAGGAATGTTGATGGCCCATTGATGTTTTGGTTGTTGCTAAGTGGTGTTTGCACCGGGCACTTTTTGGCTTCCCATGCTTTGCCAGGTGCATGGGAAGCTGGTGGGGGAGAGCATAGCCATGGCAGCTGACCCAGCTGGCCAATGGGGTATTCCACATCATGTGACATCATGCTCAGTATATAATTAGGAGGCGTGGTCCAGGAATGGGCGGGGGGGGGGGGAGTGTCTCGTGTCTCGGGACTGCCTGGGCATCGGTCGACAGGTGGTGAGCAGTTGCATTGTGCATTGCCTGCTTCATATATTCTATTATTGTTGTTGTTATCATTGTTATTATTTCTGTTCTACTTTGGTTTATTTCAATTATTAAACTGTTTTTATCTCAACCCACGAGTTTTCCTACTTGTGCCCTCCCGATTCTCTCCCCCATCCTACCAGGGGTTGGGGGGTGAGCGAGCAGCTGCGTGGTGTTTAGTTGCTGGCTAGGGTTGAACAACGACAGTATCATATAGGAATCACTGGTGTAACTATGTCCTCTGTTATATAGAAGGTCACAGAGATGATGATAATCTAAAGCAGATGTAATCAAAAAACTCTTTATAAAGCTTTTAAACACTAGAGAACATCACTGAAGCATGGACATTTCAGAAGTAGGGGGAAGATGACAGTAAGTCAAAATATTGTAGAATCATGCAAATACTCAAGAGGTTTCATCTTTCAAGATCTTCATCTTTTCAAACTATGTTCAATAGACCTCTGACTCCTTTCACAGATATGTCTCTCAAAATCTTTAGTGAAAGGTATTTTGCAACTTCTGTGTAAGTAAAATATTCCAGTGCATTACTGTCTTTGGAATTAAAACACTTTGCACCTAAATCACTCTTGCTGAAAATTAAAATGATAAAGCATTTTTGTCACTCTCCCTGGGCTTTCCAATTTGTTTTATACCTTTCTTGAAGTATTTTGCCCCAAAGTGGTTTTCAGACTCTCCTTAAGGCTTTTTCAGTATCAAAATGAGTAGAATAATTATCTCATGCTTTATTTATGACATTCTTGCTAATACATTTCAGAATTTTATCTACCCTTTTTTATTAGCATCACTTTGCTGATATCTCTTCAATTTGTGGCCCACTATAACTTCAGACCATTTTTTACCATAGTACTACTGCTTAGCCATTTAAGCACCATTTTGCATTTATACTTTGGATCTTTTTTTCTCTAAGTGTAGAACATAAATTTGCCTTTACAGAATTTATTTGTATTGGTATCAGACACTTTCCCAAAGTCATTCTGAATTCTCATGCTGTTTTCCTTCACAAGGAGATGCTGTACCAAGACTATAGAAGTGCACTGTGTATTCCAGCATCAAAGTCATTAATGAAATTATTGAACAGTACTCAGGAAAAATCCCAATGGGACCTTGCTTAAAATACGCTCCCAGTTTGACATTGAGTTATTGGTAAGTAGTCTTTAGTAAAGTTTTAAATTTATTTCTAATTCTATCTGGACCATGACTTCCTAGTTTGCTCTTGAGAATAAGAGAATAGTTTGTCTCAAAAGCTGTGTCAAGACATATCGCATCTAATGTTTCCTTCTCATCACAAGGCTAGCAACTCTGTCAACTAGAGAAATTAGATTGGTATGATATAATTCATTCTCTGCATATCCATTTTGGATTTTTCTTAAGTAATTCTTAAAAATTCATTATTTAAGAATATGTTCCAGTATCTTTCCTTATACTGAAAATAACCTCCTAATTTATACTTTCTTGGTATGCCTTTTTTTCCTTAAAATTGTCCTACATTGTATGACCTTGTACATCCTCCCTGCATTTTTGGAAATCATTAATAGATCAAATTGTTTCAGGTAATTCTTTCAGATCTTTAAGGTGAATTTAAACTAGTCATACTGACTTAGAATGTTTAGATTAAGTAAGCATTCTTTAATTTATTAGTTTCCTATTTGGACCTGTGTTTCTATTACTTTGTTGTTCTCTTATGCCCAACTGTGTTAGCTAACAGTCACAATTGCTTCAGTCTTCCCTATATCATGAATCATTAGTTCACCTATCTCAATAAGCAATGAATCCATTTTTTCTCTTGACCCTTCTTTGTAATGATTTATAAGAGCTTTAATTACAACTATTTATGTTCCTGACTTGACTTAAATAGTTACACAGCTCAGCTCTTGTGTAGTTACATAGATAAACTGAGGCTGGAGCCTGTTCAATATGTTCTATCTTGTGCAACCAAGACTGAAGCTGAGCCAGTACCTTAAGTTTGTTTGTTCTTTTGAACAATTGCTTGTACTTTCTTGGCTGCTGATCCACTCCTTTTCTCTTTCTTCCAAGCATATTAATTCATGGATTAAAGTTGCCTGGAGTCTACTGTATTATTAACATACAAGTTGTTTGAAAGTGCAACTTTTAAAAAGGTATATAAATTATAAACACAATGATGTAATCACGTTCATTGAAAAAACAAGCTGATCAAGAAATTTCCAATATATCCTTACAAACCTCTAAACAGATTCCAGTCTATAATGCCACTACAAAATTAGTAAGATTATTTGGGGTTTTGATTTATAATAGTGGCTAATTCTGGTAACATTCTAATAAATTGTAAAAAAAACACTACTAGTGGCAAGGACATGAGAAGAAAAACACCAAGGCCATCTCTTCCTTTGCCTCATTAGGATTTCTAGATATCATTTATGGTTAAGCCAGTGTGCTGAGCCCGATCCTAGACTTCAAAAATCAAGGACATTAAAGCCATAGACTTTCTTGCATGGTGTATCATTGAGCCAATAACAAGATTCTTCCAGTTAGAGACTGACCCTGATTTGGCAATGTCTTCAGTAAAGATGGCATAATGCTGTACTGGAAGAAAGATTTGGTCTTGGACACCAACTTGCAGTACATTCTGGAATAGCAGTGTTCACGAGATCCTATAATGTTTGGACTAGTTGACTACTTTCCATTTCAAAGCAATTGTTTTCTACACAATGCTTATTTACAGAATGCTAGTTAGTATTTTTTAACACATATTGTTTCATTTCCAGTTACACCTCAGGCAGTTTATTGTTACTTCAACACATAATAACTTGTTAGCATTGTCTATTTCCAATGGGTTGTAAATGATGGTATTAATTGAATGTTAAGCTGATAATGCATTATGCATTGTATCCTGCAAACTGGGAAGAATATAATTTGCATATGTATATTCTTTTTAAATAACTAGGAAATGTGTACAAGTACAAAATGGGACTGGCAACATTGTCTCTTTAAATGAAAAAAATGAACTAAACATACAATGGTTTACAGTTAGCATGTCTGAATGGATTTTCAATGGGCATTGGAAAAAATCTTTGTGATAGCTGTTTTATCTTTTTTGTTTGTTATTGTTACTGACATTTTATCTGTGGCAGTGAAGTAACAAACATGAAAGTTATCTAAATTTAAATTGTGTATCTTTCATTATTCTGCATTCAGTATAACCACACATACAGCTTGATGGCCATAAACTTGTGTGGAAATATTACAGCCTTTTTCCTTTTTTTCTAAAGAGAATCTGAAAGTGGCAAGGACATGAGAAAAAAAACACCAAAGCCATCTCTTCCTTTACCTCATTAGAATTTCTAGACATCATTTATGGTTAAGCCAGTGGGCTGAGCCTGATCCCAGACTTCAAAATCAAGGACATTAAAGTCATAGACTTTCTTGGATGGTCTATTGTTGAGCCAGTAACAAAACCCTGAGCTCTCAAGAAACAACAATAAATCTGAGCCAACTCCAAAGTCATGGCTCCATCAGCTTCTATTAGTTTTGTCAAATGACAGTCCCATCAAAATCTGGTCTCAGATTCGGACATTTCACTCATTGGATGAAGAGCTGACAATCATATCAATCATTATAACTGTGCACTAGCCTCCTCCATTTACATATTTTGCCTCCATTGACCCCATTTTACAGTAGCATGCACTGTTATGGCACCGTAGGCAGGATAAAGAGGGAGAGGTGAAAGCTGAAAGCTAATAAGAACAATATGAATTATAATGAATTCCTTAAAGTTCATACTGAAACTGTTCTGCAGGCTCAGAGAGCTTTCCTCATCCCTTCCATTAGAGCTGCCAAATCCAAGCCCTGAGAGCTACAGAGAGGTGTATATTGCTTCATCAATCCTGACTGCCTACAGTCTGCAACAGAACTGAGGGCTGAATGCGATGGGAATTATTATCTTCTCGAACATCATGGATCCATTCTATTTATATCCAGTAAGCAACAACTCACCTGCATTTCCAGAGCTCAGAACATTCATTAATCAAGATATATTGAACACTTGCAAGATTCATAGCCTAAAAGATGCAAGTCTGACTCAAAGATCTTCTGGTTATTAGAAGAGAGTCATGAATAACTAGGATCACTCCTGCCCGGAACAGGATACAATTATCTTTTAAGTACTCAGCAGTCCAGATGAAATGGAAGACACCTGCCTTGGATATTTTGGCTGTAGGCAACTACCGCCCAGAAGCAAGCATTTAGTTTCTTAAAAGCATACGACATATTAAGCTAGAGTTAACATTACATAACTATATAATTAAAGCAAATATTCCAGCCACAATGTAATCTAGATTTGCACTAGGACAAAACACTAAAACCAACTCAGTAGCATTTATGGTTGTTTTTGTCCCATCAATGTTATGCAGAGTAGTTCTTACATAGCAAACTCTCAATTGTATTTAATGTTGTTTACCATGTACAATGCTTTGAAAAACTCTAGCTGGGCTGGAATGTAGCAGAGCATTTCTTCAACAATATGGGAGACAACATCTGCTGTCAGATCACTTTATGGACCAGAATTTTTAGTCAAATTATTTGTCTCAGTTTCATCTTCACTGATTTCTGTGTTTGGGGATCAGCACAATCAAAGACTTTCTATGGTTCTGAAGTAAAGACTGGGGCTGATATTGTCATCCTCTGGCATGACAGAAGCTTTCAAATGAAACAATAAAAAATCTAGAAGACAGACTATTTGCAAGATCTGTCCACAATTAAAAACTGCATTTATTCAAGGTACTCCTTTGCTTCTCCAAGTAAAAGACATATTTCTTCAACTTCGTCTAACTTAATTACATAGAAACATATATAAAAATAACCAACAATAACAAAATCCATCGTAAAAAAAAGACCCATGCATGTGAGACTGACAGGCTAAACATGACGCAGACATCGCCTGCTGCAAGACCAGAAAGCCTTAAATCCTATAGCCTTGAGTGTAATCTATAGTAAAGTTAGGAAAAAAGTTACATTCTTATTCAGTTATACAAATGTCTTTGGTAGTTATGAGAGGGCTGATTATTCCTGGAGTTTATAGCACACTGTAACTAACTATTTAGATTTATTCCAACAAATTAAAACTGCACCTTGTACAATGTTTACATTACTAAGCTCATAATGCCAACACTTAAATTTTACATTACATTTATAAAATTTATTTAACTGTTATATCGTTCCCAGATGCTACACTGGGAAAAGTCCTGTTTTTCATGAACCTTACACATATCAGGCTGTTCTCATCTGTTCTTTCAACACTACTGTCAGACTTTCTGAAGAACTTGTAGAGTACAACTAAGAGAAATATGCAGCAGAGCGAGCCATCAGTAAAGGCATAGTTCTAATAAGAATTTTTTTAGAGGGCAGGAGGCAAACCCAGGTTCTTCCTAACTTGTTCCTTCACTCCATACTTACACATTTTGCACCCAATATATGGTTATTTCATCAAAATAGTGTTTTCCTAGCTTGCTTACTAAAACTAAAATGTCGAAGTCTTATGAAAGCTAAGATATACGATATCTGCTGCTTCTCCCATATTTACAGGTACAGATAATCTGTCATAAAAGAAAAAGTGATTCATTTGTTATTGGTTTGTTCAACTCTCCTGTGAAAAGTGTTCTATTTTGCATAAGGAAATTCGAGCTACACTAGGCTTTTTGATTTGGATGTTTACCTTGGAGGTCAGCTGGAGCACTTGATGCAGGTGTTGTTTGATGCAAAATGTACCAAAAATGATTGAAGAAAAAATTAAGTCTGGAATGACACATTAGGTCCTAATCACAAGGTTAAAGATTTCTATTCTTTGTCTTTGGCCCAGTGGGTTATTAATCATTTTTTCCAGTATGGAATTGCATAAAAATGAGAAAACTACAAGTCCTGATCTCCTTCTATTCTACCATCTCAGTCTGCTTTTACCATCGAAGTCTACAGAATTGTGGTTTGGGCAGTCTTCTGAGAATTGGGAACTTCAGTGCAAAAAAAGTCCTTGTGGTGAGATAAGGATAGAGAAGGTGGGCTGTAAGAAACAGCAGCCTGCAAAAGATGAATTTAAAGATACCAGGATTGCCCCTTATGCCTTCATTTTAAGGAAATAATTTAACCACCACTCTCAGCTTTTAACTACATCAATAGAAGGAATTAGCTCCTCCTGGAACTTAGCTATATATGCAAGAACTCATTAGAGGATGAGAATCAAGATATTTGTACTCAGCATCTCTTTATAAAGTTTACTTACCTCTGCAGTTGTCAATTACTGTTTATTGTGGATCTCATTCTGAAGAATGTAACTCTCCATACACAGTGCTTGGAACGTGGGCACCTAATGCACCAAGCCAGATGCCCAAATCACAGTCATTAAACAATGAACATTATGTTGCTTAAACTATCTACTGGATCTATCCTTTGGTCTGTGCACCTTTTAGAGTTGCAAGGCTCCTTGGATCAATTAGTGATAAGTGCAATAAATACGTGCCAAAGAAAGTTTCTGGAATACGAATATGATGCCTCATTTAGATACGCAGCACAAAGAATTAGAAGTTTTACTTTTCCTCTACAAACTTTAGATCATGTTACAAAGTTTCTTTCTCCTTAGAGAAATCATGCATGTCTTAAAATCAATACCAAATAGGAGTTCACCTAACTATACTCTTGAGAATCACTGCAGATGAATTAAAGATTATCTGGTTTTGCACTCTGCCTGCACACCTAAATTATCACCCAAGTGTCTTTTGGCCTTTCTTGTTTCCAGCACCGCCCTGTCAAATAAATGATCATTGCAAGTCTTTTTCTAGGCAAGTTGTCTCATTTGTAATGTGTTTAGCAGCTCTGATTATGTTTTTGTAATTCCTAAAGAAAAGCCTAGACTACCAAAATGATTTGCTTGTCAACAAAATGATCTTCAAACTGCAGCGGTTGTTCATGTTTTCATAATGGACTGTTTTCAACACTGTATAGCATCACACACGAACATGCATTAAAAATTACAGCTGTGATGCAATGCTTTTCCTGTCAGGTATAAACATATTTGATGGAACACAGCGCACAGTAACTAATTTTTAAATACCACATTCTTTCACACTTCCTTTTCCCTCTCCATCTACTACCAGTCTAGACACTACACTCCTGCCTTGTGTAACCACCCCATGTACTTCTATTGCATGATAGTCTTCACTTTATATTCATGTTTTAAAATCAATGTACTAATTGTTTTGAGCAGAATTTAAAATCTTAAAGATTTTAAAGTTTTGTGCCCAGTTAAATGGAAGTCAGGGTGCAGAACTGAATACAAAATAATGTGCAGGTTTCATCTGATGAAATGTAAAGGTCTCTAATCTGATTGTTTATATTTGAGGTGGTGTGCTGGTTTTGGCTGGGATAGAGTTAATTTCCTTCATAGTAGCTACTATGGAGCTATGTTTTGGATTTGTGCTGAAAACAGTGTTGATAATACAGAAGTGTTTTTGTTACTGCTGAGCAGTGCTTACACGGACCCAAGGCCTTCTCTGCTTCTCACCCCACCCCACCAGCAAGTAGGCTGGGGGTGCACAAGAAGCTGGGAGGGGACAAGTCCGGGACAGCTGACCCCAACTGACCAAAGGGATATTTCACACCATATGATGTCATGCTCAGCATATAAAGCTGGGGGAAGAAGAAAGAAGCGGGGGACGTTCGGAATGATGATGTTTTGTCTTCCCAACCATTATGTGTGATGGAGCCCTGCTTTCCTGGAGATGGCTGAACACCTGCCTGCGATGGGAAGCTGTCAATGAATTCCTTCTTTTGCTTTGCTTGTGTGCATGGCTTTTGCTTTACCTATTAAACTGTCTTATCTCAGCCATGAGTTTTCTCACTTTTACCCTTCCAATTCTCTCCCTCATCCCACCGGGAGGGAGAGAGCGAGCAGCTGTGTGGTGTTTAGTTGCCGGCTGGGGTTAAACCACAACAGGTGGTTATCTAAACTGCTTCTGTGCTCTGTAGCTAGAGCAAAGCACTTCTGTAAGATTCATTGCACTTTAAAGGACACTTCTTCTATAGGTCAGGTAAATCACACTCTAGAAATGCCTAGCTTTCTCCACCAACTACAGAGAGGGCCTAGTGCAATTTATGTAGAGTAGTTCTCTGGGTAACATATATGCACATTTGGTCAGATGAATCCCCTCCTATCAATCTTATTTTACCATAGCTGACTCAGAGGTACGTAGAATATATGCTTTGGAGGTTGAATGTGTTTTCTATAGTACTTCACTCTATTTATAATATTGTAAATAAACACAGTATTAAAAGTAGTCAGTGTATAACCTTGTAAACTGAAATATGCCTACCTGAAATTATAGTGTAATACAGAATGCAGCAGGAAAAATATGTCCTTCTAGGGGGGATTTATTTTTGTCTTTTTTTTTTTTTTTTTTAATGTATCTGTTTGTGGCAGGGCTATTGGATAGAAACAGGCAGCTGGTGAGTTATCATCCTCTGCTTTACTGCAATATATTGTGAATAGGTGATAACGTAGCGCATTAAATTAGTAGGAATGTTATAAATGTGTGTCTGGAGAATCACACAAACTCACATGTGTACTGGTTTGTCATTAAACACCCTGTTCTTCTTGTGCTAGATGGAAAAGAAAGAGGTTTTTTTCAAATATTAAAACCAGATATATTACTACAAAGTATAGTCAACTACGAATTATCTTTGAACATGTTAGCTAAGCCAGAAAGGAGAGACAACTTGGGTCCAAGCTGAAGTATGACTCAACAGAAAGCAGCTAGCAGACCATGACTTTGAATGTTGCTTTAAGGTAGTACAGAGTCCCAGAAAAATAATCTTTATCAGATCTTGTTTGTCTTCACACAAACTCATCTCTTCATCTGCATAACATGTTCCCAGAGCAGTTCTGCAGGTTCCCCAGTGATTCAGTTCACATCCAGCAGTCCCATAGCATTATCATGTGGAAATCACTGTCTTCATATCCACAACAGAGTATCAGTTAATTTATCAATGCCATGAAAACTTAAGCTCTTTCTCTGGCACAGTGTGACTCCTTATCCATGATGTTAAACACTTTCTTCCCAGAGAAGGATTTTATCTATTTTGCTGGCTGGGAGCAGGCTGTGATCTGTATCATCACCCTCCTGAACCGCACCAGTCCTTGTCTGGAGAGAGCTCATTAAAATAGACAATGCATATCTAATCGTGTGCACATTTACCTACTTATGTAGAAATAGCTTCACAGGCAAGATTGAGACATGTAGACTCTTGACTTAATAACCTCTTTCTAGTACAGCAACAGCCAAGTGCTTCTGGAGGGACCCAGTTGGTCAGTACTGAATTAATGCTAATAAGCAATATGAAAAAAACCATGGAAGTGACTATTGCAGGGAGTCCTAAAAAAGAATGCCAGACCTGAAAGGCACAATTTACTACCAAAGTCTTGTAATGAAAATGAATTACAACCAATATACAAAGGAAGAAGGGATGAAAGACTTTGATAAAATAAGCTGCAAAACAGTTCAGAGAACATAATGAAACCATCTACACTTAAGCTGAGTAAGATGCATCCTTATAGGCCAGATCTGAAAATCTAAGATGTACTGAAAAAGGGAGAAGATAGTCTTAAGAAAGTAAAGGGCAAATAATCTGTACAACTCCAAGCAGTCCAACAAGAGCTATTGAAATTCTGACAATATTTCACTGATTAGGCACCCAGCTCAATTTCTAATCAGATGTACTTAAAAATATTCCTTAACATAAAGAAAGTAAGTAACACCATCCCGATTCATCAGATGCATATATTTGTTTATCAACCAGTGTAATTGCTTTAGTAAGTACCAATGAATCTGGCCTGCCCTTGCAGTGACATCACATCTACCTTATCAGTGCAGTTCCTTTGGTTATAAACCTAAAGAACTCCAGACCATAAAACATAATGCATCGTTAAAGTATTAATGTAAATGYTGGAAACATATGACTAAATTTCTCTCAGCTTTTAGTTCTTCAGAAAATACTCAGGGAAAAATGTCACACATCAATAGTAAAATATTACTGAACAGGAAGCAAAGAGAGGCCTGAGCTGCGGTACCATTATGTGTTTATTTATAAATATCTCCTTATAGCCTCTTAGTTTTAGAAATTTAAAATGTAATCTGGTATCAGTGGTAACAACAGTAAAATCTGCCAGATCACACAGAGACTGCTAATTTCCAGTCTTAAAAACAATAAAGAAAAACTCTTAATTATTAACCTTCAGCAGACAAGGTACCCTTTACTTGCACAGTTGCAAGTCAAGGAGCGGGGTGGTTTGGAACTGTGGAATCGGCAAAAGAGAAACTGTTCCTGCACCATTGACAGAGCGGCTGGGGGATCGGGAAACGTTCCCTTCTGCAGATTACATCGTAAAGGCAAAATCCTGAAACAGACAGGAGGGGCAACACTTTAGATTACCACAGCAAGATTAAGCACAACTGATCCACCAGAGACATCATCTGCCTAATTACCTTAAATCTGATTCAAGATATGGGATTCATTTCACTTAACTGCCTAAAAGGTATGCATATGCTTTTGAATTACTCACCCTGGGTTCGTTTTATAGTCAATGGAAAGAAACAGACATATTCAGGGCAGATTTGAACAGACCTATTTTAGGTGTTAACTGTAGACTGAGATGAATCACATAGTACAAAACATCTTTTCTCTGTAGAGTGTAAAGGAAGACTATACAGATTGCTCAGATATAGATGTGTACATCTAGTCAGATTAATACATTCTTTGGAGGAGCCCATTTAAGTTTTTCAAACAAAACTACTGAAAGGATCTTATCCATACTACAAGAAGAAAAGAAAGAAAATTTGGGGGTCATCTTCTACTATATGTTTGTTGAGCACCTAGTACAACGACATTTTCACACTTAAGCTTCCTTTAAATGCTAGTCTAATAAAAATAAAATATAGCAGTAATATCATATACATATTATTTAGATATTTAAATTCACTTAGAAAATGTATTTGGTTTGCTTAATCATAGAATCATAGAATAGTTTGGATGGGAAGAGACCTTTAAAGGTCATCTAGTCCAACCCGCCTGCCATGGGCAGGGACATCTTCAACTAGATCAGGTTGCTCAGAGACCCGTCCAACCTGACCTTGAATGTTGCCAGGGATGGGGCATCTACCACCTCTCTGGGAAACCTGTGCCAGTCTTTCACCACACTCAGCGTCAAAAATTTCTTCCTTATAGCTAGTCTGAATCTACCCTCTTTTAGTTTAAAACCATTACCCCTTGTCTTGTCACAACAGGCCCTGCCAAAAAGTTTGTCCCCATCTTTCTTATAAGCCCCCTTTCAGTACTGATAGGCTGCATTAAGGTCTCCCCAAAGCCTTCTCTTCTCCAGGATGAACAACCCCAACTCTCTCAGCCTTTCTTCACAGGAGAGGTGTTCCATCCACCTGATCATTTTTGTCGCACTCCTCTGGACCCGCTCCAACAGGTCCATGTCTTTCTTGTGCTGAGGGCTCCAGAGCTGGACGCAGTACTCCAGGTGGGGTCTCACCAGAGCAGAGTAGAGGGGCAGAATCCCCTCCCTCGACCTGCTGGCCAYGCTTCTTTTGATGCGGCCCWGGATACGGTTGGCCTTCTGGGCTGCGAGCGCACATTGTCGGCTCATGTCCAGTTTTTCATCCACCAGTACCCCCAAGTCCTTCTTGGCAGGGCTGCTCTCAATCTCTTCATCCCCCAGCCTGTATTGATGCCGGGGGTTGCCCCGACCCAGGTGCAGGACCTTGCACTTGGCCTTGTTGAACCTCATGAGATTCACACRGGCCCACTGCTCAAGCTTGTGCAGGTCCCTCTGGATGGCATCCCATCCCTCAGGCGTGTCGACTGCACCACTCAGCTTGGTGTCATCTGCAAACTTGCTGGGGGTGCACTTGATCCCACTGTCTGTGTCATTGATGAAGATATTAAACAGTACCCATCCCAGTACAGGCCCCTGYGGGATGCCACTCGTCACTGATCTCCACCTGGACATTGAGCCGTTGACCACTACCCTCTGGATGCGACCATCCAACCAATTCCTCACCCACCAGACAGTCCACCCATCAAATCCATACCTCTCCAGTTTAGAGAGAAGGAYGTTGTGCACGACCGTGTCAAAGGCCTTACAGACGTCCAAATAGACGACATCTGTAGCCCTTCCCATGTCCACTGATGTAGTCACTTCATCATAGAAGGCCAYTAGGTTAGTCAGGYAGAATTTGCCCTTGGTGAAGCCATGCCGGCTGTCTCAAATCACCTCCCTGTCCTCCATGTGCCTTTGCATAGCTTCCAGGAGGATCTGTTCCATGATCTTCCCAGGCACAGAAGTGAGACTGACTGGCCTGTAGTTCCCCRGGTCTTTCTTTTTCCCCTTTTTTAAAAGTGGGGGTTATGTTTCCCCTTTTCCAGTCAGTGGGAACTTCACCGGACTGCCATGACTTCTCAAATATGATGGATAGTGGCTTAGCAACTACATCCGCCAGTTCCCTCAGGACCCGTAGATGGATCTCATCAGGTCCCATGGGCTTGTGCACCTTCAGGTTCCTTAGATGGTCTTGAACCTGATCTTCWCCTACAGTGGGTGGCTCTTCATTCTCCCAGTCCCTGCCTTTGCCTTCTGCGGCTTGGGCGGTGAGACTCGAGCACTTGCCCGTGAAGACCAAGGCAAAAAAGTCATTGAGTACCGCAGCCTTCTCCGTATCCTGGGTTACCAGGTCTCCCGTTTCCTTCCGGAGAGGGCCCACATTTTCCCTCATCTTCCTTTTATCCCCGAC
>JAYKAV010003424.1:114862-145205 GCA_035582835.1 Phoebastria nigripes
TATCGGGGTGGTTGAAGTCCCCCATGAGGACCAGGGCCTGTGAGCATGAGGCTGCTCCTATCTATCTATAAAGGGCCTCACCCGCTCGCTCTTTCTGGTCGGGTGGCCTGTAGCAGACCCCCACCGTAATGTCACCTGTCCCTGCCCTCCCTTTAATCCTGGCCCATAAGCTCTCAGTTGGCTCCTCATCCATCCCCAGGCAGAGCTCCATGCTCTCCAGCTGGTCGTTGACATAGAGGGCGACACCCCCTCCTCATCTCCCCTGCCTGTCCTTCCTAACGAGCCTGTATCCCTCCATCCCAACACTCTAGTCATAGGAGCCATCCCACTATGTCTCCGTGGTGACTCTCCAATAGCTCCCTTGTGTTTACTTTGAAGTACATAATTTACCAGTTTTAAATTTTCACTTTTGTCTAGGATAAAAATTGTTCAAACTTCACTACAAATTTACCTTTTTTTTTTCTCTATTTCTTTTAAGAGAATTTATCTAAGAGACATAGTCATCTGCCACTACTAGACAGAAGAGCTTGTACTGAAGTATTGTTAAATCTAATTCCCGCTGCAACACTTACTGAAACTTATTGGTCTTAGATAGGCACTGGTTCGATTTCTGAAATTGGATTCTGGAATAAATAATCAAGATACAGTTCTCTTATTATTGCCTGAGTTGTGCTCAGAATCTAAGATAAAAATAAAGTTAAAGATATTATACTTGGAAGAATAGAAAGTCTTTTGATTAGTGCTCAGATGAAAAGAGCATTTGAAAATATAGGAGTGACAAGGTCACTTGTGCTATACTTATCGAATAACCCATCTGGGTAATGGAAGGAAGTGTTGTTTCTGTGGGCTATCTACAAAGTATTCCCAGTGCCAAAATACATTAGATGCAATAAGGGATAGGAAGGAGAGTAAAACTTGTCAGACAAATGAGGCAATCTGGACAGAAACCAATAATTCAAGATACAAGCACTATAATTAGAAAACTTATTTCTTTTACAAATTCTATTTTTAAGAATCTATGATGATGTTTTCAACCAGAGATGAGACATGCTTGAATCAAGACATTTTTAAACAAGGACCTAACCTAACAGCTATAGGTTTTGTATGGAGTGGGAAAAGTATAAGGAAGAACTAAATTATTCTGTTTCTGCCTTGCTACTCTCTTGTCTGCCCCCAAGCACTCCCCTCCCCCCAGTATCTGTTAAACATTGTTTTTGAGAAACCAAAACCATGTATTTTGGTTCCTACTTGTAGAACTCTTACGTAGATAAAAATTACTTACCTTTAAAGGTTTGTGAACTTTTCTTAATAAAATCAGAACCTATATGAGACTATTCTAGTTTTATGTCTGAAAACAGCTGAGCTTTTGCGCATTTAATCGAATCTCAGAGGAAAAGGTTTGTTCTCTGTAGATGGTATTTTTAAAAGTATTTTGTTCAGACATTCGTTTCATGACTGAACTTGTGAAACCTTACTGTAGAATAAGTCCTTCTGGGGATGTCAATTGTTATGACCTCTCAAGAACACAACTGAGGGAGCTTTACAAAGCGCAGTTTGATTTTCAGCTCCTTTTTTTTCTATACTGGATGACTTCCACAAATATTCAAGCAAAATGCAAAAACTGTGAAAAGCAAATGAAAAAGGGTCTTCAGAACCCACTTGAAGTCTAATACAATTTCATCAAATTCCCCACAGCTGACTTCTGTAGCTTTTGTGGCATTTAATTGTGAATGCCTTGAGATATAGTCAATTGAAACCTAATTGATTATATCACCTTTCTCCCACTTCCCTAATATTCCAGCTGCTGCAGGCCACCCATTTGCAAAAAAACAGTGCTATCCATTCCAGCACACATAGCTTTGCAACTTCCATATTACCCATTACCTAGAGTATTCCATGCCCTCGCATAACAGTGTCATTTAAATAACTTAAAATATACCTTTGTCTATTATTTACACTTTAGTTACACTAACAGCTAACACTCATAAATAAGAGTTGCAAAAATTTAAGGCATAACTCAGGTTGCTGTAATTAAGTACTGAAGAATATGGAAAAGAACATCCGCAGTGGTAATGGCATAAGAATATGAAACATTAATGTGTCACAATTCTGATGCCATAACAGTATGAGCAAATGGTGAGGTCAGGGGTGAAAAAAGTCCTGAAAAAGTTGTGTCTGAAAGATGTAGAGTGCTTACTGCCAAGGTTTTTGATTTGAAAATGGCAATAACCAAGAGGAAAGAAAAGATGTATACGGGAAGAATTGTATATAATATACATTGAAAAAATACATTGAATGTTCCTTAAGCGTACCTTTGAAGCTTCTTAGAAGGTTACTGTCAGTGCACTGTTAGGTTATAAAATAAAAATGAGGCTACCAAGTGCAAAAAGGCTCAGGAGTCCTTACATTGTAGGTGTGATTTTCCTAGAGTTATATATAATCCATACAAATTAGTTATTCTTTTGCCTTTAGTATTTTATTTTTAGTATTTTGCTTTTATTCATAAGAAAAAAACAAATCCTTGTGTTCAGTGATTTCAGTGATTTACCCTCAAAATATAATTTGTGCAGCATTTTTTGTTTTCTAGATGAGTAATTACATTTGAGTTGTCTCAAAAAGTAAATCCTACGATTTGGCTGATGATTTTTTCCTCCATTATTTGAAGATACAAAAAAGGCAAAGTTTGTATTTGATATGCAACTTCATTTACCTTTGCATGCATATCAACAGCTCAGTGAAGCTCTGTGACTCACTGATGAACTTTGACCATAGCCACCAGCTTCCTTCCGCTTCTAGTCGTGGTCCTGATGAATTCTAGAATCCAATGAGGCTAGCCCAAGAGCAAGACAGAGAAGTGGAGTAAAAGCCTACACATTAGTTATGCTGGGGGGAAAAAGGCACATGTGGGGGTAATCAGAAGGCAATCAAAAGCATTTTACTTTCAACTTACAAATTTGCTCTGCTTTATCTGTTGCACTAATTTATAGGTTAATTTTTAACTTAAACAGAAAATCCCAGTATTTTGAAATAATACACATAATAATACTCTTTCAGAATATTTTCAACTCTGTGTCAGTTTACTTGTAGATGATTTTCAATACTAATACAATAGGGATATCTTGTATTTCATGAACATATATTGTCAATAACTGTTATGAAAAGGTACGTGTACAGTACAACTAAATAAGAAATTCTTCCCCTGAGAATAAAAATAACATATTTAGATATGCCATTGAATAAATGGTTCCTTTGTATTAGATTAGATTTCTAATAACTACTTTCTTACCCCAAAAAATATATATGTCTGTATATCAGATCCCAAGGCCAGTAATTAAGTATATAGACTGCAGAAGCATTTCTATAATAATTGAAAGATTTCTGTCCTTTTGCCAAAATGACCAGATCCAAAAGGGACATTGTTATATTTGAATTGTAAATGTCTTAGTTTCCTCTGTGGCTCCAGGGATTATATACAGAGTGAGGCAGTCAAGTTCCCCATGCATTGAACAAGGGAACTTAGGCACTTAATTGTGTTAAACAGGAACTCGGTGTCTGAAACTCCCTCTTGCTATTTGTTTTTTAAATTATCATTCTGGTGAAAATGGCAGACTTGCTCTTTTCTTTGAAAAGAGCTAATGAAAGAGGTGGAGCACTCAGGATGTATGCTGTCAGGTCCCTGAGGACAGTAATGGGCATGACTGTCCCTGTCCAGCCCCTTTGGGGTCTCCCCTGACCCATCCACAACCCAGGACCCCATTTCAGCCCCCCAGGCCTGTAAGTAATGGAGGTATTGGGGTGCAAATATTCATCCTTCCACAGGTGCCTCAAGACTAGCGGGGGGGTGTGCACCACTCCACTGTAACCACACTTCACACGGGGTAACCCAGCCATAACCTCTCCCATCAGTGGAACTTCTCTTTCTCTCCTGGTGGAAATTCTGACTTGCAGAAGGCTGGGGGTGTACGTCAGCATTTGAAGAATCAGATACCAGGTCTGTACATATATTTCCTGTTTGTCTCAGAACTGATTTCCAATAAGGGTCACTCAACCTGATTTCCTGTTTTGATCCTTTTCAAAAACTACTTTATGGCATTCATTAAGAAAATTAACTAGCTTTGCAGCACCATATTATGCAATTAGCAGTTCCCTACATCTACTGAGCTTTCAACACTGACAGCCTTTTATAAAACCTTCTATTTTTCAATCTGCAAAGAGAAAATGCTTTTGCAGGGAAATATAGTGTGAGTAAAGTAACTGGCTAAAATAAAAAGGAGATAATAAAATGTACAGTATGCAAAACAGAGTCAACCATTTCTGCAAAATGCTGAATTTTAATTACTATAGCTAATTAAAATACTGCCACATTACTCGCACATCACAGATATATACTGGGTTAATGTGGATTAGGACAAAGTGCTATGAGGAAATAGCCGCAAAAATAGGACACCAGCTCGTGTTTATAGAGAGGAACAGAGAACTTTTCCCTAAAGATCTGAGCCTAAGCTTCTGACATCCTATTAAATGCCATGGCTTTAGCTGAGTGGCTAGTTCCATATGTAGTGATGTACCAGATCTTCAATATATGCAGTAGTCAGGTGAACTCTTGTTTTGTGATAAAAAATAATAATCTGTTTGAACTGCAATATGAAACATGGTTGATGGTACCATCATATTACTCTCTCTTCCCTCCCCCAAACCAATAGAACAGAATCATTTAGGTTTAATAGAATCATTAGAAAAAGACCCTTAAGATCATCAAGTCCAACCATTAACCTAGCACTGCCAAGACCACCACTAAACCATGTCCCTAAGCACCACATCTACATGTCTTTTAAATACTTCCAGGGATGCTGACTCCACCACTTCCCTGGGCAGCCTGTTCCAGTGCTTGACAAGCCTTTCGGTGAAGAAATTTTTCCTCATAGCCAATCTAAACCTCCCCTGGCGCAACCTGAGGCCATTTCCTCTCATCATTTGTTACCTGGGAGAAGAGACCGACACCCACCTCGCTGCAACCTCCTTTCAGGTAGTTGTAGAGCACGATAAGGTCTCCCCTCAGTCTCCTTTTCTCCAGGCTAAACAGTCCCAGTTCCCTCAGCCACTCCTCATCAGACTTGTCCTCTAGACCCTTCACCAGCTTCATTGCCCTTCTCTGGACACGCGCCAGCAACTCAACGTCTTTCTTGTATTGAGGGGCCCAAAACGGAACACAGTATTCGAGGTGCGGCCTCACCAGTGCAGAGTACAGGGGCACGATCACTTCCCTGCTCCTGCTGGCCACGCTATTTCTGATACAAGCCAGGATGCCGTTGGCCTTCTTGGCCACCTGGGCACACTGCTGGCTCATATTCAGCCATCTGTCGACCAGCACCCCCAGGTCCTTTTCCAAAAGGCAGCTTTCATACCATTCTTCCCCATGCCTGTAGCATTGCATGGGGTGGTTGTGACCCAAGTGCAGGACCCAGCACTTGGCCTTGTTGAATCTCATACAATTGGCCTCAGCCCACCAATCCAGCCTGTCCAGGTCCCTCTGCAGAGCCTTCCTACCCTCGAGCAGATCAATACTCCCACCCAACTTGGTGTCATCTGCAAACTTACTGAGGGTGCACTCAATCCCCTCATCCAGATCATTGATAAAGATATTAAACAGAACTGGCCCCAATACTGAGCCCTGGGGAACACCACTTGTGACCAGCCACCAACTGGATTTAACTCCGTTCACCACAACTCTTTGGGCTTGGCCATCCAGCTAGGTTTTTACCCAGTGAAAAGTGCACTCGTCCAAGCCATGAGCAGCCAGTTTCTCCARGAGAATGCTGTGGGARAYRGKGTCAAARGCTTTACTAAAGTCTAGGTAGACAACATCCACAGCCTTTCCCTCATCCACTAAGTGGGTCAACTTTTCATAGAAGGAGATCAGGTTAGTCAAGCAGGACCTTCATAAAGCCATGCTGGCTGGGCCTGATCACCTAGTTGTCCTGTACATGCCGTGTGATGGCACTCAGGATGACCTGCTCCATAACCTTCCCCAGCACTGAGGTCAGACTGATAGGCCTGTAGTTCCCCAGATCCTCCTTCCGGCCCTTCTTGTAGATGGGCATCACATTTGCTAACCTCCAGTCGACTGGGACCTCCCCGGTTAGCCAGGACTGCTGATAAATGATGGAAAGTGGCTTGGTGAGCACTTCCACCAGCTCCCTCAGTACCCTTGGGTGGATCCCATCTGGCCCCATAAATTTATGTGTATCTGAGTGGTGTAGCAGGTCACTAACCATTTCCCCTTGGATTATGGGGGCTTCATTTCACTCCCTGTCCCTGTCTTCCAGCTCAGGGGGCTGGGTACCCAGAGAACAACTGGTCCTACTATTAAAGACTGAGGCAAAGAAGGCATTAAGTACCTCAGCCTTTTCCTCATCCTTTGTCACTATGTTTCCCCCTGCATCCAATAAAGGATGGAGATTCTCCTTAGCCCTCCTTTTGTTGCTAATGTATTTATAGAAACATTTTTTATTGTCTTTTATGGCAGGAGCCAGATTAAGTTCTAGCTGGGCTTTGGCCCTTCTAATTTTCTCCCTGCATAACCTCATGATATCCTTGTAGTCCTCCTGAGTTGCCTGCCCCTTCTTCCAAAGGTCATAAACTCTCTTTTTTTCCTGAGTTTCAGACAAAGCTCTCTGTTCCCCACCATCTTGTCTTTTGGCACMTGGGGACGGCCTGCTCCTGTGCCTTTAAGATTTCCTTCTTCAAGAATGTCCAGCCTTCCTGGACTCCCTCGCCCTTCAGGACTGCCTCCCAAAGGACTCTGTCAACCAGTCTCCTAAAGAGGCCAAAGTCTGCCCTCCGGAAGTCCAAGGTAGCAGTTCTGCTGACCCCACTCCTTACTTCTCTGAGAATCAAAAACTCTGTCATTTCATGATCACTATGCCCAGGATAGCCTCCAACCATCACATCACCCACAAGTCCTTCTCTGTTCGCAAACAACAGGTCCAGCGCAGCACCTTCCCTAGTTAGCTCACTTACCAGCTGTGCCAGGAAGTTGTCTTCCACATACTCCAAGAACCTCCTAGACTGTTTCCTCTCTGCTATATTGTATTTCCAGCAGACATCTGGTAAGTTGAYGTTCCCCACGAGAACAAGGGCTAGTGTTTGTGAGACTTCTCCCAGCTGCTTATAGACTATTTTGTCTGCCTCTTCATCCTGGTTGGRTBRTCTATAACAGACTCCCRCCATGATATCTGCCTTGTTGGCCTTTCCCCTGATTCTTACCCATAAACACTCGACCCTTTCATCACTATCATTAAGCTCTAGACAATCAAAACACTCCCTAACATACAGGGCTACCCCACTGCCTCTCCTTCCTTGCCCATCCCTTCTGAAGAGTTTATAGCCATCCATTGCAGCAAGTTGTGCGAGTTGTCCCACCCTGTTTCCGTGATGGCAACTATAGCATAGTTTTCTTGCTGCACAATGGCTTCCAGCTCCTCCTGTTTGTTGCCCACGCTGTGTGCATTGGTGTAGATGTACTTCAGTTGGGCTATTGATCCCACCACCTTTTTGGGGGAAGAAGCCCTAATTCCTATGTGACCATTCTCAGGCACTTCCATGGTTTCTAACACATCAATAACCCTTGCGTCTTTGCTGCCACATGGATCTCCATCCCCTGCCTCCACTGAGACAACAGACTGAAGGACCTCACAAGCACACCGTCCCTCAAACATTGGCGTGCCACCAGCAGGCTTATCTCTAGCGAGCCTGGTTTTATCCCTTTCCTCCTTCAAATCTAGTTTAAAGCTCTTTCAATGAGCCCTGCTAACTCCTATGCAAAGATCTTTTTTCCCTTTGAGACAGGTGTACCCTGTCTGTCTCCAGCAGGCCTGGTGTCAAAGAGATCGACCCATGATCAAAAAACCCCAAAGAACTGAAAATTACTCTCATATTTTATACATTATTTTCATTTTAKTAAGGGCCATTCTTTGCTAAATAGTAGTAAGCTCTACTAAAACAAGTATCCTATTACTATAGATAATCTTTTCATAAAGAGTAAGAAATCACTGTTATACAGAATGAGGTATTGCTTTCCCCTGATATTTATAAGCATTTTCTTTGCTGCTTTTCCTCATTTCCTGCAGCCTTCCTCTATTTGAAAACAAACAAAAATTTTGTTTTTAGACGTTTGTTTACATATTTAGAAATGTCACTCTCTAAGTTGTATTCTTTCAGCACTCTTTAAGAGTTATATACTCTATGTTAGACTCATTCTAGTAGGAATAATATCAGTTTCTTCTATGGATTTTTCTTCAGGTACACAAATTTCATTAAAGAATAATATAGATTATTATAACTATGCATTACATAGTGGTAAAGTGTGGAATTTAGCCTTCAGGAGTTTGCTAATTCAAGCTATTACTGTATGCCTACCTTTTAGATGAGCATAACATTTTAAATGAATGGAGTAAGATGAATTGCCTAGATTCTGTATCAGTTTAGATTTAGCTGGAAGGAAACATATAGCTGTTTAGATAGTCAAGAAGAGATGTTCTACCTTTGAGACCTTGAAACAGCAAGACCAAAAATCATTTGATATTTTTATTTTAGATCATAAATTCCCTGCACTGTAAATGATAGTTATGAGGAACCTTAAATGCAAGGTGGTCCRATTAGCTCAATGTCTAGATTGTGCCAGTGCTCTATGATGGTTCAAAATTGGAAGACAGTAAGCCAGCTTCTGTATAAGTTTTGTGGGGAACCTCGTCCATTAAGTATGGTCAGTCTCAAACAGAATATATTCAGTAAAAACATCATGACCGTGTTTCCTTTCATTCAGAATAAAAAAAATAATTAATGAAACTGCTACTGGTGAAGTTGGAACCGAACTTTAGAATAGTAGACAGTTATTTGGTAAATGCTTTGAAAACAGAACAGTGCATTATATGACCAGGTTAGTGTGAGGTGCTATATACCTTCTGCTCCTAATTTGCAAGAGTTCTCTACGCTTAAGACTAAAAAAAGCTTAAGGTGTATGGCTGTTTTACACTCCTTTGTTTTAGAGGGGCTGCAGTATAGGCAAGAATGAAAACTTATGATAAAACAAAAGAAGAAATAAAAAATATCTCATTTTGCTAGCCGGTGGTAAGAGAAGTCCTATATTCAAAGGACTGCCTATAAGTTGCCCACTTAAGAAGTACTGGACAAAACACAAGTGTTATGACCCAGACCGGGCAAACCAGTGGGGGCGTCGTAGAGGTTTTGAAATTCCCTCGGGCTAAATTAAGGTGAAAGGACACCAAACGATTGGTTAAACGTTTTGTTTAAGGTAGAAGCAGTCTGAACTTGGAAAGCGTAACAATAGACAACCCGAACTTAGCTTGCATAACAATAAGCAACCCGTAATGGTAGGCAACATGGGTTCTATTGAAACATTTAGGAGAAGAAGAGGAAAGAGAGGAAAAGAAAAAGGAGAGAGGGAGGAGATGTAGATGATGGAGATGTAGATGATGGAGATGGAGATGATGGAGATGACCACCTTGGATCCTGCGATGACAACACACGTGGCAATCCTCCGGTGGTGGGCATGTGCGCTCCTTCCATTGATGTCCTTTTATAGTCTTGTTTCCCGCCTCTAGGTAGCGCCAGTCACGCCCCTCGAGGACTTATGTAACTCCTGATCTTCTGCACAGGCGCCATTGTGGGGGTGGTCGCGAGGGGTCTTTCGGGTGGTCGTGAGCCCCTTCCTCAGATAAACTCTGTATGACCTTTTGTCAGCTATGGTGAGTCATCCTTACTTGGCAGAACTCGGAACTGCGCAAACTCCGGTACGCCCTCTGGGTCCTGTGTTGATCGACTTCTGACTTGTGTTAATCGTCTTCTCACTTGTGTTAATCGTTGCTATACAGAACTTGCTTTGCCATAATGTTTGAGCCATCATCTTCACATTAACTCTTTCAGTCTCTCACAACAAGGCAGTACTGGGAGATGGGAAGACCTAGATCAAATCTCTGACTCCCTAGGCAAGAACTCTGCAAGAAACTATTGTGTAACACCACAACATGGGGAAAGCAAATACAAACCAAGGTAAGAGATGAAGTCTGACCTTCACAAAAGTGGGAGCGTGAGGCCAATGGGTTTTTTAAACTCAAGTTCTCTAGCCTTTGTAAGAAATAAACTAGGTTTGTTTTCTACCACAAAGGTCTATTTCTATTGGAGGAAAGCAAACTCTTTTCCAGCTCTTGTAGAGACTAGAAAGTTTATTTAAACAGATCAATCAAGTACTGCAGGAAACCAAATCGCTTGGGAGGACACAATAATGGTGAAAGATGAAACATCTGGGGTATAGTTATATCTTCAGACTGACTCCTGTACATATAAATGTTTTGCTACTGACAAAAAATATTTCTGTATAATTTCTTCCTCCATAGTGATGGAGAATCATTTTCTGCAGCTGTCTGGGTCATCATCTGATAGGTGAATCTGGACCATCTGCAAACTGTGACAGACTCCAGAATTCATCATTTTCTTCATTATATATGATGCTTTGATAAGAAAATTGATCAGATCAGAAGAGGTCTGTAACCATATTGTGTTCTCAACAGCATAACAATTTTCATTTGGCTGTGGAGCACAGAAAGAAACAGTCACTGCCGTGTCATGTGATGTCAGAGCTAGCTACAGAACCTTTTCATCCAAGCGCTTGTGCAGTGCACCTGCCATTAGAGCACACTGGTTTAGACAAGTTTGACAGAATTAACATAAGATCATTTTTGTGAGGTTCTTCAACGCTATTTTTCAGTACCAAAAATTCCTCAGGGTGTGAACTGGATCAAACCTATGCATTTAAAGCTCTCAGCAAAGTACTCCTAATAAAGGAAATGATAACATGAGGAAATGTTCACTATAGCGGATCTGTACAATTCTAGAGGGTTTGCTTTCTCTGCAAGTTTGTTTTAAACCAGTTATAGGGCCTTTTTTAAGGACAGAAAGTCCACCAGCATTGGACTAGATTTGTGCTATTTAGAGCATGCCACCATGGTCCTTCAAAAACCCAGTTCTGCTGAGCACAAAGTTCCTAGACTAATACTTTGCCCATCTCATAGCTCTTCTCCTTCTCTGCAGGACTTAGGGACTTTTTGTACTACAGAAAGCTTCACTTGCAAGAAATCTTCCTGGAACAAGTCCACAGTTCCACAATCTTGATTTCTCATCCTGTACACCTCATTACCACTATCTGTTCCCCACTAATAGATACGAGGGTCTCTCCCTGAAGAACAAAAATTATAATGTGGATGGCTGTGTTGCAGCCTGCAAGGTAGTGGATGATGAAGGAAGGTCATTCCCTTAGCCTGAGGTGAGTGAAACAGACATTCCCTGAGAGTGACTTCAAAGGTTAAGTGTTTTACTCAGAAAAGATGCTGGATGTCATTGGTTGGATTTACAATTTATTATGATTTCCGCCCCCCCCCATAAAAGTAGGCTTCTTTTTTTCCTAACTGTCATTTCAGCAAACATAGCCTGGGGTCAGGTTCTTTTCTTCTCATACCACCTGTCAGGCATATAAGACCAGAATCTCTGCTTACTGAAGTTTTCTAACAGTGCAATATTATTTGATGATTTCTGATATATGCTATTGGAGTGTAACACTGGGGTTTGAGATCCTCCAGGCTAAATGGTGACCTTATGTGCATTTATGCAGCTTAGATATTGATATCAGCCTCCAGTGAGACTGCCCTACTGTAGTCAAGGCTGTCCTTTGGACTGCAAGTTTTCCACTGCTGGTGTTAATCTGTGACCAGGTAAAACCTTAAATTGTCTCTAGAAGTATAAGGGCAAATTAGTTCTTGAAACTGGCACTCGCAAGGGAAAAAAAAAAAAAAGAAAATAAAAAGGAAAGCTGAGCAAATGTGATGTTGAAAGACTGAAGTCACTGACAGAGAACCCCAAGATGTTGGTTTTACAGTCACATTCCAGAGCAGAACACTGCCTTAAGGGAACAGTCAATAACCAAGCTGTCTTGGAAAAATATTTTCCTTTCTGCCTTTGATTTTCTGTGACTAGCCTAGTGTTTCTTTTCTACGGTTCTCTTCCTATTGTAAATTCCATTTCTTAATCCAACCAAAAAAAAAAAAAAAAATCTGTAAGAAAGGAATAAAGAGAAACATTGAATCAAGAAGGTTTCCACATAACTTAAATGACATTTAATTGCTGATATTCTATATATATTATGGTTCTTTCAAAGAACTAGCTTGTGATGGCCTTCACGCAGGAGTAGGGTTAGGAAGAATGCAACCTGCATTATTCATGAAGATGGGGAGGAAGTAGTTTTGTGCCCTCCTCTCTCCTGCGAGAGTGTTTGGGTCCCAGAGGGTTCCTGAGCTGTATCAGATGAAGTTATGTCTCTGCAGTCCTTTAATCAAGCTAGAGGCAAATTACTGTGACTTGACCCCATCTCTTCCCCAGCATATCAAAGCAGCACAAGGATGCTTGAAACTGTGCTAACCAAACAGCACTTGCATCCATTAAAAATCATCATAAGCAGCTGATAGTGTCCATCAGCACTCAGATCAAAGGTTTATTATTGTGAAATTCCTGCATGTTCCTTCTACCAATCTGATCAGGGGGTCTCAACAGGAACAAGGCTGTAGAGTTTGTAAATGTCTGGTTGAAATTTCTAACACAATAATGCAAAAATTCAGGATTTCATAAAAAAAGAAGAAAACAGCAGGTGGAAAAAGTAGCGAGTCCTCTGATGGTGGATTTGGCTGTGTGCAACGCTGTTCAGAAAATGCTGTGCCTGCTGTTTTTATAATAGGATGACCTTTTCCACTGCAAAGACACAGCCTTCACAACCATTAGTAAAGCACTAATGAATAGCCTCCTATTCAAACAACAGTAGCAAAGCAGGAAACTCGTATCTCCAACATCCCTTTCACTTCACTGAAGTGTGAACTCTAAAACCTCATTGAAAACAGAACATTTCGATGAGAGAAATAGCAGGAATGTCACATAGAATATAATTCCTGCTACAAAATTTTCAATTTGCTGACTTTTAATGTTTTTTTTACTATGCATATGCTTAACACATCTGAGCACAAGTTACTATTTGTGCTATTATTGTGCCTAGGAGCCATGATCCAGGTAAAGGACTCACCGAGTTATCTAATGTGCAGCTGTGAAGATATATGCTCCTGACTGATCTTGTGCTGCCATCTTTGACTAATGTCATGACACTTTTTCTATTAGACTTTGCGACTCTTGAGGGGTATGAACCCCCAATAGGTATGATTAAATATCTGCTCAAAAGTGGTGATCACCTGAGATGCTGTATTATTCAGATTCCTGCTTTTGTTTTCTGATAAAAACACAGGACTGAAGACTCTCTGTAGCCCAGATTTTAGACGTAGAGATCATATTCTACCTTCAGCTTATAGAAGTAGGGTAACATATTTAGTTTGTGTAAAGTCTTGTCAGCCAGAAATTGGTTTGGATTTAGCTGTGTATAGAAAAAGATTTTCCCTAATACCCAGATATTGTGAAAAACAGGCTACAGAAAAAGAAGTCTTTCTCCCTTTTGAATTCTCACTGTTAGTAAAGAAGAGTCAGTAAGAAATCTATGTTATATGAGCTGACTGTTTGTAGGCCCTTAGGTTTTCTTCAAAAACACTTAATCTCTTAATGAGATCATTCTTAAATTGAAAAATTAACCAGAATAAGTGTGTTTATGAAAGCTTATCCTTTCACTTTATAAAGAAAATAAGAGTTGAGAACGAGAAGTATATTTTCCAGGGCTTACAAGTGATTTAAGAACATAAGATATGCTCACATTGTAGTTAGGTAACTTCTACTACTTCAGGAAACCCACCACTTATAGCAGCCTGTTGCTCATCTCTGCCCAAAATGTTGGGCTTCTCCTAAAGGAGTACAGCTGATCATGCAGGAGCACCCATGCTTGTGCTTCAAACCTGGAAATGTCATGTTAGCTTTGGAAAGCTCCCAGAGCATGGTTTATCTAGCTTGATTTCCTGGATTTAAACAATTTATTCCAGCTAAAAAGTTTCAGACATCAAATTGTGTACTATTGGTTGACCTGTTAGAATGGATTTGGAAAAGATCTATACCCTTAATGATGCAAATAAACACCTGGTTAAACTTTCAGAAGGACCAAACCAGATGAGATCACAGGTTGTCATAGATGTCAGTGGAACTTCTGAACCTTTGTGTGTATTGTTAAGCGTTTATATGTTTCTTCAGCCCAAATCTTCATATATATTTTAGCACTTAACCCCTAATAATTTGAATGGGAATCAAGAGCCTAATTACTTGTGAAAGAATTAAATGTCTGATTTGCTTTTGAAAACAAATCTTAAACTCTTACAGCTTAATATTATATATATTATATATATTATTATGTAATGTTGACATTGTTACCTGAATAGGCAGGTATGCTATATTATATGTACATGAAGATTTGAAAAGATGTGTGAGGCTCAGAGGAAGTTATTCAGTTTTTACCAGCTCAGTTACATCAATTCCTTCATTTTATTGATGCTATGTTTCTTGTTCACTCCATCAGCTTTTTATCTCATTCACACACACAAAAAAATGAAGTTATGAGCCAGCACAACTGATATCAGAAGTCACTACTCTAGTCTACTGTTTTTTAATTTGCCTACAAATTAAGCTGTGAAATGGATTTTTAAAAATTTGATTAAAAACACTAAAGAATGTTTCCAGGAGGAGACAACTGTGCTAAGCTTCCTTCCATAAAGAAGTTTTATAAGTAGGTCATAAACCCCTGAAATTAAGTCAGAAATGCTGACAGACCCCAAACTTTCAGAAGCTCTGTAAGCTCCAGTCTAATCATGCTCTCCCAGAGGGGGAAAATCTTTTTCTTGAGACTAAATTGTAGACTGTAAAATTGTTGTTTTGTCACGTAGAGCTCTGAGTATACGGTAAAGAAATGTACAGCAAAGAAGAAATGTGTCATTACTATAGCAACTAAAATTCAAAAATATATCTGAAAATGACTATTTTTTTCTAAATTTATCCTATGAAACATTTCCCAGTCTTGCCTAATTGTGTTATACGATATAGCTCTCATTTATTAGCATGGGTCAGAAGAGCTCTGAAACTACACAGAAATTACTGGAGGTAAACAAATATAAACTAATCAGCAATTTGTCCCCAGCGGACCTTACATATATTAGGGCATGGAAAAAACTACATAGAATTAAACATCTAAAGTTTTCATCTTAGAAGCTGTATGTGTTTGTGTGTGTATGTGAACAAATTTGCTTATTTTATATAATCCTCTTCAAATAAAGGATCAGCTGTTTGTTGATTTTATTTTTTAATTTTTCAAAATGATATCATGATAGTTATGACCTTTATATGAAATGTTTTTTATATTTAGCAGAAGGCTTTGACAGAAAACATTTGTGGTTTTTGCAAATTGTTTATATATCAGGTATGGCATTTCACTTTTAAGTGTTTGCATTTCATAAGGAAAAAAAGGATATAAAATAGATCATTGTTAAACATTATTTTTGCGCATTGCATACTATGGAATATATATTGATAGGAAACCAAAGTCTCTAAACTTCTGGTTTTATTTGTTTTATGTAAAATAAAGGCAGAATAGATAATCCTGCTGTGGTGGTGAAGAGTAACTAGAAAGTAACAAGAAAGACCCACAAAAGGTCACTGAGGCTATTATTCTATTTCCATCTCTGCAGTAGAAGTCACAATTTCTCTCTGATGTACTGGTTACTGCTATAGTACAGCTGCAATACCATGGAAGTTATTTTATGCTACACTGGAAAAGAGCACACTTGGGAAAACAAACAAACAAACAAACAAACAAACTTTCAGACCTACTGTGGTCTTCCTGAAGGCATATTAACAAGCTGTAACTTGGAGTTCTTCATTGTGAACTCTCTTTTATGTTCAAACCTTGTGGAATTTCAAACTTGTCTGCATGTGTGTATGTATATTGTTCTGTTTTCCTTGTACTTTACTATTTTCAAGTTCACTGACTTTTTTATACTGTAATAAAAGTATTTCATACTTTCAATGAAAAGTATTATTCTATGTTTGCCCACTTATTGGACACATTGATTAGATGTGTGGTTGATGCCCATCTCTTTGATGAGTTACCTATAAAAAAAATGGAGATTCCATGGTCTCAGATTGTGTTAACAACAAAAGATGGGCTAGCAGAGGCACCTTGTAGTGAAAGAGTGAGAATGCAATCAGTTTTGCAACGATATAGTTAACAACAGCTTCAGATTACTTCAGCCAAARGGTCAACATAATATATTAAAATTCATCCCATATTTTCAATGCAAACAAGTGTCTGTCTTGGTTTTAAAGAACTTTTTGTATATCAGATCTGTTGGTTGTAAATAAGCTTGTTAGTCAGAATGATTTGGTCTCCCCTTTAGACTTAGTTATCCCTAGTACCAAATCCACAACGAGGACTTCCATTGGTTTGGACTTGGTAAGAAAAACAGCAGAAACCCCACTTTCCCTTCCATGACCATTGAGACGTTTAGCCCTTGACTTCCATACTATTTTCCCTTCTCCACCCCTCTACATAATATGTACCTGAAAGAAGCCTTTATGACTTAGATTATACTATTATTGCAAGTAACATTTTTTTACTGTATTTTCTTATCACCTTAAAGCAATTGTGTTTAATTTTATGTTAAATATTTACTGAAATTTCTCCTTTCAAAAAAAAAACCAAAAAACCAAACACAACAAACACAACCAAACACACACAGACACACACACACATGAACCAACCAACCAAAAAACTCCCAAATCCAAAAAACCCACATTTTAGTTTCCTCCTGCAGAGCTACATGAAGTCCCAAGGTCAGGTAGTAGCAACGTGTGGCTCTGTTCCTAAAGCTGTGTAAATGAACTTCAGTGCCAATCTTGCAACAACCCCCTGCTAATATCAGAGAACAATTTCCATTACTTACAGTCAATACAGATTCTTCACACTCATTCTGGAATATTCAAGACAGCAAACAAGACTAACTACTGAAGAGCATGGGAAGAACTAACTCGGTGTGCAATTTGGTCCCAGACAATTAAAAATTGTAATTTCTCAGTCTGCCTATCATCTCCCTTAATCCTGTTTATTCATTTCTTTAAGAATTTAATTCTCCTTGCACTCTCTTATATTCATATTATCTACTTTATTTACTTACTTTTCTCCCTTTAGCCTCATTACTTCTACCTAACAATCCCTGACTATAAAAATATGATTAGTATGCTATTAGGTAAGGTAGGTGCCCAGAACATCAAGGAATAATTGCAGATATATAGTAAATCAAACATATTCCTATTGCTATTTTGTGGTTTACAGTCATAAGTATTAAAGATAATCCTGATTATTAGCTGTGTGTTGCAATCCCTATAAAAAACTGTGGGCAAAGCTTCTGATAGAAAGACAAATGCTAAAATACAGAAACTATACAAACACTAAGGAATACCCTAGCATTAATAAAGTAGGTACTTTTGCAAATAAAAATAAAAACCTTAAAGATTTAAAGCATGTAGTCATTTAAGATAAAAACTAGCTGAGGGAAGTAAGCACATATAATATTCATTATAATTTATTTCTTTAGACTATTTTTAAAAGATATATCATCTATATAGGGCATCTTATACACAAATAATTTATTCAACAAATTAAATATTATGAATTTATAGATACCAGAAATAATAATACAACACAACGGTTGTATTGTAAATGCTAGCAGAACACTTTCTGAAATTTGGGTGTAGCAAGCTTGCCATCTACTGATCAACAGAAAAGATCTTTGTTTGCAAGGCATTTTTGTATACCATAATATTTAGTTTGAAACCCTTTTTATATGATGAATCAGTACTTGTGTATTTAAACAAATCAGTTTCCAGTGTTCCTGCAGGTCAATATAAAGCCTCAAAGGTATTGTGCTAGTGGATCAAAGATGAGTTCCCGAAGTACTTCTTTTACCCAATGAGGAATATTTCACTGAGAGAGACATAATTTTATTCAGTATTTGGGGAACTCATTTGGCTTCTCTTGTAACAGTATATTCCTAATTCACAGATGTTCTGATGAAGTTAAAACATTATTTTATGAATAATATGGCAAAAGCAAATAAATATTCTCACTTTCTCCAATTCTTTCCATTTCACGAAGAGATCTTCACTTGTCCCCTGACATCTGCCAGGTTTACCCTCAGTCAAACCTTGTCAGTGTGTAGTGGGAAATTGCAGAAAATCCGTATGTCTGGTATATTTTGTGCTGTATAGCCTCATGTTCCATTCAGATGGGTTTAGACACAGAAGTTGAAATCCACAGTTATGTCATATGTACAACAAAGAAAAGTCTTTACCCTCTTGTAAGAGAGTCCTTCTTATAGGTTAGAGCCCTATATTATCATTACTATTACTATATAATTTTTTACTTTACCACCATTAATTAATTTCATTCAATGTAGAATTACAACAGTATGGATAACAAAGCATGAAAGTGGATGACCTGTGACTAAGAGCTAAACAGTGATTGATTTTTTTTTAAAACTATCTCTTTATAATGATTTGGATTTTTGTGGACCTATATGTAGCATATAATACCTTCCGAATGCGTGAGGATGTAAAACTTCTGAAATTGATAGATCAGGGCAAGATTGAAAGGACAGAACACGCTCTTTCCAAGCACACAGGAAAGCTTGTCTTTCCACCTATACCATCTAGACTCAGTGGCAGGTTATTTTTCCACACAGTTGCCATGTAGTTCGCATGGCTGGACTTTTTCTCTTTTTAATATCTTCCTTACTTCTCTGCTGGATAATAGCCTCCTGTAACTCCATTATTTAAAGTTTTATTCTTATTTCATTTGTACTGCTATAAATCAGGAATGGTTTCACTTCATTTAAGGGATTTAAAATTACCTCTGTTAACTCCAGATTGAATGAATGTGTTTTGCTGCAGAACCTCCCCTAAATAGGATTGGGACTTTTGATTGCATGGGACTATAACCTAAAGGCAGAAAGTCCCAGAGCCAGTATGTTTTGTAGAGACTAAGATACTTCAAGAGATTTGTCTGCAGAAATCAATAAGCTTTGTGAAATAAATTTCCTAGCTGGCATTCAAAATCTCTACCACAACTACTGTACATGGCTTTGTACATCAAGCAGGTTAAAAATCTGTCCTTGGGAAGGGGTAGGAGGAAATCTGCAAGATTTGGGATATTTTGCTTKTTTGTTCTTTAAGGCTACATTTCTGTTATCTTTCAGAAGGTGACCTGAAAGTACTCTGCATTTCTGGGACCAGATAGGTCAATCTCTATTCTGGGAAAGCTTTGAGTCTGTCGGGGTAAATGAGTCATATCCATCCTGCGTATCAGCAGGAATACAACACAGCATGAAAGCTGTCCCAGAATGCTTTGCACTTCAGCTCTTCACAAACACCCTGGCTCATCTGCCTCATCCACACTTCAGCAAATGCCAGAAAAGAGGCACACATGGCATAGCTCTTCAACCTCTGCTTTGCTTTCCCCAGGATCCAGTTGGCCTCATGGTGCTGCTGCCACCCTGGTAAAGCCTGGATCCTAGAAAGCTGTCTCCGAAGCATCCACAAAGGATCCACAAGATGGGTACGTTGCAAGTGAAGTTAATAGTGTGTGATGGGACAATAGCACTATTATGTACACTATCCCCTATTCCATGCCTCGCTTTCCTTTTTGAAGGAATTATTTAGTTCATTACAAAAGAGAGCTTGGAATGAATTAAAGTATATTAAGTGTGGATAATTGGAGTTGATGACCTCTGTGTAAAATGAGAATAAACTAGTAGACAGTCCCTAAAAAAATCTRAGATTATAGCTACTTTTCTGTGCTATCAGAGTTAAAGGGAAACTGATAAAGGAGTATAGTTTTATTATTTTTTCTCTGTCTCTAAGCAAACTGAAGAGAAGGATTTATACATTAGATGATAGAACATATCTAAACTGAATGGCATGATCAGCCTGAAAATATTGTACTATCAAAATAATAAGGCTGTACATATTGGGAGAAACATAAGTAAGCAAAGCTTTCTACATGTTTTAAGATAAAGAAAGGTGAGGCTCTTTCAGTGTCAAAGTAAATTTTAAAAAATAAACATAATCTGATATTCATACACACTTAAGCACAGGTAGCAGAATCAGAGAAATTGAGAAAATATTACAGATATATTTGATCTTTGAAAAGAAGCTTATTAAAAAGGGTCAACTTCATTTTTGTAAGAAAATATTAAAGCTTTAAAGTAAGACAGCTAAGATGGAGAACAGCACAATGATAATTAAGTRGTAGATTCTAGTTATTTCTGCAAAGTGTAAATAGAAGATTAAGCAAATATGGGATTTGGTACTTTAGCAAAATTGCTCTAAAGAAAAATTTTACATTGATTAGCATTGTAATTCCAAAGATGCCATTTCAGAAATACGTATCAGAGCATATTTAATTACAATACTTATGTAGATACAGCTTCTTTAAGCTTTCCTTATGCTACAGCACTACATACAGATCTGAAAAATATGAAGAAACTATTGCTTTTTCTCAAAGCTCAGGTCCAACTTCAAATATGAAAAAACCAAGCATACCTTACTGAATTAGTCTTTTGTCTCAACTGAATTTGATGCAGCATCTCCTGAATGTTACAAAACGTATCCAAGATCAAGTTCCTTTGAACTGGCGGGGGGGTGGCTCAGGCAGAAACAATTCGTTTTGCTGGATTTTTTTACGTGGCATTGCACTGTAAATCTTAATGTAAGATGCATTAAAACATTAAAATACGTCTTCAAATAGACTCTTTATATCTGAATATAACTTCCCTTTTTTTTGTTTTCTGCTATAAATTAGGTTCCTAAAACTTTCACGACTGACCAATTAAGAACAACTGTAGCTCAGCTGGAGTGGTTAGATTGAAAAAGTCAATATTCTTACTGTTTTAAACAAGATTTCTGACAGTGATTAGATTGAAAAAGTTGATATTCTTACTGTTTTAAACAAGATTTTTGAAGCAATTAGCATTCTGCATGTTTTTATTTTTTCCATATATAATTTAAAAGTCTCAAGCAGCTGCTGGTATTATTCCTGTGACATACTTCCTTCCTGCTGTTCAGTGAGAAAGATGAATATGTGATTCTCTTCTTGCCTGTACAGTCTTATTCCCAGTGCCAAGTCTAGAAATTTACATCAGAACTACTCAGTTTCCTCAAACGTAACGTGTCCATTTATTCAGTATAGTTGACTAAATCCAGCACTGTGTTTTCCTGGCTTTACCTATCTGAAATTCATGCAGGAATTACACTGAGGAAAGACACAAAGTAAACAAGCAGTAAGTCAAAATCATTTTATTCTTTAAAAGAATAGCAGAAAGCAAGCATTTGATGAATCACTGCAAGAGGTAGTTAAAACTGATGGGTCTTATGAAAGACATAAATTTTTAGGACTGGCTTAAGACCAGTCTCTGAATAAAACAAGGGTGAGTGACAGATGTTAACCCATTTCCAAGGTGTTCTGCTGCTTATATTGATACAGTGACTGAAAATAACTCACACCATTCCTAGAGCATGAAGTATAGAGCATGAGTTTTTTACGGCTCCTGTAAGTTATATCTGCTACTTCTAATCCAAAATATAAACTATATTAGTTTTCCCTTTCTCTTCTGTTTTTACCAAAGTCTTCCATCATAAAAGTACTTATACATGAATTACTAAATTCTTTACAGCTGCAGGTTCCTTAATTAAATTAATTAATTAATGCATTATGATATACAATTCATTGGTTAATGCCTAAATCAACTGAGACTAAAAAGTGTTTACTAGGCATCAGATACTCAATAAATGTGATGTCAAAAGCTGAGCAAAGATGGACCCACATTGGGTAATTTTCTGTGATTCTAAATTTATATTTCTAAAAATCCTAGGAAAATTCAGCACAAAACTTTGTCTTACTGCAAAATTGAGACCAAATGGTTTTCTAATTATCAGCAGCTCTAAAATTCTGAGGTTTTGTTACCACTAAATTATTTACCATGCAAAGGAAAAATGCTAAGGTAAACTTGTACACTGTGTGTCCAATTCTTGGTGTGCTTAGTTCAAACATGCTTTTCTGTCAAATCAGAAGTGTGTTATTTTATTTATATTGCAAAACGTGTACGATCTGTTTTCAAAACTAGATTTGATTTTATCCTTTAAGGTTGTAGTATAATATGGAGCACAGCAATTCATGACTTATGAAGTCTGCGTGAACCATTGGGATTTGAAATTGATTACCCAGTCTTTAACTGAAGCCAGTGCAATCAGGCTGTGGCCCTTCACACATCACTTAGCAGTGTACTTGATGCCCTGTTGCTTAACTGTGAGGAGCATCAGTAAAAACACAGGTTATAACAGCAATTTCTCATTAAACACTGATATACTTTCATCCTTACTATGAAGTTGTTATGTACAAATATCCAGATTTTCTTCGTTATCCAATAGTGTGTAAACCACATTCTTACTATGTTCTTTATGCAATTTGTTTAAAATTTACAAAAAGTCAGCTTTTTGTGCCTTTTGGATGTGAAATAATAAATGTTTCACTATGCGCAATACAGTATAAAATTCTGCTAACTGAAGCTGAGAAGCTTTCTGACTAACATTAGGTAACTGTGCTAACTGGTTTATTTTATATATGTCTTCATCTGTATGTTTGTGTGCCCATGCAAATTCGTATGCTGTTTTTGGTATAAGAGGCATTGGGTGAAAACTCATCTGGAGAGTGAGTGTCGCTGGAGAGACATTTTACTTTTCCCTTATGAATGGAAGTGGGGGATAAACAGGGTAGATGACAGAGGGTAGCCATATTCCTAAGAACTGAAATTTGTTGAGCCTTAATTTGCAGAGGATAGGGAAAGATCAAAGGACCAACATCACAGGAAATCATGTATACTGCAAATGAGTTCAGCAATTAATTCCTGAAGGCATTAAATATTGCTCTAGTTCCATATTGTACAATCCTGTTAGAGAAGCCTATTTGTCCTGCAGCTGAGCACCTGTTTCAGAGTATATGGTTCAAACAATATGTGTGCTTTTCTATAATGAACAGAGAAATGAGACTTTAAGGCTTCAGGAGATGTAGAATTTTGCCCTTCTCCCCTTACACTCTGGAAAAATTTCCAGTTCTTCCCTCCCCGTGAGAATAATCCCTGCTATTTTCCTTTCCACACTCTTTTAAGTGATCCAAACCTCCCTTTCCCAGAAAATCTTCTTTACATGGCTTTGTGTATGTATGCACGCACATGTGCTTAGAAGGATATTTGCATGCATCATTTATTAAGCCCAAATTTTTGGGTTGGATATATCCCTCACCAACACCAGGTTAAGCTTCTGGTAGGTAGAGACAAGATTAATTGCAGATATTTGGCATTTTCATCTTTCCTTCAGCTGGGTTTTCAGACCCTGCCTGAAGTAGTTTCTTCCAGTTTCTCTGCAAATCTTCCCAAAAACATTTCAGTTATATAACCAATATGTAGAAATCCAAGTGTGACCATATTTGCAGTCATCTCATTTCTGACCTAGTTTTTCAGTGCAATCTTCTTGTCTCAGTAATTATTTCTAGTCAGACATGATGCAGCTGTAGCATCTCATGGAAAAAGACCCATTAGAGGGAATACTTATATAGTCAGCAGAGAAAAAAAATTGGACTGAAGTCCAGCTTTACTGGGATGCTCCATGACTTCTTGTATTAATTTCGGCACCATATTAGTTGAATTGTTTTAGCTTGATAAGGAAGACAATTTACAGGGACAAGTTTTTTTCAGTGCTGCTTCTGGTACCTGTTCCAATTTTGTTCAGAAACTAAAAGAGAATGAAAATTGGTAAATATAGATATGGTCAATTGCTATGGGCTCATGGAAAAATCTGAGTTGAAGTAATACTAAGTAATACAGTAAATGGATTTATTGAATTCTAAATCTAATTCCAGTCCTTAAAACAAACAGCATGAAACATCAGAGAGGAAACATCCTGAGGTAGTGTAACCATTAGTCATTATCTTCATTGTTATGGCAGAGAATGTAAACTTAATCTGAAATATTTTATTAAAATTAAATACGATTTGATTTCTTCTCTGTTTTATGCCCTCCTTCCCCAGCTGGACTTTCTGGGTTGTACATAGAGACTGAATGTGGTCATATAAATACAGTGAGGTTGGTCTGTTGATCTAATTTGGTAACAGTGGTGAACTTACTAATATATTTACACTGGAAGGTAGCATTGCCAACACTAATGAGAGTGCAAGCTTAACTTCTTCCATATTAACAGAGGAAGGGCCTTTCATAAACATTGATTGACATAGATATTTTCTGCAAATGTAATTTGCGAAAGAGAAACATTTCACTGCATGTTGGCCTTTAGAGGGCTTGTTAAAAGACCAATGGTGAGAAAGCCGGGAATAAGAGCCCAGGTTCACAGCCTTGGAGGAGGAAGGTCCTGCTACCCGGAGACAGGAGGCCCCAGTTCTTAGCGATAAGGTACATCAAAGAACTATGGCAGAGACACCTGAGTTAAAGTTGAATGAAACTAGCTTGGAAATAATTGTATGAGCAAGATAATTTTATATTACTTCAATTTTCTATTACTTCATGTGGACATACTTTCAGAGTTCTACAGAGATTCAAATGAAAGAGAAAAGACATGGGATATGTCCTTGAAGATTCTTTGTGGTGCCTCTCCACCCACTTCCCACCCTCCTGCCACCCCGGGTGAATTTTTTGTATAAAATGGATAGTTTGTTATTACACAGGAACATATTTTTGTTCCTGTTTCATCTTTCTTGCTCTCCTCCTGGCCAGAAGATTCTTGTATCCATGTATACAGCTTCAATAAAAAGAGTAGAAACTATTCTCCTCCCAAAATAAATGGCTACCTTGTGGTTTGGAATCACAAGTGGATCCAAATTTCTTCAGCCAATTTGGGGGGTGCATTTCCCTTCCTAGACGAATGCTGTATACACTAAAAAGTCTGCATTCAAGCAACCCCAGTGTTATGCAATTAGCTTATGCTAAAATTACAGTTTACTGTAATTTAAGTTTGGCTATGTTCCATTTGGGCTGTTATTTTAATTCGAATCTTACCCACAGTGACTCCCAACATTTTCAAAGGCAGTATCCCATGCTTCATGAAGTCTGGCTGCATAGCTCCTGCCCTTTCATTAGAGATCCTATTGCCTCCTTCTCACTCCCTATTAGCTCTGCTACAGGCACCGATACTGAGCTAGCAAGTGAGGTTAGACTTGCCTGCCTCTGTCTCAGAATATTCAAGTATTTGCCCCTGTTCTCCAAAGCTGTTGATCCAGGAACACTGCACAGACATCTGAGTTAGCCATATGGAGAATTAACATGGGCCTGGCAGAACTAGTTTGTTGGAATCTTGTTTGTCCTCTCACCCCTAGTGTGCTTTTATCTCAAAGGGTAGACACTTGTTACTAGCTGGTACCAATGTTTGTGTGTATATGAAAATATACATAGAAGGGAAACTACACAGCATCTTTTTTTTTTCTTTTTTTTTTTTTTTTGTCTTCTAAACAAATTCAGGTGTTAAGTAACCTTCATAATAACTTTTATTAGGTTGCAACTTTTAACACAATTCTCATGATTTTTACAACAAATCTCAAGCAGTATGTTAAAGTGATTTGCCCAACATTATAAAAATAAAGCAAAGAGAAATCATGCAAAATAAAAGTCTAGGAAAAAGAAAGAAAAATTTCTAAGACTTGCAATACTGAAATCACAGTAAAATATTCATTTTATTCGTTTAGTGTTCGAGTTGTGTTTTTGGTGTGTTTTCGTTTTTTTTTCCTAAAATAAGGGAAACTAAAAAATGCATAGTATATAGAGAAGAATAAAGAGAGTTTTAGCTAGGGGCAGTTCTGGAAACAATTTAATTATTTTTTATATATTGATTACATGTCAACTTTTAGTTTACTGWTGCTTAGAATTCACTGTTTTACTGCTTTCTGGCTTTGCAAATAACATATTTGAGACGTGATTTTATAGTTTCAGCTTCAAAACTTGTGCTGACTTTCATCTTGTACTAGTAAAAACATTTTAAGGATAAGGATGCTAGCTGAAACATAGTAGAGTTTGAGATTTTCTTTAAAGTGAATGAAAGGTTTGGGTTTGKTTTTTTTTTTTTCTTTTCTCTTTCTAAGTATAAACTGCTATATGTGTGTATCTGTGTGTTTAAAATTAACCCATTAGCTGAAAGTCTTCAACTCTTTTTGCTGGTGTTGTTACCTGGAAATCAAAGTGAACTCTTGAGTGATAGAGAGTCATAATTTATGTAAAAATTCTTAATTTTTTAAAAGCACTAAATGGACTATAAATGTTCTTCTCTCACTTAGCTATGGGTATTAATATTTTATAAAACTTAATTTTAATTTAGTATGAAAGACATGTTGACTTCTGGGTAACATTAGTTATTTTCAGTGCAAGCTGCACTGAAATGCAATGAGAATGAGAATGTGGTGTTGAGCAATACAGTTATGAAGAGAAAAGATTTTGATTATCCTGTGTTGTGCTGAAATTTGCAGTACCTAAGATTCTGTTGAGAGCATTTTCCATCAGATAATTGAAGAAAATCTGTGAAAGTTTTAAAAACCATTGCAGCTGCCTCACTGAAAAACTGTATATTGAGACTGGCCAAAATAATCGTGATTTGGGATAATCTGAAATTCTAGTGATATCTGGAGAGAATGATTTCATGAACATTATTTAAAGTCTCTTATTAATAATTTAAATGATGCCTTATAACATCACTATAGAAAATACGTTAGCCTTTAGCTGATTTTTTTCTTTAAAGTGATAGCTGTTGGTCTCATCACATTGCTGAGGCATATCCTTAATCAGTTTGCAGTGAATATTGTCAAACTGAAAATTGATTCTACACTATTGTGAGACCATATCTACACAGAGGTGGAAGGGAAACATATATGAGAGTCTTTTTTTGAGATGAGATACCACAATCATGAGACAAGGTAGAGAAAACACAGAACTTCATTCATTATTTGAGTTAAGTTTAAAAAAGAAAAAAAATTAGTTGTTTTTTTTTTTTTTAAAGTTACTCACGTTTTGTTTTGGGACATCTGAAGTTCAGTATTCTCAGCTTTCCTCCTTAATTATATACATGTATACCAAGCAGAAAGGCAGTCTGGAAGAATATGTAGAGATATTTATTATATGGGTAAGGATCAAGTCATTGTTATGGAAATTGCTATTCAAATGAAATGTAATGTCAATATATATATGGGTGATGATAATATTAATATAATCCTTTGAGCACAGTCAGAACTGGGACAGGTGAATAATAAAGGCTGATGCAATTAATGGAGATCTGTGTACCRTATTGAGCATCTGTTTCCATTCCATCCTCTCCACCCAGTTTGTAACTCTGTTAAATTAGAAACATTTTTTAGACCTTCTGTATTCAATATACATGGTATAAGGTCAGGTTAAAAAGAGAAACTCTTGCTCCTAAGCAAATAATCATGACAAAATAATGAAATCCAATATTCTAAATTTATGTTCCATGCCTCAGCAGCAGACTGGGGGCAAGTATGTGAGGTACAAGTGATTATTAGGTTATTCTACACAGGAGAAGAAGTTTTAATTCACTAGAAGAAGCGTAGACAATGTGCTACTCAAAGCTTTATTTGATAATTTTTCTAATTATTTTATCAGTTGCATAAACCAGTTTATCTTGCTTTTTAAAATGGCAGCTTTCCTTCAGCAAATGAGAAGATATTTCCAAGTTTTCTTTCATATAGATTTTATTTCTTCAGTTTACACTTATTTAATATATTCTTTCCCGTGTATCTAGTTTTGTCATGACAGACAGTTCTAAAAACTGCTTACCACCATTTTCATTCTGAAGCTTTGAAGAAAATTGTTTCTTGGAAGCTGCACAACTCAGCCCTGTGTTTAGATGCTCAGAACATGACATATCTGGGTCACTAGAGGAATGATGACAACTAAAAAGATGAGACTAATCCTGACATTTTACATCCATTGCAAAGATTCCATGTTATTCGATATTTGGGTTGAAATAAAAGAAAATAAAAATGGTTTGCCCCAATTCCACAATGATGTATTTACAATCTTGTTAGACTGGGTTATATTCTTGTAAATTATCACATAATTTATTTATTTTTTTAAATTATAATGCCCTTTATGGGATTCTCTAGCTAAATGAGAAGTTGATTCTCAATCCATTTTTACAAAATCATGGAGTAATGTGTTCAATAATGCATATCAGGAAACATAATAYTTTATTGCAGTAGACAAACATCTTATGGAGCTGTATGAAAATGTATGCTAGTTAAACTGATTCCTTACTTAAACATAGATGCTTCTGAGATTGATATAGAATCATAGAATAGTTTGGATTGGAAGGGACCTTTAAAGGTCATCTAGGCCAACCACCCTGCCATGGGCAGGGACATCTTCAACTAGATCAGGTTGCTCAGAGACCCGTCCAACCTGACCTTGAATGTTTCCAGGGACAGGGCACCTACCACCTCTCTGGGCAACCTGTGCCAGTGTTTCACCACCCTCAGCGTCAAAAATGTCTTCCTTATCTCTAGTCTAAATCTACCCTCTTTTAGTTTAAAACCATTACCCCTTCGCAACCGGCCCTGCTAAAAAGTTTGTCCCCACCTTTCTAATAAACCCCTTTTAAGTACTGAAAGGCCGCAATAAGGTCTCCCCAACACCTTCTCTTCTCCAGGCTGAAAAACCCCAACTCTCTCAGCCTTTCTTCACAGGAGAGGCGTTCCATCCATCTGATCATTTTCGTGACCCTCCTCTGGACCCGCTCCAACAGGTCCATGTCTTTCTTGTGCTGAGGGCTCCAGAGCTGGACGCAGTACTCCAGGTGGGGTCTCAYCAGAGCAGAGTAGAGGGGCAGAATCCCTTCCCTTGACCTGCTGGCCATGCTTCTTTTGATGCAGCCCAGGATACAGTGCGCCTTCTGGGCTGCAAGCGCACATTGTCAGCTCATGTCCAGCTTTTCATCCACCAGTACCCCAAAGTCTTTCTTGGCAGRCTGCTCTCAATCCCTTCATTGCCCAGCCTGTATTGATACTGGGGGTTGCCCTGACCCAGGTGCAGGACCTTGTACTTAGCCTTTTTGAACCTCATGAGGTTCACACGGGCCCACTGCTCAAGCTTGTGCAGGTCCCTCTGGATGGCATCCCGTCCCTCAGGCGTGTCGACCGCACCACTCAGCTTGGTGTCGTCTGCAAACTTGCTGGGGGTGCACTTGATCCCACTGTCTATGTCATTGATGAAGATATTAAACAGCATCCGTCCCTGTATGGACCCCTGTGGGACACCAATCTCCACCTGGACATTGAGCCGTTGACCACTACCCTCTGGATGTGGTCATCAATTCCTCACCCACCAGACAGTCCACCCATCAAATCCATACCTCTCCAGTTTAGAGAGAAGGATGTTGTGCACGACCGTGTCAAAGGCCTTACAGACGTCCAAATAGACGACATCTGTAGCCCTTCCCATGTCCACTGATGTAGTCACTTCATCATAGAAGGCCACTAGGTTAGTCAGGTAGAATTTGCCCTTGGTGAAGCCATGCCGGCTGTCTCAAATCACCTCCCTGTCTTCCATGTGCCTTAGCATAGCTTCCAGGAGGATCTGTTCCATGATCTTCCCAGGCACAGAAGTGAGACTGACTGGCCTGTAGTTCCCCGGGTCTTTCTTTTTCCCCTTTTTTAAAAGTGGGGGTTATGTTTCCCCTTTTCCAGTCAGTGGGAACTTCACCGGACTGCCATGACTTCTCAAATATGATGGATAGTGGCTTAGCAACTACATCCGCCAGTTCCCTCAGGACCCATGGATGGATCTCATCAGGTCGCATGGGCTTGTGCACCTTCAGGTTCTTTAGATGGTCTTGAACCTGATCTTCACCTACAGTGGGTGCCTCTTCATTCTCCCAGTCCCTGCCTTTGCCTTCTGCGACTTGGGCGGTGAGGTTTTAGGACTTGCTGGTGAAGACCGAGGCAAAAAAGTCATTGAGTATCTCAGCCTTTTCCATGTCAGTTGTAGCCAGGTCTCCCGTTTCGTTCCGGAGGGGCCCCACATTTTCCCTMMTCTTCCTTTTATCCCCAACATACCTGGAGAAGCTTTTCTTGTTGCCCTTGATGTCCCTGGCCAGATTTAATTCTATCAGGGTTTTAGCTTTCCTAACCAGATCCCTGGCTGCTTGGACAATTTCTCTGTATTCCTCCCAGGCTACCTGTCCTTGCTTC
>JAYKAV010003424.1:145410-166903 GCA_035582835.1 Phoebastria nigripes
TCTTCCCTCCAGGGCTTTGTCCCATGGTACTCTACCAAGCAGATCCCTGAGGAGGCCAAAGTCTGCTCTCCTGAAGTCCAGGGTGGTGAGCTTGCTTGTGCTACCTCCTTGGTGCCCTAAGGATCTTGAAYTCCACCATTTCATGGYCACTGCAGCCAAGGCTGCCCTTGAGCTTCACATTCCCCACCAGCCCCTCCTTGTTGGTGAGAACAAGGTCCAGCATAACACCCCTCCTCATTGGCTCCTCTATCACTAGTGATATGTCACTTAGGAAATTAATAACACATTTCTGAAAGTTTCTGAAAAACAAGGTTGTGTTATTTTGATGGTCCGGGTGGCTCTGAGTTTTCCCTGTAGTATAAGTATATTTCAAGTATTTTTATCAGTCTTTCAAATATGAATTTTGGATGATAGACGTTGAATTGCAGGGCAGTATCAATATAGAAAACATCAATTTTTTGCCACTTTTAAAGAAAATACTGATAAAAATAGGTTTATTGGCACACAAAGCTCATCAGTTTTCTTAAAGTGATATCTTAACTAATGAGGATTTTCATGAAGTAGATGAGTATTTCTGACATTTCAAAAAAAGAACATGTCTCTTCCCAGAAGGTTAAAAAGACTCTTCTCACTGGCAAGGACTGTGASAAAATTCATGACAGGATTCATCCTTTTCTCCAAGAAGAAAATTGCCTAGTGAGTTCCAAAGGACAGTCACCTAGCACCTCTCTCATCAAGAAATGGAGGAATTGAGTGGGTACAACAGTTTGTTCACTTAGTGAATACCTTGAGATTACTAAGAGCTATTGTTTTGGGGCTTGATTAGGTTACATTAGCTTACACATGAACAGACCACAAGGTCATCAGCTAGCCGTTAGAGAAACACTGAGAATTTGATGTTAAACTGCTCCAGTTCTGTGGTCTTACCCAGTGCCTAATATTATTGCATAACATGTTTGAAATGTTGAAACTAAACAACAAAAAAGTAACAAGAGGAAAACATTTCACATAGGAACAGTGAAGAACAGATAACATGAGTGGGAGACTCAACACCCCATTACAAGCTGACTCTTTCAATTGTTGCAGAACATGAACATATTCCAGATAGATCAATAGCTTTTGCAAATAACAAAAAGGTTGTCATGAATTTTAAAGAATTTTGTAAGATAATGCTTGAATTCTAACCTTCTTTGGAAAATTTGTAATCAAAAGAGATTTTTGTCTGAGGCTAGATAGGAAAATTCTGACATAGGTACATAATGAAGATACTTTCAGGGCATTTATTCTAGTGTAGACATGCACAATTAAATTATCAGAACTGAGTAAAATCTCTCCTGTATGGCCTACAGGAAATGTCTTTACAATAGTTTATGGGGAAAAAAATAAATAATTTTGAATTAGCCTTAATATGCTAATATGCAGCTTGATAATACAACACTTTATGAGTTAATCCTTAACATCTCTCTCTAGATACATATTTATACCTTTCAATCTTCTATGAGTTTCCATCAAAGAATTTTAGCTCACTTTACAAACATCAAGGTAGTTTTGTGAGGCATATATTATTCCAAGTTTTCCTGTGACTGAACTGAGATACAGAGTACAAGGACCATATCTGAAATTACTGATTTATATATGTGTGTTTCTGTGTGTATGAAAGTTACATGAAGTCAGTTGTGTATTATTCTAATTTTTGTTGTTCAGTCAACATCCAGTTTGTAGAAACACTGAAAATACCAACCCTCCACTGATGCTAACCAACACTGATATATACTCCAAAAGTTAAGCCACTGATGATCAAATAAAACTCAAAGCATAGGAATTGCTGTTGCTGTTGCTTTAGATCAGAAATGCAGTTAGTCCATTAATATGTCTGACAATGACTAGTATCTTTGCAGTTGTAGTAAGAATCCTTCAACAGGCAGAAGTGAGACAGCTCTTTCCTCATCCTTTTTTTTTTCCTAATTTACTGTGATTAGAAAATACCGTAAACTAAAGTAGGAGGTTTAGTCTTATTCAAAAAATTTTCATTTTGTGAAAATTTTCATTTTCAGTCAATATTTCAAACTCTACCATTTTTTATCATTATAAATATCTATCTGAATCTGACTACATCCTTAACCTCAATGATTTTCTGTGACATTGAGTTCTACAGTCTAATCACATGCTGCATCAAAATATTTCCTTTTTATCAGTTTAGAATTTACTAACTTGTAATCTCAGTGTGTCACAATAGCTATATTTGTGTGAAATAGAGGAAACATAGTATTTTGATATCCAGCACTGGACTGTAACTGCAAACTATCCATTCCTTATGTTCAACTTGTTTTCTGTGTTTTTTTTTTTCCTTGTGAACATCTGCCTCTTTTTACTCTTCTCTCAAATACTATGTAGTTTCAAGATCTTTCCCATTTATATATTGTTTAAGAATGAAGATTTTACAAGAATGCTGTCTTCACTGATTTGTTTCTTTTTCTTTCATCCTCCACCTTAACGATGGTTTAATTCATAGTCCTGTAGCAAAAGAACTTTAGTCACGAAATGGAAGAGTAAGGGTAAGTTGGAAGAATCATACTAACTGCATCAGGGTATGTGATTCTGTGAACCTTTTATCTTAATAAAGGGAGTAAGGCTGATGATAAACAGAACACATTAAAGATTACTATTTTGTCTTTCTGTACATGCTAGTGGAAGAAACTGAAAAATAAACAGGGAAAGGAAGCTGCACCTGAAACTGAAACCTATCAAACTAGAGCTTACAAGTATTTACTAGCCTGGCTCTAATCTGTTTGTAGTTGGAAATATTGCAACCTGGTTGTGACTCTACTAGAAAATTGTATTAATTTCTCTTTGAAGAGAAAAATATCTGTCATTTCCTTTGTGAAATCAAATACAGTTCAACAAATTTTCTTACATGTCAACACACACAAAGTCCCCCCCTTCCTTCTTTCTCCCCCAGCTTTATATGCTGAGCATGATGCCATATGGTACAGAATATCCCTTTGGTCAGTTGGGGTCAGCTGTCCCAGCTGTGTCCCCTCCCAGTTTCTTATGCACCCCCAGCCTACTCGTTGGTGGGGTGGTGTGAGAAGCAGAAAAGGCCTTGACCCTGTGTAAGCACTGCTCAGCAATAACGAAAACATCCCTGTGTTATCAACACTGTTTCCAGCACAGATCCAAAACATAGCCTCATACTGGTTTCTGTGAAGAAAATTAACTCTATCCCAGCCAAAACCAGCACAGCATGGAAATCAGAAGTACTTCTAAAGCATGGCAGACATCTAATATCTGTTCCCAGATCTGTCATTTTATTTTCAGTAGTTGTCAGGCCACATGMAATGCTGCATAGATACATTTCTCTACAGAAATCAATGGCAGTGCATTAAATTGAGAGGCACCGAAGTATCCATTTGCCGTCCAGACAATTTCTCTGGAGAAGTTTGCTGCCTACCAGGAGCTCACATTTGTGACATCTCTGAGAGGCTTCCAAGCCTGGTGAACCCTTCAGATTACCATCCACTCCTACTATACCATGTAGGGTCTAATGATACAGCGATGAGGCAACTTAGAACCATCAAAAGAGACTATGATGTCCCTTGGAGTAATGTTAAAAGGATCTGAAGAACAGGTGGTGTTCTCCTCTATCCTCCCAGTCAGAGGAAGGGGTTCAAGAAGGAGGAGACGAATTGAACAGGTGAATGCCTGGCTGCATGGCTGGTGTCATACTTAAGGTTTTGGCTTCTATGATCATGGATCTACCTTTGAGAAGCTGGGTCTTTTGGGAGCTGATAGGATTCACCTGACCAAGTGGGGCAAGAAGGTCTTCACCAACAAGCTGGATAGACTCATAAGGAGAGCTTTAAACTAGACTTATCAGGGAAAGGGGATGGAGTTTTGAGTAACAGAGAAGAGCAAGGGGTTGSTGATGTATTAGGAACCAACACGGAAACGCCTCTGAAATGCCTCAAAGGAGTCCTCTAAAAATATGACATGGTCAATAGCCTAATGGAAGTGACTCTATACCAATGCATGCAGAATGGATAACTAACACGAAGAGCTGGAAGCCACTGTGCAGCTAGAGAGCTATGATCTAATCACTATCACTGAATCCTGGAGTGCTGCAATCAATGGTTATAAACGGTTCAGAAGGGAGAGGCGAGGAAGGAGAGGCAGAGGTATTGCCTTCTATGTGGAAAAATGGATGGATTGATTACACTGAGCTATCTTTGAAAACAGCAACAAACAGGTTGAGAGCTTATGGGTGAAAATTAGAGGCCAAGCCAACAAAGGAAACCTTGTGGCTGATGTTTCCTACAGGCCGCCTGATCAAGAGGAGGATGTTGACGAAGTGTTCTTACTTCAAACTACAGGAAGCACCATGCTCACAGATTCTGATCCTGCTGGGGGATTTCAATCACCTTGGCATCTGCTGGAAAAGCAGCACAGCAAGCTGTAAGCAATCCAGCAGACTCCTGGAGTACGTCGAGGATAATTTCTTAATCCAGGTGATAGAAAGCCCAACTAGAGGAGAAGTATTACTGGACCTATTGCTTACCAACACAGATGAATTAATTAGAGATGTCAAGACTGCTGGCAGCCTGGGCTGCAGTGATCATGCCCTGGTGGAGTTCATGATCTTGAGGCATATGGGCCAGGGGAAGAGTGGAGTCAAGACCCTGAATTTTAGGAGAGCTAACTTTCAGTTCTTTAAGGAATTAGTGGACGRGACCCCTGGGAAACTGCCCTCAGGGACAAAAGAGCTGAACAGAGTTGGCAGCTCTTTAAGGAAATCTTAGAGCACGAGAGCTCTTGATTACCATGTGTAAGAAATCAGGCGAGGAAGGCAGGAGACCAGCATGGCTGAGTAAGGACCTCCTGGTCGAACTAAAGTGTAAGAAGGAAATGCATAGGCAGTGGAACCAGGGACATGTATCCTGGGAAGAATATAAAGATGCTGTCCAGGTGTGTAGGGATGACATCAAGAAAACCAAGGCACAGTTGGAGCTGAATTTGGAAAAGAAAGTCAGGAATAATAAGGATATCTACAGGTACATTTGTCAGAAAGGAAGATTAAAGAAAATGTACCCTTCCTGGGAAACAAGACAGGAGAACTAGTGACAACTGACATGGAGAAGAGTAAGAACCGACATGGAGAAGGCTGAGGTACTTAACAATTTTTTTGCCTCAGTTTTCACTGGTAATCACTCTTCCCAGATCTCTCAAGTCCCTGAACCTCAGGCAGGGACTGGGGAAACCAAGTACCTCCCACCTTAAGAGGAGATCATGTTTGAGACCACCTGAGGAACCTGAACATAGACAAGTCCATGGGACCCAACGAGATGCATGCAGGGGTCCTGAGGGAACTGGCAGATGTAGTTGCTAAGCCATTCTCCATCATATTTGAAAAGTCACAGCAGTCAGGCAAAGTCCCCAGTGACTGCAGAAAAGAGAATATTACACCCATTTTTGAAAAGTGTAAAAAGGAGGACTCTGGGAACTATCATCCAGTCAGGCTCATGTCAGTGCCCAGTAAGATCATGGAACAGGTCCTCTTGGAAGGTATGTCGAAGCATATAGAAGACAAGGAGGTGATTAGAGACAGCCAACATAGCTTCACCAAGGGCAAGTTGCGCCTGACTCATCGAATGGCCTTCTACTAATGGAGTGACAGCATCAGTGGACAAAGGAAGAGCAACTGATGTCATCTACCTGGACTTCTGTAAGGCCTTTGATACAGTCCCCCACAACATTCTTACCTCTACATGGGAGAGACGTGGATTTGATGGATGGACTATTAGATGGATAAGGAATTGGCTGGATGGCTGCATCCAAAGAGTTACAATTGATGACTCAATGTCCAAATGGAAACCAGTAACGAGTGATGTACCTCAAGGGTCTGTATTGGACCAATACCATTTAATATCTTCATTAATGACATAGTGGGTTTGAGTGCACTCTCAGCAAGTTTGCAGGTCACACCAAGCTGAGTGGTGCAGTTGTTTTGCTAGAGGGGACAGATGTCATCCAGAGGGACCTTTCCAGGCTAGTGAGGTAGGCCCATGTGAACCTCATGAAATTCAACAAGGCCAAGTGCAAGGTCCTGCACCTGAGTTGGGGCAATCCCCAATATCAGCACAGACTGGAGGATGAATTAATCAAGAACAGCGCTGCAGAGAAGGACTTCGGGATACTGAAGGATGAAAAATTGGACATGAGCCAGCAATGTGTGCTTGCAGCCCAGAAAACCAATTGAGTCCTGGGCTGCATAAAAAGAAGTGTGGCCAACAGGTTGAGGGCGGTGATTCTGCCACTCTACTCTGCTCTGGTTAGACCCCACCTGGAGTACCACATCCAGCTCTGGGGTCCTCAGCACAAGAAAGACATGGAGCTATTAGCGCAGGTCCAGAGGATGGCCACAAAAATGATCAGAGGGCTGGAACACCTCTCCTATGAAGAAAGCCTGAGAGAGTTGGGGTTGTTCAGCCTGGAGAAGAGAGGGTTCTGGCAAGACCTTATTGTGGCCTTTCAATACTTAAAGGGGGTTTATAAGAAAGATAGAAAGAGGCTTTTTACCAAGGATGACTTGCACTGAATACCWGAAATTCCTAAGATGTAAAATATCTGGCTTTTGATAATGGTCCGTGTAGCTTTGTCCATGTCTTTTGATAATGGTCCATGTACCTTTGTCCATGTCTGTGAAGCTTGTTGACTCCTGCAGAGTTTACAGCTAAGTAGCACAAGCAGGTACAGTAGCAAGAGTTCCCTCTAACAATCCTTTAAGCAGAATGTCCGTAACTAAATGAAAAGTGTGTTGATAATTTTTGTTGATGGATTTGAAATCATATTATCCATTATATTAACACATACAGTACAGTTCCAAATAAAGTTTGTGACAGTGATTAGGGCCAAATATAACTAGACTATTTTCCAGAATGGAATTTTGATGCAAATGAAAGCATATTCAAGCTTTACTGAGTAAAAGGGCATATAAAGGTAAGCACGATTTTTTAATTTTTTTTTATTCTACATATTTTGTGTGTCTAAAAAAGTGATGCTTTTATCTATAGTTTGCTATCACCAATTAAGTGAAGTCATTATTTTGTTATTCACAAAGCATTGTGATAATCAAAGGCTAATCATAGTGGAATTATGAACTCTAATTGCAATTAGTGGGGAATAAAAAAGTATGGTTCATTACGGTTCACCTTTGGAGAAAGACCTGATCACTGTGCAAAATATCTACTTTAGTTTGAGATCTAGTTACATTCAAAACTAAAACCAGGGATTTTCACATTCATATAACTATGAATGATAAATAAAAATTAAAATCTTGTGAAAATATGGTTTATTTATTATTTTACATTCTCAATTACAGTATTTTTCTGGGTAAGAAGGAATGTATTCCACAGATTGGAACTTATATTTGTTATATATATGTAATAAATAAATAAATATGTGTAAATATAAAAAGTATGTATAATTTAAGAAATGTAGAAATATTTTTTAAAATACAAAATACTCTAATCTTTACTTGTTTAGAGAAGTCAAAGTCAGAATTTGTGTTTATTTCCTAGAGCATCCAACCTTTTCAGTAGCGAAATACTACTTTCTCTGAATCTCTCTCTGTGTCTTGTTACTCCTACTAAGGCCCTTATCCTGCAAGGATGAGTTTAGTAAATTTATTTCCATATTTCAGCAAGGCTGTGAATAAATGTACTTCATTGTTAAGTATAAGTATATTCATTTTTAAGTAGGAGTTTGTATGTGTGGATCAGGGCTAAAGAATGTTAGCATTTGAACTATGGATTGCTGGATAATAATCTTTTTATCGCTAATGTTCCATGACTGAAAACATTCTTTCTCCTCACACATCAAAACATCTCAAATATTATTTTCCCAGGGATTCAGACTCTTTTGATACTAATAATATAGCTATATTTTATTAACTAATTTTTTTGACTTCTTGCTCATTGGCTATTTTGGTACTTTAGAATGTTTTGTCTCCACATGTGGAACTGGAAAAACAGAAAAACAGGATCATAAGCAATAGCATCGTGTAACACTGTAATCAAATGAACATTTTTTCTATGCCTATTTCCTGCTTTTAATTGATTTCTAATTAGTGAATAAAAATTCTTCCATTTATATATCTTTTATACTCTTACTTTGTGCAACAGCAACAACAATAAAAATCCCCCTACTCTGTTCTTCCAGAACCCCACAATTCTCTTGCATGGAAACAATTACTGGTGAGATGAGGGATGCATCAGTTAAAATGTTAAGTAAAAATATGCTACTACTTCACGTGACTACTCTCATATCCACTGTAAATAATATGTGTGGTATTACTTCTTTTGTTCAGCTTACCTTTCTCCTTTATTTCAGAAAGTCACCATACAAGCTTTAAGGATGTCCTGTTTATCATGCATAATATTAATTATTTTCACTTCTGATAACCTTGAAAACCTTAAATTAAATTATTTTGAATTCAATTTTTTTAATAGGGTTATGTCAAATATCTAAGGTAAGAATGATCTCAATATGTCTTGCTTTTGATTCATGCATCTTTTTGGTTTTCTGTAGAAATCTTCATCCTTGTACTGTGTACATATGAGAAACAACAAGTAAGTAGTTTACTAATTGGATGACTTGAAAAAGAGGCAATTATATAATTGTATTTTCTTTATGATGCATTAACAAACCCAGAAATATTTTAATATTACTTTTAAGGAAAAATTGACGTTTCCTTTTTTTCTTATTCTCCCACTCTTCACCTACTATTTTTAAAAGGCTCACAGTATCAGCAATAACAGAGTTTGCATGTCCTGCACTATGAGAGAAGGCTAATTTGCTACTGATATTGATGGTTTTGTCTCCCAATAGAAAACTTCATATTTTATTTTATAGAATTCTCCCATAATGAAGATCAGTTCCTTCTGAAATATTTTTATTTATTTATTGTCCTGGTTTCAGCTGGGATAGAGTTAATTTTCTTCCTAGTAGCTGGTATAGTGCTGTGTTTTGGATTTAGGATGAGAATAATGTTGATAAGACACTGATGTTTTTAGTTGTTGCTAAGTAGTGCTTACACTAGTCAAGGACTTTTCAGCTTCCCATGCTCTGCCAAGTGCACAAGAAGCTGGGAGGGGGCACAGCCAAGACAGCTGATCCAAACTGGCCAAAGGGATATTCCATACCATATGACGCCATGCTCAGTATATAAGCTGGGGAGTTGGCCGGGGGGCAGCGATTGCTGCTCGGGGACTGGCTGAGTGTCGTTTGGCGGGTGGTGAGCGGTTGCATCACTTGTTTTTCCTGGGTTTTGTTCCTCTCTCTCTCTCGTTGTTTTCCTCTTCATTACAATTTATTGTTATTGTTATTGTTGTTATTATTATTATTACTATTATTTTATTTCAAGTATTAAGCTGTTCTTATCTCAACCCACGAGTTTTCTTACTTCTGCCCTTCTGATTCTCTCCCCCATCCCACCGTGGGCAGGGAGGGTGAGCGAGCAGCTGTGTGGTGCTTAGTTGCCAACTGGGGTTAAACCACGACATTTATTTATTTATTTATTCATTGTTTATGGGTTGACCGTCTACAGGAGTTGAGGACATGTATGAGTTCAGAAGAAGAAGATATCATTTGGCAAGTACCCACTGTGAGAAGCAGAGATTTGGACACATACTACTAAATCTGTAACAGTGAACTGGTGATTTGCACAAGTACTGGAACTCAGAATACCCACTGAGTGACTTAGACCTGTGGTATGTGATATCTTTGTCCCTCTTAACATTTAATTAATCTGCTTTATTACAATAGAAACATTGGTGTATCTTGGCCCATTCCTAAATCATTACTAAAACCTGATGTTTAATTCAATGTAAATCTGTGATGATGGATTTCAATCCTTAGGTAAACCTGAACCACAAAAAGTTCAAGAATGACAAAATGTTCCTGGGAAGTATCATCATGCAGTTGTCTAGTTTTGATGTATCTTAAACATCTGTTGCTGACCACATCAGGGAAAGAACACTGGGTTAAATGAAGCTCTGGACTCACCCATGCTGGGTTAAAAACAATATTTGGGGAATTAAACAGAAAAAAAAAGGCTAGACTCCAAAAGTAATCCAGAGGACTACAGCTCAAGTAGGAGTAAGAACCTTCTTGCAGTTCCATGTGAAGAACTTTCTATTCCAAAGAAAGAGATGATTTGAGAAACAAGCTTTTCCCTTAACATTTCTATTACTTACAAATCAGTATGCCTGTTCTTAACTCTGTAACTAAAAAGGACTTTGAGGTGTTGCCTGTGTCACTCCTTACATATAACACAAAGATGCAGAATAATTTGAATTGAAGTCTGTATTAAGGCTCAGCTGAGCCCAATCCTCTGTCATCTCAGTTTTCTGTTTGGCCAAATGACGATCTCCCTCCTCTTTAAAATGCTTTTGCTTTCACGTGTCATGGTTGAACCCCAGCCGGCAACTAAGCACCACACAGCTGCTTGCTCACTCCCCACACGGTGGGGTGGGGAAGAGAATCAGAAGAGTAAAAGTGACAAAACTTGTGGGTTGAGATAAAGACAGTTTAATAGGGAAAGAAAAAACCGCGCGTGCAAGCAAAGCAAAACAAGGAATTCATTCACTACTTCCCATCRGCAGGCAGGTGTTCAGCCATCTCCAGGAAAGCAGGGCTCCATCATGCATAATGGTTACTTGGGAAGACAAATGCCATCACTCTGAACGTCCCCCCTTCCTTCTTCTTCCCCCAGCTTTATATGCTGAGCATGACGTCATACGGTATGGAATATCCCTTTGGTCAGTTGGGGTCAGCTGTCCCAGCGGTGTCCCCTCCCAACTTCTTGTGCACCCCCAGCCTACTTGCTGGTGGGGTGGTGGGAGAAGCAGAAAAGGCCTTGACCTTGTGTAAGCACTGCTCAGCAGTAACGAAAACATCCCTGTGTTATCAACACTGTTTTCAGCACAAATCCAAAACACAGCCCCATGCTAGCTACTATGAAGAAAATTAACTCTATCCCAGTCAAAACCAGCACATCACACCATCTGGCCAGTCTCTAGGCCATGCATTTGATCAAAAAGTGATTAAACCCACAAATGGATTACTAATAATTATGCAGAATCCCTTCAAGGTACCAGATAGTATTACTTACCTTTAAATAGTCTTAAAAAAATTGTAATAAAAAAATGAAAAATTTTGGCAGATGGTGCAATGAACCTAAGGTTTGGGTTTTTTTCCTGTGATTAAACCATCTGGCTGATATTTTTTATGAGTTAATTTAATATATCTGTGCAAGTTTTCATCACTTTGTAATTTAAAAATAGAAATAGTTGAAACCTAGGAGGGAGTTGTCCTTGTCTGACCAAAGGAAATACGCTATTTCTCAGTTTCACATGCTCTATGATTGAGGTATATTTACACTACCTCTGTTTTCTAAGCAGGTATGAACTTAACACCTTCCAAGCATTCTGAAGTTTCTCATTTTGTCCCTTGTATTACCTACCCCTCCTTCTATTGTTCCAAACACCCACTCCTAAGTAAGCAGAAAACTGAATAATGTAACACAGGCACTGATAAAGGCATGGCTCATCTGTACCTTTTCCTGAACTAAATCTCATTTTCTGAAGAAATTACTGGAATTTGAAAAAATATGAAGTTAAGGGATAATAGATAAATAAAATAAGTAAAATTACTAAGTTGTATGAAAACCCATTTTTAATTTCCTTATATTTAAATATTGAATTTGGTATTTTTCAAATTATTTTTCTTTCCTTTTAAAAATGTTTTTATTGAGAATAAATGATTAAGTGAGCTCCTCTTTAAATTGCTTGTAGCTATTGGTCCTTACTGAGAGTATTTTCTTCTTGAAACTTTTTAGAAAACTTTCAACCTTGCCTATGCTATTTGGATTGGAATAATATATAGCCAAGCCAATTAGTTGTACAGTTTTGGAGTATTCATGAAAACAAAACCTCATTAGCTGAAAGATCTTGCAAATTTTATTCAAAATAAAATCTTGACATTACCCTTGTTCACATATTTAGGAAGAAGTCTTTCATTGTTGAAAATAGTTACTTAGTCTTTTCAGTTAACTCTCATAGTCTTCATGAAGAATTTCCTAAATTGAGGGACAGGTCAGGAAAAGGTGAAGGTAAGTCATTTTGCAATCCAGCAGTTAAATATGAAGTAACTCTACAGGTTTTAATTAAACCATTCAACAATTTATTTCTATCTACCAATGCTTCAGCTTTATATTTTTTTTCCCATTGTGGTGCTTTCCTGTGCTGAGGGTTGCATCAGGACTACTACATTAAAGTCTGCCTGTATCTGCAGCACTGCCTGTTTCAGTAGCCAGCAACAGGTGAACGGGGAACAAGGCTGTATTCTTTTTTCCCAGATAAGAGATTAAGTATATCTGTAGAAATTCAGTAGCGGCTTGGTCCCATTGATGAGCCTCCTACTATCATCACTGTCTTTTGTCTAGATGAAGCAGAAGCTTTTCAGTCTTGCAGCTGTGGCAAACTTTGGGGACAGGTGTGTTCTCTGGGAAGTCCCACAGTCTTGTATGTTGAGTGTGTGCCATCTCTTAACATACCTTGACATCCTGTGAATGCAAGGCAGGAGGTTAGGGAAGAGTAGGGCCAGGATGAGTATTAGTAAGTGCCTTGGTCTTGTAAGACCTTGATGTAAATGTTGCCTCTTGGCATGACAGGGTGGAATTTATAATGAGACTGATACCTTCTTTTGGATGTTTACTGTGGCACTGTCTTTCCACCGTTGCAGTTAATGAAAATCTGATCAATAAATAGAAGGATGCCTGCAGCATGATTCAGTTCACCAGGTATAAGAGCATCTGCTTTAAAGTAAGCTGAACCTCCCCCTGGGCTCCATTGACTGTAATGACTAGATTGGCATTAAACAGAATGATACTTCAGCCTTTTAGCCTGGGTGTTTGTAGACTGAATCCCAACCTATTGTAATTCAAGTAATGGTTGTTGTTTTATCTCTGTAAAATGTACCAGATCTGAAGGTGTGTCCTCCTTCCTATCTATTAATGCTTCTTCACTTAGCACCTCTTCAGTCAAAGTTACTTTTGCTTTTTGTCTCCTTGAATTTAACTTCATAATACTAGCTTCTTCCCTGAAATACTCTATATGTTGATTTTCTTCTTAATATTTATTGTCATGATTTTCTCAGGAACATTCAAAAATTATTTGTGTGTGGAGTATAGCATATATGATAAATATTTCCTAAAGTGGTAACTGATGTCTGCTATAAGCTAGACTAATGGAACTTGTAAGCAAGTTTGTAGAATTTAAATATATGCTCTGTCCATGCCATAGAGCTCTTTCTCATATGTATTGAGCAATACTGGAGGTTTCTTTTTTTTTTTTCCCCCCCATGAGGAGGGATCTAGTACTTTTTAAAATCAAATTCTGCAATATATTCTTTTTTGGAAGCCTATACTCAGGATTCCATCTCCCAGTTTGCCAAGCAATAAAGATTATCCCTCTTGTAATTCAGTGTCTGGGGCCATAGATGTGCAAAGGAGCTACTGCAGTTTAAAAATTTATTGTGTGTCCATAGAGCTGCAGTAACTTAACTATGTGTATCTTCCTAACTGCAGAAATCCCATAGAAAAACAAGCTGGTTGAAACATTTTATTGAGACTGAAGTATTTCATTTTGCCCTACATCTGCCATAAGGTAGGTGTGTTCACACATTTTGTCACTATGGCTATGTTCACATGTGATAATGCCTCAAGTGTCTGACCTGTAAGAAATATTCATTTCCCAGTAGGCAGGTACAGTAAAACTGTACCAGAAAATGGAATTGAGACATAATCTTCTGGCTGGTCTTAGTCTACCCTGCAGTCCTTGCTCCTGATCCAAATCTCACAGTAGATCAACTGATGTGATTTTTGTTTTTTTCCAAAGCTGATCAGGTCACATGGCAGAGAAGGATCACAGAGAAGGTGTACTCCAGTAAATTCCCTGTTTTCCAAGTTTGTGGGTGCACTGCAGAATGCCATAACTGATGATGTGGATTCCACCTATCATAGAATAATAGAATAGTTTGGGTTGGAAGGGACATATAAAGGTCATTTAGTCCAACCCCCACAATGCATAACTAGGTGACTAAGACTATTTAGAAAATGGCCTTTCAATTCATAATCATGAATGCACTTTTAAAGATTTTTACCCTGAGTACCTCAAAATAATGAATTTATTTTGTTCCCCAACCTTCCTCTGCAGGGTAGATCAGCTGACTTGCCTAAAGTCAGAAATTAAATTAATTTTTCATGAATATCAGCATGGCATATTTTATGTGCTTCAACGGACTGACTTTTCCCTTATTATCTACAGAATATACACACCTGTGTTGATAATAAGTTACAAAATTCTCAGATATAATTCTGAAGACATATAAAATCTGGTTATGGGAAAATATTCAGGCAAAACAGATTCCATAGTACAGGCGTTTATGTAAATGAGACAAACCAAGGAAAGGTAATATCATTTGTTAGATCAACTGTTATAACTGGGTAAAGCAGAAAATCCTGATGAAAGCATTCTGCTGAAAGGCACGTCTACTTTCAGTAGCTTTATAAACTGGACAAATAAGTTGTCTTAACTCTGCAAATATATTGCTACAATGTTTTCTTTAAAATGGGTCCAGTTACAAGTCTTGAAAGCATGAGCCAATTATCTTTTCCATAAAACAAATGAACTTTAAGTAAGCGGAGAGAGCGGGGGAAACCCTTAGCTCATTTCACTGTCAGAGCAGCGCCCTTTACTGTCCAAAGTACTCTGCTAATCATGTCTGGCAGCCTAGACTCCTTGAGTGAAATTAATTTCACTTTTCTTTAGATATCTAAAACTGTCTAATTATCCTGTATAAAGACCTCCTCCATAGCCTTTGGGGACAAATAGGCACTTCCAGGCATGGCTGATTTTGCTTGATTTTAGCAGTCCGTTGAGGACAAAATGACTCGTGGTCTGGAAATTCCTGTTTTGTTTTKTTTTTTTTTCTCCCCCCCTTTCCTTTTTTTTGGATGACCAGTATGAATATTTAGGCTGTAGACATCTAGAGTGAGGTGGGGTGAAACACCCACCCTTATGCTAAAAACCTAAGATATCAGCAATAATGGTCAACAATTGTAAGAAAATGGCACCCAGTAATCACCTGAGTCATTATCAGTGTTTGGTTTTATGTTAATAAGACATTTTGGTTAACTTGATGCACAACGCACATTCGGAGATGCAGATCCACTCACCACGTGCTGTAACATCTTTTAACCAGAGATCTTCCCATCTCATCTTGCATTACTTATGCAGTTAAGATTAGGCAGGCAAAAGGAGGACAGAATTTGACAGTATGGTGACATCTATCACTGGTTTCTTTGGCTGTGTTTACGCTGGTAGGTTAAAGTTGTTAGGAACATTGCTGGGTGCTGGACTTCAACTGATATTCTAAAAGTATTCAGAATTGACTTTGGCATTCTTTTGATCTCTGCCAATTAGAAATCTCCCAAACAATTCTAGGCTGGCGACAATTCCCAGTAAGCAGTTTCTGTGTGGCCCCTTTATTTAGGAGGCTAAGAATTTACATGAAAGCACTCTGTGTCAGCTGGCCTTAGTACTCTACTTTGTTTAATTTGCTAGTAAAATAGCATTTGCTAGCAAGAAGCATTTGCTAGAGGTAGCAAGTGAATAGAAATATTCTGGAAGTGCATGGTAAAGAAGAGGATAGTTCACCTTCTTTTTGATCAGTGTTCTATTAGAATGATGACCCATTAGAATTGTTACATGTTGAATCAGATTTCTACAGATCTTCATCACCCTGTTCCTACATATCATTGTCTTATCAGCTTTTATGGTATGTTTAGCAGCTGGCATTCAGCTTACAGTGCTGATTTTTGAATAACATGCTAAAATACTAAGAATTCTATTGTTTTCCTGCATTTACTCTCTGCCAAACTGCGTGTATTACATGTTACCATAGGCAAATGCTGCATAACAAAAAAGTAATTGAATGGTAAATCCTGAAAAGGATTAATCAGAAGGAGATTAAAATAGCTTCTCATTTTTCCTAAATAATATATGGACTTGAGGCTGCGTTGCTTTTTCTCTCAATGGCAAAAGGAAGGAACTGGAAAATATAACTGTAAGAGAGGAAACCATTCTGCAGTTGTAGCCTCCTGGAGAACATCAGATGCAGTGGATAAATTATACCCTTTTGTATCCAGTATATTTGGGGATGATCTGTGGTTCTGTAAGAGAAGCACTAAAATGTGTTTATTATTAGATAGTTCAGACCATTGGACCGGCCACAGAATTAGGAACTAGAGACTCTTTAACTTTGTGATCTTCTACAAAATCCTTAATAACCCTCTGCTGACGTCAATAGAATCTAGTCTTTGGTGTTTACTGCCTCATCTATAAGAGAAGGATAATACTTATGAACCTCACAGGGATGGYATAGGATTAATTATTTAATAGTTACACAGTGATGTAAAGGGCAAAATGTTGCTATTGCCTTCACAAATAACTGAAATATGACACTGTCAGCTTGTTGTATCTAGTTGAAGGTGGAAAGAGACAGTGTCTATTGTGTCAGCAGTAACTTGCATGAAAAACTGCAGCATTTTGTGTTTGCTGAAGAAAAAAATAGGTTTCCATAGCAGTAGCTTAGCTCCACTTCTGAGCAAATTTTATACCTTATGTGCAGTTTGAGTGAGCTGGTCATGGGAAAAAGACTGAAAGAAATTAAATAGTAGCTAGGAAATGCAGTGCAGGTCATACACAAGCAAAAATAAATAAATAAATTTGGGAGACTCACAGATTTGTCATTGTTCTCAGAGAGACGTTTCTGTGGCAGGCATACAACAAGGATATGTTAGTTGGTCGAATCAAGTGGTTATCTAATTTTTCTCCACTTGATCTGAATATTGAAAAAAGTCTTGAAATGCAGCTTGTCCTTCAATAATTTTTATACTGAAATCTTTTTGTAGTGAAATCTTTCTAGAACTGGACAGATGCCATAATGCACAAAATACATATTTAAGTTCAGAAACTTAGCGTGTTTTTCTTCTGGTAAATGAGGAACTGACAGTTAATATCCATGCTCGTGATAATGAAAGAATTTCTCAAGTCCTATCCTGTAAAAGACTATAATCTTTTGAATCTACATCATTTGAACACTGGAAATATTAAAGAAAATGATACATTCTTCAAAGCAACTTGTTCTAAGTAACTTTTTATTTTGGCCYTTTTGCCAAAGTCAAAATGGCATTGCTACGTTTTACGATGCAAAGTACGTTAGCATGTACTGATTTTGAACATCAACAAGCATCAACTTTTCAAATTCTAAATTGATTGGTGTATTAAATTGTAATAATTCATTTTGCACTGAAGAAATCTGTGAAGCAGAAAGGAAGTAATGAGGTAGACTCTGCAAAAAGGAGAGACATTCACTGATTATATGGTTTTGCGTATACTCTGATAATTGAATAATATATAGCTAAACATATCGATGAGACAATGGGATGTTGAAAAAGATGCTTTTACCAGCAGATGAGCACAGTAGCCAAGCTTCCATTCCACTTTTCTCTGTAGAGGTAGGAAAAAAGTCCTGCTCTGCACTTCCTGTGATACTGCCTTGTATCCTCATCTTTCAAGAACTTTTTTAATTTTAAATTTTAAATTGTACAATATAATCTTGATAAATTAAATAGGTAGACATTGTTTTAATTTATAGAATTTCTAGCCATTTTGAAATATATATTTTTTTAATTCTTTTTCCTTTCTCTTTCTCATTTTTCCCTTTAGTGCTCTTTGGATGTTTCTGTGTTTTGGAAGAAACAATTTGGAATTTGAAAGAAAAACAAATAAATTGTTTTAACATTAAGATTGGTGTTGGAAATTTGGTTCAAAAGAGGAATGCAACACTGCAATAGGCAACCAATATGCTCTTGAGTTAAACTGTAGGAAAATTATTATTAGTACTTCTAACATCTAAAATAGTGAACAAAACTGATTAAAGTTACTAATTTTTGAATAGCGTCTCTACTCTGTGTGCAAACATTTAAATCAGTTTAAAAAATCCACCAAATTTATTTCATTCATCATTGTGTACAGTCTTCTGAAAGGATGAGAGTCACACTTCAGGGATAGTTGGGATCCCAGGAATGAGACATGTAAAAACGTAAGGTGATTTTGTTGGTTGATTGATTAGTTGAACCGGGTCATAACTGGACAAAGCCACAACCAAACAGAAAACAGAACATGTGTCTCCCTAGTTTCATTTCCAGCTTCCTTTACTGGATTCTATTACTCCTTTTTGTGCTCCATTGAGTTACTATTTACATTTCACTGTAGCTGGGAATAGATTTTTACCATTCCTCTTCAACCAGTTAGGTATTCACCACTTTTTGAAAAGTGGCTAGAGAAGAAACTGGAAATTTCTGGGACATTTAATTGCCAAAGACATTCCACTGGACAACTGAAGGAATCTGATCAAAAGAGTAACAATGAAGGTGCTAGCACACATGGGATATAACAAAGACGCTTTCTAGCATAGAGAGGAATGACAGAGTTTTGTCACATTCTAAATAAGGAAATAGAAAAGGTTTGGACTAAGAATGAAGTGTAGCCTGCCTACAGCTGACAAGCAATRTGTATCGCATCATTCTACATATGTGACGTGCTTTGTCCATTGACCATTAGCTAGGTAACTCTCCCCCACTTCAGTGGATAATCTGCAGCCAGAGACTGCCTTCCACATATATTCTTTTTGCTTTACATTGGTAATGAGAAGGGTTTATTCTTATTTTCTAATATCAAAATGCTGAAAGTAAGATCAACAAGGAATTATGATTCTGACCCTGAATCTTCTAATATATGTGGGTAAATTTACATATCTGAGTAGCTGCATTGACTTCATTATGACTATTCACATGAGTAATGCAAAATATAGATGCTTGCGGATCAACCCTAAGGCAGCATTTTCTGCATTATACATTTTACTTCACTGAGTGACTAAAGGCATAGTGTAAGTCAATAGTCCCACAGTTGTATGCACACAGAAAAACAGCATTATTACTCACATGTTTTTCACTTTCCTTTCAAAGCAATGTGAATACATTTGCAAAGTAGTAATTGGCAGAACTCAATTTCATGCAGTCTTTTGTGGTTTTACCTACTTATCTAGTTCTGAACTCATTATCATCTCACCCTGTGTATTCATAAATGACATATAACTCTAATCAGATTTTCACTAGACTGTCTAAACAGTCAAAAAGTACAAAAAGCTACAGTAGCACTAATCCTAGTCACATCAGACCCATAATCTGCTGCTGCACTGTTTTATGAGGCAATAATGTAGTTCCAGTCTTGGAATAAAGTGTTCATGCTTGAGCCTCATAGTTTGGGAACAGGATTATAACCTCATAAAATAGCACAATAGTACTATTATCACTTAATTAGAAAACCAGACATTCTAGTGTACCTGTTTATTGTAGTTTTATTAGACTTCTGTAACTACTAGCCTTCCAGCATCAAAAAAAGTGTCCACACTTGCTATAAACATGTTTCCAAAACTTGCTATTTTTAATTTGTTTCATACCAGGGAGAAATCAGATTTTAAATACACAGAAATCTACACAGATAACACAGCTGGGACATCTACTGGAAGCAATATAAGTTTAGTCTTATGCAATTATACTGTCCGTAATTATTTCCCCTGCATTGCATAGTGCCATGTGGTATTTAAGCCACATGACTCCAACTGACTTTAATGGAAATCAGATGGCTAAAACCATTTGAAACTGAGACTTTGAGAAAAATGTATAAAATACAGGACAAGATGATAATCCCGTTACAAGCTCATTCACCTTTTCTACCCTTCTCATAAAGATGATTGTCATCATAATTCACAGTTCTGCCCCTTCTCTAGGGAGTTACTCCTGAACAAAACAATGCTTTAATGAGAACCTAATAAAACTACATTCAGTTTGTGTTCACATTGCACAGGTATAAATGGCTACTCAAAACGCCATGTGATACAGAATCACGGCAATAGCTTTTAAAAGGCATATAAAGACAGCAAAAGACACCATCAATGTGAACAATATTATGGAGACTAAAGCTAATGTCATAAGGATAAACAGTTTATCCTGACTTTCATTCATACACCTTGTCGTGCTTTAACGCAGCAGGCAGCCAAACACCACACAGCTGCTTGCTCACTCTACCCCCCTCCAGTGGGATGGGGGAGAGAATCAGGAAAAAAAAAAGTAAAATTCGTGGATTGAGATAAAGACAGTTTAATAGAACAGAAAAGAAAGGGAAATAATAATAACAATGATGATATACAAAATAAGTGATGCACAATGCAATTGCTCACCACCCACCAACTGATGCCCAGCCAGTCCCTGAACAGCAATTGCTGCCCCCCAGCTAACTCCCCCCAGCTTATATACTGAGCATGATGTCACATTGTATGGAATACCCCATTGGCCAGTTTGGGTTAGCTGTCCTGGCTATGCTTCCTCCCAGCTTCTTGTGCACCTGGCAGATCATGGGAAGCTGAAAAGTCCTTGACTAGTGTAAGCACTGCTTAGCAACAACTAAAACATCAGTGTGTTATCGACATTATTCTCATACTAAATCCAAAACGCAGCACTATATCAGCTACTAGGAAGAAAATTAACTCTATCCCAGCCAAAACCAGGACAGTATCCACCTCTTATTCTATATCATCAACATCATGCCCAGGTCTCATATTTTCCAATACATTCCAATTAATCACCACCACTTTTCCTGTCCTTTGATATATACACACAGATATCATTCCTTAGTCTATGGGCCATCCCTCTAAAACGTCCATTGAGTACATTTAGTCCATGACTTTGGGCTCCATCTGTCGTAACACTCTTTCAGGGCAGGAGAGATGGTGTGTGGTGTTGGACTGTTGCATCCTGAAGCCAATTCTGGTTCCATTWTCASTGCACTCGTCCAGTTCTATCATCGTTGCACTTTGCTCGGTTTCATCAGAGTTCCTTCTTCATTAGTCTGGGTGATTCTTACTGCAATAACATTGATATGCCATATAGCAACCATAGAAGTGATGACCTACAGTATTATATAGCAATTAACATCATGCAATTCAGTTCATTGGCTATTCTCGCCTGAAATCAAATCTCCTTGAGGTACACATCGGACTTCCCCATCCTTTCACATTACCCACCGAATGTAGCCAGGTCCTAGAGCAAAAGCAATCCCACGAATGGGTTTTGCTTTGCCCAAGGCAGGAGTAACCCAGACTGTCTTTCCCAGCATATTTTTAATGTGCACTACAGGGACTTTACCCCCTCTACAATATGTAAAAGTTTTGATTGGGCAAGGCCAGCTTGATTGGCAGATCCCCTAGTGTTAGCAAAGGTGGCCTTTGCTAAACGTGTTTCCCAATGTTTGAA
>JAYKAV010003424.1:174610-236503 GCA_035582835.1 Phoebastria nigripes
TTTTGCAAAGGCTAAGAATGATCCAGAGGTATCTTTTTTTTTTTTTTTTTTTTTTTTAAATCTTCAGGTTAATTTTATTTCCTTTTGGGGGATCATATGGTAATACTGACAGAGATTGTTGGATTTTTTTTAATACAGACTTTCACACAGAGAGTTATTTTAGGCTATTTTATCATTAATAGATTTTACATTGTTACTTTTTAAATGAAATAAAACTCGTACAAAGATTCTAAATAACATGATGTTGAAAGTAACTAGACATACCCTATGCTGTGAGTCAAAAGATAGGATGTCAATACCATGCATGACAAGTAGATCAAATATTTTGTATATAATCCTCAAAGGATAATGGAATTTTTTTGATCTTGGAAACTTTTCTTTCAACCTATGTCTAAATGTCACTTCATCAGTTTTCTGTCATCTACTGCAATTTTCTTGGATAAGCTCACATAGATTTTCTTTYACTTTGGGTGCCATTTGACATGGATTTTTTTTTTTTTTTTACCAAGTCATAAAACTGTATGAAAACTGTACTCAAATGCAGGATTGTTAACATTTATTTTTCTAAGACTTTTATTTTTATCAAATTTACTTTTTCCTTTCTCTTACCATGTTAGCTACTTTTTGTATTTCCAGTCCCGGTGTCAGCTGTGGACAGCTGGGACAGAAATGGTACAGGACTCTACAACTAATGAATTGTTCACTGTCACCTGAGACTTTCAAACATCCTTGGCACTTGCTCCTCCATGTATCTACTTTTCGGGTTTTACTGTTGGGTAGTGAACTTGTTGTTTTAGCATTAAACAACATTCAGTGACCCAGGAGATGAGATCACTTTCTACTTTCCCATTCATCCTTTTTGATCAGAATAGATAGGCAGACCTGTGAAAGAAACACTGGTTTGTTCTTAATTTCTAGCAATTTTGATCCACAAGTCTCAACTTCTTGATTTTTTTATTCTTTCTCTGTAGCAACTGCTTGGACATGATTTCCTGATTCATATTCCCTAACTGTAGTATGAAATGGAAGAGATCTTTAAGTCCCATGGAAATAATACTCTCCAGAGTGAGAGTACTGACAGCTACRGAGAGATGAGGAAAGGAACAGTGAGAACAAAGTGATATTTTTGTGCATGAAATGTAGCTCCCTTCTCTGGTAAAATGTTGTTAGGCAAAAAGAAACAATAAAAATTTTATTGACTTCACTGCAATAATCTTTTTCTCAATTAAAATTGCTTTCTTATTTAAAAAAATGTTGAATAAAAAAATAGCATGTTCAACTATCAGGAAAGGAAAACAATACGCCTCCCCTCAAATCTCTGAAAACAGGAAAATAAGTACTGTGAGGTTCAGATATGCAGGCAATTAACTCTACTAAGAGAACCAGTGTGCTTTACAGGAAAGGGAACATTTTCAAAAGGAGTAAGTATTAATGCTCATTTTCTTTTTGCCTTAATGATCACAGATATTAAACTGGGAAAAGCTCAGCAGTAATTATGTTATCAAGTTCAGACAATGAAACATAAACAAGAATGAAATGTTCTTATTAAGAACAGAATGAAAATAAGACTGGTGAATGTACAGCAGAGGTTTTAGAAAAATCAGTGATAAAACAGGAACGTAAATATCCTAGAAACAGATAAATGCTATTAACCCGAAAGTATGGCTAAAAGAAATTAAGGGCAGTATTATCACAGTTGTACTGTAGCAAGATCTTTACAGAGTTGGTGGATACATTCATGAAAACAGTATCTACATGTTACATATGTTAGCAAAAAATCCGAGAACCACCAGTAAGAAGACAAATCTAGTGATCTGATCATGAAAAATAATCCATTTATTGAGCAAATATCTAAATGCAATATTGCTTTGTCTAAGCTATATCTAACTTAAGTGGCTGATGAATTAAGTACCTAAGATTGGAGAAAGGCAGACATAATATCTATCTCTAGAAAAATAGGGAAAAAAGGCCACAGGCAATTATAAACCAGTCAGCTTTTGTTATTAGAAGATATGTGACAAGAAGAATAAGAGGAATTATTAATAAGCATTTGAACAATAACAACGAGATGAGCATGAGGCAACATGGAATTCTCAGAAATGAATTGCATTAAACCACTGTGTTATACAAGAGAGTCATAGACCTTAAGGTTATGGAAGAAGTACTCCACAGAGATGCCTTTCACATGCCATGTCTATTACATCTTAACATTGGTAATATTTTGACACTGTATTACATAGCAGCCTTAAAAGCAAGGTAAGGTCCTCTAAATAATATTATAATGCATTGAATATGAAACTGAGTGTCTATTAAAGAAGAAAAACATATTGGTTAGAAACTTTAATAATTTTATACACAACAAGCAAATGAGCAGAAGTCTTAYGAGAACTATTGGATTTTGACCTTGCCTGTTGGAAAAGTCATTGATTTGATGTGTATCCCATTTCACTAGTGTTTGTCTCTTAGTCATGCAACTGCTTAAGAAGCTGTAAGAGAACTGAAGATGAAATCAGACTGTAAAATGTTAAAGCAAAACAGTAATTTACCATATTATGCAATGATGTAGTAAAATAAACATACAGCACTAACTAAAACATTATTTTTGCAACCTACTATTTCAGAGTTGGAATTTTAATGAGTTTAGTAACTTAAGCAATGTAAACATTCTGGGTTTAATTTGTTGAAATAAATCTAATTCATAAATCAGTTACATAAACTCTCTCCCCACCCCGTTATCTATTACCTATGAAAAATRTGCACAACTCAATATCAGAATTATTGGGTTTTTTAATTTTATTTCTACTGCACTCTCACAACTCTGTTCTTCAAAACCTGCCAGTCATTCAGCGAACAAACTAGCTATTCATTGTCTTATATTTGATCTAACGAAGTGTCTGTTAATTGTCTTATACTAGGTCTAGCGATCTTTTCCAAGAGGAAAAGAATAAGATAGTGAAGCATGTTTGCTTATAAAGCGTCTTGTTGTCATTATGTTTCTTAATATACATGTTCCTGTAAATTTATGTTTGAGTCAAGAAAAACCAGGTTAGGAGGTTTTCAGAGCTCTTTGTTTCTGCAGATTTTTTTTTCTCCCTGAAATACGATACAAATCCAAAGAAAGGTCTGCACAGAGATTTTTTTTTTTTTTTTTTTTTTACAAAGTAACACATTTAAATAGTGTTTTCATTTCAGAAATACAGATTTTCTAAGGTATGACCACCAAGGTCTCCGAACTTAATATTGAAACGTTGAACATCAAAATTAATCAAATACCTTCAGAATGGGTCATAGGTTTTCATTGGACATTTTTAACTGGACAGAAAAAAGATTTAAACTCTTCAGCTTATGCATTAAGTTTATTGTTGACTGATAAGTGTCATGACCCAAGTTATAATGTATCTAGTCATGTATGGAAAATTCATCTTAGTTTGGATAATCATGACTGATTTCATTGCTTCCCTTTCAGACGTTGCAGAAAAGAATGCACCATCTAATTACCATTAAAAGTGCAATTGCCATGATATACCATTTCTAACCCTTTTGGGCCAAAAAGAATGAAACTTACCCCAGGCAGCTTCCAACAAAATGGTATGTGTAACTATCCAACTGATAACTGGAGGCAGTCCATGAAATTTGAACTCATCCTGGTAAGTTAAAAAAGTTGTAACTGTAAAACCAAAGCAAATTCGAACATGCAATGGAATCTTGAGCACCCAAAATTTAATTGTGGCAATTCTCTCTAATGTATACACATTTACAAAAAAAAAAAAAAAAAAAGACTCAGATGCATAAAGTTGTGCAGACTGTCAGCAAAGCCCTATAAAAGATGAATGAAGAATAGGGAGAACAGTATTTGAATAGGGATACAGAGAAATAGTAGGAGGGAAATGAAGATATTAGAACTACACATCTTGTGAATGTTCACTTTAAAATTAGTTGTAGTAGGATCTGTTATAATTATTAGAAAATATTAGGCACTTTTAGGTGGTATGATACATCTCCTCCTAGCAGTGACATCACACACCATGGGTTGTGCCTTAAAAGTGTCTATTTCCCTCCTCTAACTACCGAAGAAGTGCAGGATGACTTGCTCAAATCGACATATATACCATGTGGATACACGAAATTAGATTACATTAAACCTACTTTTAGGGTCTTTAGTGCCTTCAACACATCCAGTGTGCTTTAATTAGAGAACATATAGCATTATTATACTACATTAAAACAATGAATAAATTTTGAGTTCATTGCTTATATTAAGAATTTCTTTTCTACTAGTCTGACAATTTATTTAGATGCAATTTGTAGGTATTTATTTAATAAATATGTAAAGTTTGAATGTTAAAATAGACATGCATTGCCTTCCTACCTAATACTAAACATTATTAGGATTTTAAACACCATTGTTAAGCTACCATGCCTATCCAATTGTTATTGTGAGAAGTTATTTAAACATCACTGTATTTTTTTACTTCATAAGGTGGCTATATCTATAGTTTTGCACATCAACTAGTGTCTGTTGGAAGAATTTGTGTTCAGGTAGATACTCCTCTTTTTTACCAAAGGCTGTTCATGATCTAGTGCAAAGCATACAGATGTTTCAAGGAGCAGAATGAGACTCTGGTTTTATCAGTCATAAATAGGTCAGTAAAAGTAAAAGATCTTTCTGGTCCTATGACCTTTTCATTCTTCACTCCAGAATGTCTCAGTTCCAAAAGGCATGGTAAAATGTCCCGTGCTGCTGCACGTGTCCCATGCATTTCTATTTTGTGGTGCTTTAAATTACATCAGGCTGTGGCAAAACTTGGGTGAGTGCTCAAAATATTAGATATTTATGCAAAAAAAAAAAAGGCAAGGGGGAGCCTCTGCTTGTAACTCATTAGCTCTCTACCTTCAAAAGAAGGCTAGGTGTAATAGACCATGAGTCCCAATGGATGCCTAAAAGTTCCTGAACACGTGCTGTACCATTCATAGATAGAAAAAAGCAGCTCAGTTAACCAGACTGGCCTCTCACTTGGAGGTTTTCTGTTGATTTTAGTGAAACTTAGGCATTTACTTTGGGAGAAATTAGTTTCTTCCCAGTGCTGAAAACATAAAATTCAAGCCAAGCACCATCTAAAATATGTGGAATGGATCTCACCTTGTAGATTTTTAATGTTTATGTCTTTTTTGTCTATTGCTATCATCGAGACAGGGATTTTGCCTTTTAAACTGTCTTGCTGAACAATAGTTCTGGAATTAAAGTAGAAAGTACTCATGAATTTAATCTAGAGTCCAGGAAGAAAAATTTATTTTCTTTTCCCAGGAAAGAAAATTCCAGTTTTATGACCCCAGGGTTTTAAACCATTGATCCTTCCTGACAGTCTAGATAACCCATGCATTCCTCTCTCACTGTTAAGATGTCCCTTCTTTCTCCATAGTACAGGAACTCAGTAGGCAGACTTCTGCTAATAAAAGGCATACACTAATTAGAAATTCCAGCTAAACCAGCTAAATTATATTACTGTGAAGTGTTAGTTAAGGAAAATAAAATCCATGTTCCTTCCACCAGCTAGTTTTTGGAAAGAAAAACATAGATCAGATCTTAAAAAGTCAATTCAAAGCTGATCACAATCTTTGTTCCAAGTGTAATGTCATATATTTTACCTTTCTTTCAGTAATCACAAGCAAATACGAGAGCAGACATTTTTTGTTTTATTCTCATACCACTTTAATGTTTTGGCGGGGACAGAGGATGAGAGAAGTCTGCATATCAAATACTCCTCTCATCAGCTAAAGTGTATTAGAGGTATTTACATCCCAAAGGGAAGGAGCCTGGATAGAACAGCGCACCTACCACTCCCACAGTGAGGCAACATGCAGCACTGCAGCAATAGCACGAAGTGCAGCCTTTCTTCTGGAATATCAAGCGTCCTCCTTAACTAGTTCTCTGATAAGACAACCACATCTTCAAGTTTAATTTTATAAGTATTTGAAGCTTTCAGACTTGCTTTTTAACCCAAGTGTATTGGACAAATGTCACTGAGTATTTAAGTTTTCCCAAGTAAGGTTTGTTCTGCTGATCTTATATCTTTAGCTTATAACCTCTTGCAGCTTTTTACAAATCATACTGTTTGACAGCTTAGACTACTCTTAGGCGGGGTTTTTTTGGTGGGTTTTCATGTCCTTTGAGTTCTGTGTTTCAGATCAGTGAACATTTGTTTTTAAAGCTAAGGTGACAAGGMAGTTGTTGGCAATATCAGATATTTTAAGAGAATACAAATTAATGATTTGTTGCTGTGGGGTCAGTGTTTGTTTCCCTAATAATGAAAGTCTAGTAGATAGAAAGGYCAAGAAAGCTAATGGTATCCTAGGCTGCATTAGGCAAAGCATTGCCAGCAGGTTGAGAGAGGTGATCCTTCCCCTTTGTTCGGGACTGGTTAGGCAGCATCTGGATTGTTGGATCCAGTTCTGGGCTCCTCAGTACACGAGAGACATGGACATACTGGAGAGAGTCCAGCAAAGGGCCACAAAGACGATGAAGGCACTGGAGCATCTCTCCTATGAGTCAAGTCTGAGAAAGCTGGGACTGCTCAGCCTGGAGAAGAGAAGGTTCAGGGGATCTCATCAATCAGTTCAAATAGTTGCAGAAAGATGGAGCCAGCCTCTTTTCAGTGGTGCCCAGCGACAGGACCAGAGGCAATGGGCACACACTGAAATACTGGAGGTTCTGTCTGAACATCAGGAAACACTTTTTTCCTGTGAGGGTGACTAAGCACTGGCACAGCTTGCCCATCTGCCCATTTTGGATATCTAATTTCTTGGAGATATTGAAAAGCTGTCTGAAGATTGTCCTGGGCAACTGGCTCTAGGTGGCCCTGCTTGAGCAGGGACATTGGACCACATGACCTTCCAACCTTAACCATTTCATGATTCTGTGAATTTTTTTTTATTAAAAGCCTAGATTATTTTCCAAAAAGTTTCATATCATCTAAAGTACACAATCATTCCTAGACATTTTAGTTTGTTTCTGGCTGTGATAGTCAACATCACATAGCTGGTGTGAAGCAAATGAAAAATCTCTAGTTTCAGTAAAGAGATACAGATATTTTATTCCGCCAAGTAAGCCTGTTGAGATAGTTGTCTAGAGACAATTAAGATGATGTTTGAGAGAAAGCAGAAAGAGCTTTTTTAAAAATATTTCTTGTTTTGATTTGACTATATTATGATTCCTTATAAGGCAAGACGGACATGTCTTTTCACTGATCATACTGTATCTGAGTAAACTGAATGCAGTAGACATTTAATTCCATGTACGGGACAATCCCGGTATACAAACCAGTCTCACAGTGCTCCTAGATTTCTTGTGAGTACCAYAAGACTAACAGTGTGCCTCCATTCAGCATCATGAGCTTTGTTAAAGTGTATAGTATGGCTTTAATGGAGAAATGTCTTCCAAATTCTCCTACAGCAAGATACTGTGGACAGTGACTGAACCACAAATTTCCTGAAATACCAAGTGTACTCAGTTCAATTTGGGATTGGGGCCACTGAAAACATGACAAATTTCAATTAATGTAAGACTAGAAAGGAATACATGATGTTCTAAATTAACCTAGTGCTTCATAGGGTATCAAATCCAAATACTGGGCAAAACAAAGCTTTTCATTTACTGGCATACATAAATGAAGTCAGAAGCAAGGAAAAATAAATAACAAAACATACTGGAGGAGAAAATCTCTTCAATCACAAAAAGCAGATTAAGTGCACTATGTTTGATGTTACCAGGCAGAGCAGATAAATCCTTTCACCTGCTGCAGAACAGGGTAGAAATCCACAAAAGCTCTAAATATACTAGCTAGGACTCCTCTCAAGCTTGTCATTTATGAGTAAATGGAGCTCCCAGGTCAAATATGCGAGGGATTCAGATCACAGAGAAAGACACAAATATAGATGTCTATGTGTTTGCTGTGTTTAAACTCCAATTATAGTCAACAAAGATCAAGGTGCTGGATCTTCTTGCCTATGCATAGACTCTTAATCCCACTTGTAACACTTAGGTAACTCGGTCAGCCTGCACACAGCTGCAGATCTCCTGTAGATCTGATGCTATATCTGCCAGCCACATGTGTTATCTTATCTACTTTGGAGCATGACAGACATGCCTGTGTTTAGACAATTGAATTAAGTCTTTTACTCTCATATCAAGTCTCGTTTTGCATATCTCTCATTTCTCCAGATCTGGAATCATTTTTTGTCCTTCTCTGAAATGCAGTAGTTGTAGCAATTCCACCTCTTGTATGTCTTGAATTCCAAAATTTGAGAAGACCTTGAAGTAGTCTTATCAATATTGTGCCCAGAGACTCAAATTATCTCACATCACGGTCATTACTACCTCTAGCAGTAGAAGAGGATGAAGTAATAAGATACAGTTCAAACAACTGACTCAAGGAAATAGTTAAAGATTTTGTTTTCTTGGTCGGTACAGATGTTGATATAAGAAAACACCCCTAACATTATATTTCGAATACTCTTTGCCAAATTGCAGTATTACGTTTAAGCAGCTGGTGTAAGAAAATACTTGCCATCTTTCTATATGCAGAGATTTATACTTATGCATTCCTTCAGTGCAATGTGGGTGTAGACGTCAACTAAGATATRAATTACAGATCACTGATTAATGATTTTAAAAGTCTTCTTAAGTCAGTGCATACTGATGACTTGATTGGATTTGCTAATGTACCTCTTCATGTTCTCTCTGGAAAGCTCCTGGATTTTGTCAGATTGTGAACTTTGAGTTTATTCTAAACCTTGGATATTATGACCTACAGTAATGTTGTTATTGCAGCTGAAATAAGTGAACATGATCATTTGTCTTTCTTTGTGTCAGTTTAGAACTAAGACACATATTTACATGTCTCATACTGCAGTTTTATAGGCAAGGTGATTCGTGAAACTATCTGCACATTTTTCACACAAAACTGCTGTAAAATTAGCAGAAAAATAGTTTGGAGATCATATTCACTGTTAATGGAAAGACGTAAGAAGGCAACACAGGAATGACTTTTGAATTCATTACTATTCGTTAAATACTTAACTTTATAAGGAGCTTCAAATAGTTCCCAGCCAGAAAGAACAACAAATAAGTAAGGACTGAGTTATAATTCTAACTACAAGGTACAAGAACAATCATCCATAACAATGCAGGAAGAAGAACAAGATAAACTGAAGAAAAAGCTTGTGGTGGGTGCTATGTTTCAGAAGACACTTGAATCAGCAATGTTATGCTGCTGCGGAGAATGCACATGCCATTGTGGGATGTGTAAGAGTGCAACCTAAAGATAATCTTCAGCAGTGATAAAACTTCCGCTGAGATACTGCATCACACTTTGGGAAATCTGTTACAGTTTGTGCATTTCTAAGATGTAAACCAATTTTTAAAAGTCCAGAGGAGAGCAATGCACATGATCACAGTTCTAGAAATTTTGGTTTTTGAGGAAAGACTGACCAGAGTCACTTTAAATACTCTAACAAACTAGAAACTAATGGGACTCTTTGCTAGTTTTCAAATACATGAAACAGTTTCAAGAAAGAATAAAATGAACTGTTTTCCATTCCATTCTGGGCTTGAGAAGAAATATTGGGTTGCCATTGAAGCAAAGCAGATTAAGTCCTTTGTTAGGGCATACCACAATAGTCTTCAAGATTAAGAGGAAAAGAGTATTCTGCTGCTTCAAAGAGGAAGGGTGCAACCTTTACACTGAAAAGGACAATAGGCTGGGGGGGGGAGGGAACCAAACAAGTAGAAAATGTTAGGGAAATGAACCAGTGGATAATCTAGAGACTTGTGGCTTCTTTTTCCCCATATGTCTTCAAGAATGGAATGACAGAAATCGTAGGAATGACATAGCACCAAATGCAAGTTTAACAGCCAGTCGTCTAGAGTAGGTTATCAGAAAAAAACACCCTGTGCACTTTATGTAGGCTGAAGAAACACACCTTATGTGCAAAGCCAAGGATTTATAGCTAGTGTAATTAAAGCCTTAAAAATCCAATCAAAGAATTATTATTAGTCCTGTTACAATGTTATAGTCCAAATTATCCAATTATTACAGCTCAGTCCCAATAGCGATACAGTTAAAATTGATGTACAGTTTTCTCTTTTCTCTGGTGTTATGCTCACCTTTCCTATATTCTTCTGGCTACAAAGATCGATGAAGAAAGATAGGAGGTTAGAGCAAGTCATTAGCATCCCAAGTTATTTGCCAAAGGATTTTAATGTTGGTGTTGATGGTTTTTTACCCCTCGCTCTAGAGTCTGCTTAGGGTCATTTTTTTATGTTTTGTAATGTGCATTACACCTTAACCTCCCTCTTCATGGGTTCACCACTCCATTTTAAATCCAAATAGACTATGTATGGTGTGGTTTGCTCATGGTGGTTATGTTTTCCTTGTTCTCTTTGTTATCCTTAAAGCAAATTATACCCAATTCCCAGGGTTGCTTTTCTTTAATGACCAGTAACTGACCGTTGGTGAGAGGGCCTAGGGCCTCTGGCTTCATCCATTGCCTTGTACTTTCAAGGTCTTTGCCACCATTTTGTGCTTGTACTTTTGGGGAACCCTGATAAATTCCTTTTTTTCCTTAACAGCCCTCAACCTGTGGTGTTCTGATAATACAGCTAACATTTATTAGAAGAGTATTGTCAGAAATAAATATTTCATTAATAGTTCTATGAAAACAATGATGTACTGGAGGGCACATATACATATAGACACTTATATGGGCTGACACAATGCTCTCTAACTGCTTGCCACCAATATCTGGTAGTTATAGGAATTATCACTGGTGCATTATCCAAGTTATTCTACAACAGTAATTATAGCTAATTGTAGTAGGAAAAGGATTAAATACATTCTGAAGGGGTCTTTTAACACCATAATTCTGTTGTATACTCTGTACCACAATGATGGACTTCCTCCTCAAAGTTAATATTTCAAGGAAAAAAAGGAAATTATGCTTCCTATGTAGAATAGGTTAATAATAAGGTGGTGTCCACTCCTATTCCAACTGTGATACTACCTAAAATGGGATTTAGTATGTGTTTAAACAGCTATGATAGCAGGAAAAAAGCTGTATGAGCACATGTGTTATGCCATAGCATGAAGTCAATACTGCCAAAAAAGGATTATGGTCTTATTGTATGTTCTTCAGTGACTAGCTGTGATGAAAAACTTATAAAAATCAGTTTTATTTCCAGCAAAGTGTTCTAAAATTGTATAGAACTTAACTGTAGGACTTTGGAAAAGTTTAAATATTAGCACATCCAATTAGCACGCTTTGCCTAACACATTGAAGAGAATTTCTGTCTATTCTCATTAGAATGGTCACTATATTACCATAAATCAATGTCTCCATAATTTCTGTGAACAGTGGGCGCACACTACAAACATTGAGGCAGTTTTGCAAAATTACTTATCAGTGCTATTACAGTTAAAAACTGTAGCGTTTTTGTGTCAATGTGTATGGGATCTCACATCATGACTTTAATAAGTGTGAAGATGACATTGGCATGCACTGCTCTAAGAGTGACAATAAACCTTATGCCACTTCACAGGAACATGAAACGTGCAACAATCAGAGACAAAATTCAAAGCTGTACCAATGTAATCTGATGTGAACTCTTCTGGAAACACTGAGTCATAGTAGGGAGCAACAGTTAGATCACCCATCTGAAAGGATTGCAAAGACAACTCAGATATACTCTCTAGAGTGTCTGAATTCTTGTCTGTCTGACAGCACTTTTTATCATATACTGTCATGCCAGCTGTACAGAAAAACCTACCAAAAATATATACCTATATATTTCATTATATTATACTTAATTGTGTATACTTTAAAGCATTGGTGAGTATGATTCTTGTCTGATTCATACAACATAAAAGGTGTTCGTGCCATGAAAAAGAATTTTACTATGAAAGTGCAAAACCAATAAGAAATCAAAATCAGTATTTCTGTTTATGAACCTTTGCTTATCTTTAATGGATAATTTGGAAGTTAACATAAATTGGAATTTTACTACCACTTATTTTGTATAATGTGTTAATATTAAAATAGATGGACAAAATTTTTAAAGCTTCAAAGTGTCAAYAATTAGGTGTCCTAGGTATGATTTTCCAGTCACAAGCAAATATAAATCATTAATGATACTCATGGCAAAAGAACACTGATGAACTGTGTATAATTTAGCTTCTCTTTCACCCTGTCACTCTGATAAGTCTCATCTTTGTAAAACTGATTATCTATGAGATCCCTGTTGAGTCCCTATCTATGAAATCCCTATTGTACAAGATGATTTGATCCACATTGTTCAACCTTTAAGAGGTTCTTTCAACACACAGAGGAAAATCAGTTATCACAAATGAGAAAAAAACCCAAGGAATTCCAAAAGAAGTATTTCTCTTTACATTCACAAAAAGGTATAATAATTCTAAAAGATAAGTGGATTATTCTAATCAGTGGGTCCATGCAAAAAAAAAAAAAAAAAGTTGATCTGTAAGTTGATCTGTATTTATTTAAAAGAAATTCCAAAAACTTTATAATCTTTGTTAAGAAATCTTGGTGTTGTTATTGTATAGGCTCGGCTGCCTGAAAATATGGACATTTGCCTAATTCATGTGAAAAATGCAGACATTTGCAACTTGTATTAGTGTGTGCACTGTTCTCAGATTCATAGAATAAATATGAATGAATGCATTCTATATACTAATGCTTCAAATTGGTAAATAGTTTATATGAATTAGAGGAGGCAGATGGCTGAAAAAGATTGTTTGCCTTGTCTGTTGTAGGAAAGCAAGTGCTAGCAATACAACTCGTATACCTGCAGAGTGAGGGAGTATTTGCAAGACATCCAAATACAGCATTCAGTGAAAAAAAGTTAATGAAAATGATCAGTGAGAAATCAGTATATAAGGTTTTTGTTAGTTCAAGATTTTAATTTCTTGAGCATGTGAAAAAATGAAACAYTTTTTAAAGCACTCAACAGTTACAAAGAAGATTTTGAAAACATCTGTAAATTTCTGTAACATGTAGGGAAATAATTTCTACTGGAATTCATAGGAAACAAAAATTCTTCCAGAATTTCTTAACACTTTCTAAAACTCATTGCAAAAACTTCAAATGCTCAATTGTGTTCCAAAAGTTGTAAACCTACTGAATAATCAGATAGTGATAGATTATAGGGAAACACAAAAAAATTAAGAAACAAATCATAGTTTCAAATGGGCAAACACCTTTGGTACCTCATGAATTTATGAGGTATTTTTAATTCCTCCCCCTGAATCCTTTCAGAGAAGAAAGAGGATTATCTGAGGTCAGAGAATGGGGAGAATGTTACTAATTATGATCTCATATACTGTGAGTGCAAATGATCCCAATGTTAGCACTGAAATCATTAATATGGACATTCATTTCGTAGCAGCAGCTCATTTACTGCAGCTAGAATTGTCCCTGGTATGTATTTAAGGATAAAGTGATATGAAATGTTTCTTTGCAGAAAGCGTTGGCTACAAAATGTGTGAAACTGGAAAAAGATATTATTATGAGAGTCTGATGTATACAAAACTGAGGACAGGGTTTCAGGTGAAAAAATCAAAGGAAAATCTGTTATGGTCAATGTTTTTTAGTCTAAAATGAAAAATACAAAGTAAATAAACCATACAAAAGTTGAAAAAGACAAATAGTGCCCTTTCATCATATGTTAATCAGAGTTGTCTTTTCTACACAGGTCAGATTCTTTAGGTACAATCTGCAGAGCTGAAATTACTAACTAAATATGAGTCTGACAATGGTTTCAAAAATACTTTTTTGACCTTCAGAATACTGATCTGCAGAAGAAACATACTTGTCCTTTTTCCTTTGATTCCTGGAGTTTTCTGTGGAAAGAGGATTGCTGGAAGGTGTTATCAATCATTTATAGTCATTGATAATGTTTATATACATGGAATATCATTTTCAATCAGTTAGACTGAAATTCTCCATAATGAGTTAAGAGGTGGAAAAATTATATCCCTTTTAGCTATTTGTAAAAGAGAAAGGATTTAATAGTTCTATCAGATTTTATTTTCTCTCAGACCAATTTTTAAAGTCCCCTCCGAAAATAAAATCTGAACTAGGCCTAATGTGTTTTATCACACATAATAGAGCCTGTATCTGGYTTTGTACAGGGGTCACACCTGCCATGGAGGCAGTGGGGTCTGTTCCCACTAGTCATCTATAACCCTCTGACCATGGGAGTCCCCCACACTAAGCGTGGACGGCACATGCGCTGGCACCAAACACGGTGCCATGACACACCAGGATGGGAAGCATGCTATGCCCACACAGCAACCACCTCCACCACTTTTAGAGCCACCACTGCATTGAATGAATTAGGGACCGGCTGGAATAACCTACACGTTCCACCCATTTGCATAATGGAATATAGATAATGAGGCAGTACAGGGTCATAATATCTTCTTCACAGGCATAAATCTTATAGGATTTATTAAGGTGTTTTGTCACAAAGCCTACATCACAACTGCCTCTTTTCCTTGTTTAGTTTCCTGCTGCTTAGTACCACATAGGAGAGAATGTTCTAAAACTTCAGTTATATCACTAAGCTTTCCTGGTAGGTATGYTTGAGATCAAGGTGATTTTATAAACTCATACCAAGAGATATCATGCATATCATTGGCAAGATAAATGCCTGTTTATTTGTAGTAAAACAGAACAGAGGTTAAGACTATAACTTACCTATAATGCAATCATGTTGTTATTCAGAGGAAGTCTTTATTTTTCTCTCTGCAGTTACTTCTTGTGAAGAAATGCTAATATAAAATATAAAAATAGGGGTTTGAACATTTAAGGTAAATAAATGAAAGAAGGTATTAGTATATTTTCATTTCTAAACCGAAGTGAAAGAACAGGCATTTCTGATCCTTTAGCTGTAATTTCATCAAAATGAGCTTTTCTATCTAATGTAATTTTCTCTTCCATTCTCCTCCTTCATACTTTCATCTTTATCCTTCTCCATTGCTTCATCTCTCTATTTTCTCTCCCAACATGTTCTTATATACTTTCTCTTCCTCATTCCCTCCCCTCACCTTTTTTTTTTTTTAATTTTTATTTCTCACACATAGCAATGGTATATCTGAGTTCTGGATCCTGACGTACTTTCAAATATGAAAGGATTATAAAATTAAATTAAAAAACAAGAAAGTTTACTTTTTCTACAGAAATGGGAGTGGGGCCCTTTGTCAAATTACCTCTGGAGAACACAAAAAAAAMCCCACCCAAAAAACCCCAAAAACCAAATTGATATGAGGGAATGCAACACTGAAACCAATGCATACAGCACTAAAATTTGGAGGTTAAGAAAGGGAGGAAGGACTTGGGTTCCTTTTCTAACTCCCACCTCTTTCCCCATCTTAAAGTAAAAAAGAACAAGACAATTGCTCACACTGTCCAGAAGATTTATGAACACACGTGTTGGGGAGAGTTTCAGATGTGTTTCCCACTGTCATAGAAAAATTTTCTTTTCATGATTCTTTCCTTGGTTATTCACATTGGCTGTGTGTACTGTTGGCTACTGTGCTGGCCACTACACTCTCCATATAGGACAGTAAAGTTAGGTGTCCAGCCTCAGTTCAGGAATTCCGGGAATTAGGCACCAAAATGTGAGAAAGAGCATTAATGAGTCTACAGATCCTTTTGTGGGCACAGACTTTGGTGAAGTATCACAGCTKTTGAACACGATGTTTCAAAATGCTTCAGGTACAAGCTGAGGGTCTTACCTATGTAAGATAGAAGAGATTCTGAGACTCAGACCACTCCTTCTGTTAGCCAGGTGAAACCAAGTTGTTTCTGAATGTTAAAGCAGCAAGTGATAGAAAAGTTGGGTAAGCTAGAATTCAGACAGCATTTAATGGACATTTACTGGTATATTTAATTCTGAAAATCTACCATGGCTATTTTAACTCCATTTTTACTATAGGCAGTAGTATAAAAGATGATACCTATTTTTCAGAACTCAGCCTTGCTGAATTATTGCCTAAACTATGTACAGTGAAGTTCAGCCTAATTTAAATTTTTTATATGTACTTTAGTTTGAAGGGACTAAGTTCTAGCAGCAACTCCACAGCCTATCTTGTGTAATCTGTACAAATGTAATACTCTGCTGTAGATCTTAAAAATACACATTTTCCATAATATGAGTTACTAACTTAGCAAGCAGTGAATTTGATTTCTAAGAACATCTATCAAAGGTGGGATCATTAACTAAGTTAATATACCCTTTGACAATTAATGGATAATGCCCTTGTCTCATTAAGACAGAACTTTAGATTAGATTTAGTGCATACATGTGACAAATGCCAGAATATGTACTTGTCTTAGAGGTCCCGAAGTTTGAGTGAGGGGAAAAAGAATTAGTTATTATTTTTAAATATATCTAAAGCTAATAGTCTACTCATTTTTTTCTCAAATTCATTGTTCTTTGATTTTGTTTAAATTTGCACAATAAAATCGTAATCAAATCCCAGCTAATACTGTCTCAAGTGCAAATAATTTTTCATTTTCAACACACCTATGTTTAAAAAATAATTTTGCCTTGTAGAATAATTTGAAAAAAAATTTTGAGCTTATTCTATTAGCTGTATCAGTTGAATCTATAGAAACAGAATGTTTATAAATAGTATATTTAACAAAAAATCTGCATAGTTTTTCATGGCTTTTTATTGGTTTTTTCTTTCTTAACTTTTTAATTTGAATATTTCCTAATCTTTCGCTAAGTTCATCGCTTCTCCATTTAATGAAATGTATTTAGAGGATTCCCAATATATTTCTACTGTGTCCTGTTTGTCTAAGCCATCTTGCCTTCCAAACTATCTCTATGGACAGTGGGAGCTAGTGTTCTTTTGAAAAAATATTGCAGAAACACGAAAGTTCTCAGAGCCCAGTTAGAGGGAAGAGTCAATCTAACAGGTTCTTAGAAAGAAAGGCAAAGTGTCTTATAACAGCTGCAGGCGCTTCAGTTCAGCAGTCTCTTAGAGTATGTTCAGCAGCCTTTTAGAAAATGTTCCTAATTTGTTCTGTCTTGGGCTTTGACAAGGTTAACATTTGTTCTTCTCCTTTTTATCCACCTTTTTTTCTCTTTATATACGTGCTTCTTGCTTGTATGCATTGTTTTTGGTTTTTTTTTTTTTATTTCCTTTTGAGTATACACCTTTAGAAAACTTAACAAATGTTCTCTATTATGTCCTTAAAAGTAATGAGTTTCTTTCCTTTTTGGAGGGAAGCTTAAAAATATAACCTTTTCTTGAGAACAAAGGTTATTTTTGTCTTTTTTTCAGAATCAAAATATGCTCCTAACTCTGTGGAATGTGCACTTTTTGAAATGGTTCTAAAAATACATGAAAGGACATAATATTTTTGTTCTTGGCCTGTCTTATCCACTGCGAAGAACAGAACAGTACAAGGAAACACAGGAGAGATCTATAATCAAATTGCTCTCACTGAACACAAAATCAAGATTTTTCAAGGAGAAAGCTTCTGCAGAAGCAACTTTCATGCGGGTGTTGGAGTGTGAAGAGAGTCATCGAGGGAACTAGACTTCTAACAGAGCAGCTAAGGAGTTCAGATCTCAAGGTCATACTGTAATGTGCAAAAGCCCATACTGAAAATCATACCTGCAGGATTCTGGTAAATTGCTAAGTATTACTGACTACGAGATGGAGTTGACTATGCAGGTGTGGGATTTAGAATGCAGTATATGTGGTTTATAGATTTTTTTTTCATCTCTGATCTGTTATGCTTGAGGGATGGTTGAAAGAGCTGGTGCTCTAATAGCCTCCAAGTCCCTCCCTTCCTGACATACCCAAGTTTAATCGGCCACTTCCCATAAACACAGAACTACTGAGGTAAGGAGTATGCCACCTGTCCTTATTTGGTGGGAGTGCAAATTTTTCGGTCTTACTAGCCTTGAGGAATTGTGGAAAGCTAGCTATAGGAGCTATAGGCTATGCCAGTACCAAAAAAACTCTGGTGGGAAAATAGCAGGATATGGAACTTCCTGCATTTTCCTTCTCTTCAGGTGGTTGGAAAATAGGCAGATCAAAAATATGTTGGGCGGGGGTGGAGTCATTTTGCCCTTTTAGCATGCAAGGAAGATTGAATTGTTGGAGTTTTTTTCCTCTTTCAGTAACAACAGAATGTGGGATTGCTTTTTTTTAAAGGAAGAGGTCCTCAACACTGTATACCATCAAATGTATTCAGTATGTTAGATCTTTTTTCTTTCAAAGACTGCTACTTTTAAGAATAAACATGAGAAAAAAAACTTTAAAAACCTTTAATTTATCCTTTTGAATTTATTCAAGTAATTACTTGAAGAGAAAAACAGTACTACTATATTTCCTGGTCACCTGCGACTTAGCTATATATAAAATTAAGTCATTTTTTCTGGTGCCTAGGAAAAGAGGTACAAGCAGGGGTATGGTATACTTATTCAAACCAGACCTTTCATATTTACTTTGCACATCAGTCTTCAATGATATAGGTAAAGTAAAAGTTATCAAAGTGTCATGGGATGTAATATAGTTGGAGTGTCCAAATGAACAGTGACTTTTTGACTTGATGGATTTTTAGAACATGTTGGGTTCTATCACATCATAGCACATTACAATTGCTGCTTAGCTGGTTTGACAACAAGCAAATTTATGTTTTACTCTGTGGTGTGATATGACATTACCTGATGAGATCTCAGAAAACTTAAAATAACACTTGCTAGGATTTATAACCTCTCTTACTGAGTGACATTTCATTTCAGCAGGTGATTTCACCTAATATATCTTCTTGAAACATGTTCGTGAGTTAGAGACATAGTAATGGTTAATTAATGGTATTTGTAGGGCAAACAAATAATGTTAACCTTAACTACAAGTATGGTAAATAACTTTTCTCTTACAAATGTATCTGTGTCAAATGCTTTTTCTGCAAATTGTCATCTTCCTAAAACTCCTCTTTCTCTAATCTTAATGATTTTTCTGCCATCTATATCTCTACTAATGCAGCCTAGGATCCTAGGATCTCTGGGAAAGTCATAGAGCGAGTCCCCATAGAACACATTTCTGGGCACATGAAGGAGAGGAAATTGATCAGGAATAGTCACCATGTATTTACTAAGGGTAAATCATACCTGGTCAACTTGATTGCCTTCTGTGATAAGGTAGTGAGTTTGACCTTGGCTGGCTGCCAGACCCAGCTGCTGCTCTCTCACTCCCCCCCCTCAACACGATGGAGGGGGAAAATAAGATGGAAAAGCTCACGGGCTGAGATAAAGACACGGAGATCACTTACCACTTACTGTCATGGGCAGAACAGACTCGACTTGGGGAAGATTAATTTAATTTACTGCCAATTAATAAAAAAGTAGGATAGCAAGAAAAAAAAAAACAAACCTAAAAATACCTTCTCCATATCCCTGCCTTCTCCCCAAGCTCAACTTCATTCCTTCAGTCTTCTACCTTCTCGTGCCCTGATCAGTGCAAGGGGATGGGAAATGGGGGTTGCCGTCAGTTCGTAACGCTTCATGTCTGCTGCTCCTTCCTCCTCACACTGTTCCCTTTCTCCAGCGTGGGGTCCCTCCCATCCTTCAGTCCTTCATGAACTGCTCCAGCATGGATCCTTCCTATGGGCTGCAGTTCTTCAAGAACTGCTCCAGTGTGAATCCTTCCCATGGAGTACAGTCCACCAGAAACAGACTGTTTCAGTGTGGGTCCCCCACGGGCCACAGTTTATGCCAGAAAACTTGCTCCTGTGTGGGCTCCTCTGCACAGGACACAGTTCCTGCCAGGAGCCTGGTTGTGCATGGGCTCTCCACGGGCTGCAACTTCCTTCAGGGCATATCCACCTGCTGCGGCGTGGGGTCCTCCATGAGCTGCAGTGTGGATACCTGCTCCACTGTGGTTGCCCGTGGGCTGCAGAGGGACAACCTGCATCACCATGGACTTCTCCATGGGCTGCAGGGGAATCTCTGCTCCAGGCAGGCCAGTCTCTTCACAGCAGTGCATGGGAAGACAAGAGCCATAATTGAAACAGGAGATGTTCAGACTTACGAGAAGGAAAATTTTTTTCATCTTGAAGACAGTCAAGCACTGGAACAGGTTGTCTAGTAAGGTCATTTAATCTCTGGCCTTAGAGGTTGTTAAGACTCACTTGGATGAAGCCCTGAGCAACCTGGTCTGATTTCATTACTGATACTGTTCGAATAGGCATTTAGACTGTAGACCTCCTGAGGTCCCTTCTAGCCTCAATTATTCTATGATTCTGTGGTAGATATAGTGATTCAGTGATAGGTATAGATCTACCTATCTCTTTATATAACTAACATATATGTATATGTTAGATTTAAATATATGTATATGTCATATATATATGTAGATAGGTATGCAGGTAGATAGATACCTGCCATATATATGATACACGGTCCCCTGTATATATGATAAATGAAACTATCTATCTGTATATCTGTATATCTGTATATCTTGTGTGTATTTAGCTGTATACCTACATCTTCTAGGTTCTAATTGTACACTAGTGAAGGTTTGTGGAGATCTACTGATATTAGAACAGGGAAAAAGCTTACAGAGCGAGACATATTGAATATTTTACTTCCTTTCCCTAAAATGCTACTGCATAATTTAGTACACATGCATCTCTGAATTCTCTCTCTTGCACAGGATGCACTGAGAGTCCCACAACCAGTCCGAAAGGGATGGTTAATTTTCTTGCATACTTCTGCCCTTGACCTATGAGTTGGTGGTTTAACAAATAAGCTACAAGCTGCTTAGCTATTATCGTGAACTAACTCTTCCAAACCATTTACCAGTTCTGCTATTGCTCCCTCAGTCCTTTCCAGTGAGCCATTAGCCTGGCACTAGAAAAAGAAAGACAGAAAATCAGCAATGTGCACTCTACTGTTGTTAAGTAACGTTACAGAGAGCTGCGTAGCTAGAAATAGCCTAGCACATGTTATCCTCGGTCTTTCATTCTGTCCCACTGTAGAACAAATTATCTTCATTCCACCATTCCTTCAGAATTTTTTCCACACATGCTCATCACATTCCCTTCATAGAGGAATCGAGGAGAGTGGAGAAGAGTTGGGTTTTTTTTCTCTTCCTTTTTTCATATCTAGACATCTCTTGAAAGAAAGAGAGTGGGAGATTTTTTCCCCTGGTASCCCAGAGAAACAACCATCTTTGACTGTGGGTTAGGTATCAATGTAGTTCAGATTGATGTATGATGGCCTTTCAATATATAAAAGGGGGTTATAAGAAAGTCAGAAAAATACTTTATACCAAGGCCTGTAGTGACAGGACAAGGGGCAATGATTTTAAAATGAAAGAGGTTAGATTTAGATTGGACATAAGGAAGAAATTTTTTACAGTGAGGGTGGTGAGACACCGGAACAGGTTGCCCAGAGAAGTTGTGGATGTCCCACCATTGGCAATCTTCAAGGTCAGGCTGCATGGGGCAAACTGATCTAGTGAAAGATGTCCCTGCCCTTGGCAGGGGGGTTGGATTAGATGATCCATCTTCAAAGGTCCCTTCCAGCCCAAACCATTCTATGATTCTGTGATTCTATGATTCTATGATTCTATGAATGTTGCACCATCAGAACCCTCTAGAAAATAGGATTATAAAATTCAATGTTTTATGATGCAGGTTCCATGCATATGCAGAAAAAATTGAATTTTTGCTTGTAATGTGTGACTAGAGTTCTCAGGTACTGCACTGTTCATTTTCTGCGCACCTTTTAAAAACGTAGCTGTCATCCAAGCAGGTTTTCTACCTAGTAGATACATATTTCTGAAGGCAGAGAAGGGTTGGCCACATTTCCATCTCAGTTTCATTATGTTTGCTGTTTATGATTTCTTTACAAACCTTTTAGCCTCTTTCTCTGTCCTCCTTAGTTTTAGTACCCTGTGCAAATTTATTTAATGTTCATTGTCATTCCACTAATGCGCTTATCCTGTGGTGTTTGGCTGCCTGCCAGGTTAAACCACAACACCAGATAATTAAGATAGCAAATAAACTTGGAGCAAAGAATGGCCTTGATGTTACTAGATATTTATGGACATTCAACAGTTCTTAATGCAGACTCAACAGTCTTAAACACATTCTGGTTGCTTCAGATGTGTCTTCAAACAAAAAGGACTGAAGAATGCTGTACATTGGAAGTGATGTTTGAACATTCTCTGTATTCCCTGTCTGCTATTTGTTAGAAGTTTTAAAAGGAAACATGTCTGAGAATGATCTAATAGTAGTATTTAAAATCCTGGTGCCACTGAAGTCACTGCTAAGTCTTTCCCATGTACAGCTAAGAGATCAATAGAAGGACACTTTCACAAAACCACCTTTGTAATATTTGAGAGATGTAACTTCTATGTTTCTATCTTACAAGCCAATGCCTCAGTGGAAAAGAGGATAATGGAACTTGTTTATCTGTGTAAAGCTTTGAGAAATGCCACACTACTATCTGTATGAATTTTAGAGTTATAACACACCTTAACAATCGAGCAGATGGACTTCTTCGAAGCTTATTGCCAGTTTAATTTAAGCTGACAGATTTATTAAAATTCACGTTGCTAGATATACTTTTCTCATTGAAAACCTAAACACCATGTCATTAAGTTGTCTCTTATGCCTTGCAACTGAAGCTAAAGCATAAATATCTTAATTTGTCTGATTAAGATTTGCATTGACAATGAAACATTAGATGTCTGTAATGAGCTATGGCTTGATCCAAAGACCTCTGAAGTCAGTTGGATTCTTTCTGTTGACTTCTTTGACATTGGATTAGACCTTTTGTGTACTTATACTGTTCTCTTAAAATAGAGACATAGTCTGTAAGGGCCCTGACAGACAGACAAATATATTTAAATAAATCAGTATGTGAGAACATAAGCCATTTTATATCAAGATAATTTGGTAAGATTGCATCATTTCATAGAACAAGACTAATGTTTCAGAGGATGAGGGAAGAAATTGTGTGCTAAAAGAGCAGAAAGCAATTTGTAAGGAGTATTAAATACTTCTGCTATGTACTTCRTGCTGTTTCTTTCTAAAAACTAATAGCTAATTAAAAAATGAATGCTATATTAATACCAAGTGGCGAAAAATGTCATTGTTCAAAAAGCCATAAGAAATTCAAAGACAAATGTAGTTGCTAATGACAGTATTGTCCAGGAGTATCTGAAATGGTATCTAGACAAAAACCATTTAAAGGATCTCTCCCAGGTTTCAGATTACTTATTACTCACCATCAAGTGAGATCTATCAGAAGTCAGAAGCTTTTAAAATTACACCAAACTTTAGGAAAGAAACTTCAGRCTTAATTTAAAAAACCTTTCTCCTTTTCCAGGGCATATAAACCAGTAATTTAAGTTTTCATGTCATGGCATTGGTTAAAAAAAAAAAAAAATTAAAAATCTGTTTTTTATTTGTAAATTTCTATTAATTTTAATGAAATCAGAAGGTAACTTTCTAGCAAAATAGGACAAAATTATCTAATCATAGATTGTATATTTCAAAGGCAATGATGCCTATGTAAAAGATCAGAGATAGGAAGGACAGCAAAACTAGGTAAGAAGTCTGGATTAGGGACCAGAGAAAGAAAATGGAAGGAGGTGGGAAGTGAGCTGAGATAGTTCTTGGCTACRAGACAGACACTGGATTGAGGGAAGAATACATGCATATTCAGTCAGACTCTGCGTAAAGAAAAGATTAATATTTTAGGCACAATCTCCTATTGTCTACTTAGACCAAGACCAGAAAGTGCAACATTATTGCCTGGTAATTAATTAAGTTTACTTATTATGTGACAGGATTTGGGATTTTGATTTTCTATGCTTCTATTGCTTTTATCATTTGCTTTTTGCCCACATGTGTGTGACTAAGATATGGTTATACACGGCTTTGTGAAACACATTTCATGTCTTTACCAAAAGTTCTTTTACTAAGTAAATAATTAACTATTTTTTAAGTGGAAGCAATGTTTTCAGCCCRTTGGAGAAGAAATGGCTGAGTTTAACTTGTTAGCTTAGGAATCTGTGTTCAATCCTCCATTAAAACCCAATGCCTTAGATGACTTTCATCAAATCACTTAATTTTTCTGTGTTTCATTCCCACCTGCAATTGAAGGATAATAACATTTCCTATTTCTTATCATTTTCTGAGAATTTTGACTGCATTATCTCTCTTTACTGGACAGGCCTAATACTGTTCAGCATTTATCTAATTTATGGACTCCTGGTACTTTTCATTGTGGGAGTAGAAACTGATGATTGCAAACTGGGGTGAGGTGAGAAAATCTTAGATGATGGATTAGACCTAGCTAATACAAAAAATATTGCACCTTCCACAGCATCATTAATTGAAGTGGTCTGCTATTCATGCTGCTGATACTAAAGCAGTAATGGAGGCTTTTCTCCTGCAAGGTTATATTTCTGATCAGAAAGATCCACACATTCCCTCATCATGATGAGAAACCATTGCTGCTAATTTGCAGATAAGTGTTCCAAAGTGAGAGCTGCTAAGTAGCACATAGGCATGTGAGTTTTTAAGGTGTTCTTCACACAGTTTCATAAACAACCATAGTTTTTTGCACACTGTGCTTTGCTRCATAGGAGTAGTGGTAAATTAATTGCTCATGTCTATAAAATAAATGCATACCTATTTGAAAAAAGCATATCTTGTTGAACATGAACTCTGTACGTTCATATGTGCAGTATCGCAACATTTTGTCATTAGTTAGTTTAAATTGGAGAAAGGTAAAAAGGTATGTCCTGGAGAACCTCCTCAGCTGATAGATGAACCTTTTCTGTACATCCACATCTATCATAGTTCAGCTGCTTTTATACCTTTAACTGTTTTTTATAACTTCAGTTAGAAACAGAAGTTGATTCATGTAATGTTCACATTCATTGTTTAAGTCTTCTAAGAGCATGATAATCAACTCAGAAAAAACCTGAAAGTTCAGTTCTGCCAATGAGTATGTAAGGCAGTCTCTGTACAAGTACAGTACATTTACAGTCTTTGACACATTTACTTTATTTTCCTCATGCTAATAGCTAGCCCAAAGCCGACATCAGAACAACAAATTCAGCTGTTGAAGATTGTTTTCACAGCTGGTCACCACAGCATAGTCGTAGAAACATAGAATCATAGAATGGTTTGAGTTGGAAGGGACCTTGGAAGATCATCTAGTTCCAACCCCCCTGCCATGGGCAGGGACACCTTCCACTAGACCGGGTTGCTCAAAGCCTCATCCAGCCTGGTCTTGAACACTTCCAGGGATGGGGCATCCACAACTTCTCTGGGCAACCTGTTCCAATGCCTCACCACCCTCACAGTAAAGAATTTCTTCTAATATCTAATCTAAACCTACCCTCTTTCAGTTTAAAACCATTAACCTTTGTCCTATCATTATACTCTCTGATAAAGAGTCCCTCCCCATCTTTCCTGTAGGCCCCCTTTAAGTACTGGAAGACTGCTATAAGGTCTCCCTGGAGTCTTCTCTTCTCCAGGCTGAACAACCCCAGCTGTCTGTCTTCACAGGGGAGGTGCTCCAGGCCCCTGATCATCTTCATGGCCCTCCTCTGGACCTGCTTGAGGAGGTCCATGTCCTTCTTATGCTGGGGGCCCCAGAGCTGAACACAGTACTCCAGGTGGGGTCTCAAGAGCGGAGTAGAGGGGCAGAATGACCTCCCCCAACCTGCTAGCCATACTTCTTTTGATGCAGCCCAGGATGCAATTGGCTTTCTGGGCTGCAAGTGCACATTGCCGGCTCATATTCAGCTTTTCATCCACCAATATGCCCAAGCCCTTCTCTGCAGGGCTGCTCTCAATCCATTCTCCACCCAGCCTGTATCCATGTTTGGGACTGCCCTGACCCAGGTGCAGAACGTTACACTTGGCCTTGTTGAACTTCATGATGTTCGCACGGGCCCATCTCTCTAGCCTGTCATGGTCCCTCTGGATGGCATCCCTTCCCTCTAGAGTATCAACCACACCACTCAGCTTGGTGTCATCCACAAGCTTGCTGAGGGATGCACTCAATCCCACTGTCCATGTCCCCAACAAAGATGTTAAATAATACTGGTCCCAATAGGGACCCCTGAGGGACACCACTTGTTACTGATCTCCATCCAGACATCGAGCCGTTGACTGCAACTCTTTGAGTGCAACCATCCGGCCAAGTCCTTATCCACCGAGTGGTCCACCCGTCAAATCCATGTCTCTCCATTTTAGAGACAAGGATGTTGTGCGGGACAGTATCAAATGCTTTGCACAAGATCAGGTAGATGATATCAGTCGCTTTTCCCTTATCCACTAATGCTGTAACCCCATCATAGAAGGCCACCAAATTTGTCAGGCACGATTTGCCCTTAGGTAAAGATTGGCTGACACCAATCACTTCTCTGTTTTCCATGTGCCTTAGCATAGTTTCCAGGAGGATCTGCTCCATGATCTTGCTGGACACAGAGATGAGACTGACCAGCTTGTAGTTCCCCAGGTATTCCTTTTTTCCCTTTTTAAAAATGGTGGTTATGTTTTCCCTTTTCCAGTCACCGAGAACTTCACCAGTCTGCCATGACTTTTCAAATATGATGGAGAGTGGCTTAGCAGCTTCATCTGCCAGTTCCCTCAGGACCCTCGATGCATCTCATCAGGTCTCATGGACTTGTGCACATTCAGGTTCCTTAGATGGTCTTGAACCTGATCTTCTCCTAYGGTGGGCAGTACTTCATTCTCCCAGTCCCTGCCTTTGGATTCTGTGAACTGSGTGGCGTGGCTAGAGCACTTGCTGGTGAAAACCTAGGCAAAAAAGTCGTTGAGTGCCTCAGCCTTCTCCATGTTGGTTGCAGCCAGGTCTCCCATTTCGCTCAACAGGTGGGGTATGGTCAATATTATAGAAGTACACTTGTCCGTTTGGCATTCGCTTTGGTGTTCTATATTGGCTTACAGAGCTCAAACTAACCACCGACAGCTTGAAAGTAAATCCTGGCATGACCTTTAAATCTAAAGTCACTTTGTCTAGGATCAATGCAGAAAATATTACAAAAAATGTCTTTATCATGAAGACCTATACTTATTTGATCCGGTCATCATGGTGAAGAAACTGAACTGAACTTTGCTGACTTTTAGTCTTCCAAGTGTTCCAGCATAAAGCTGTCTTAAAGTCCTCTATATCAACAACTTCCTGAAAAAATGTTAGTAATTAAACCACTGAGCTGTGTAATATCATCTTCCTCCTCACTGTTTATGCAAGATCTCACGGGTTTGGCTTTGTCTATGCTGATTTTGTGGACCAAAAAAGGGGGGATGTTGACCCCTAAGACAATTAACATAAACTGACACGTTCTGTCAGCACAAAGCAAGTCCTATTTGGAGTGGACTACCTGTATTTACACTGAATAGCACTTAGCACATTTTTTTCTGTGGGCTAATGCTTTGCTCTCTCAGCCTCAAGAGTTAACTCTGCGTATGTAATTTCCATTGAAAGGTACCTGAAATAATACTCTCAGATCAAAAATTGCAAAATTATTTTGTGATATGTTGCTGTTTTGCATGTCCTGAGGTATAGAATGAAAGCACATAGAAACAAAAGGCTTGCTGGGACACTATTGGCAAATTGTCCTAGAAGCCACACCTAGCACAATGCATATCCATAATGTGTTTCTGAGTTGGATCCCAAAGCAAAGTATGCATTCAGACAGACATAGGTTTACTTTTGGAGGAATGCAGTCAGTGAGGAAGCAAACCAACACGTGCACAGCACTGGACAGGCAATGGTCCAAGATCCTGGAGCAAACTGGTGAGAAATTTCATAGGAAAAACAAAGCCTACCTAGTCTTTTCCCTTACCTCTATTTCAGATTAGACAGATAACTGCCCTATCCAGACAGCTGAACACAAACATCCACTATTAGACCTTGTTTATGAAAATAAGGAATCTATACAAAAAACAATTACTTCYTTTGAAAATTTAAATATAGGAAAATCTTCTTAAAAGAAAATCTTCCTTCATAAGAAAATTCTTCCCAAGCTCAACTGCCCTCTCAACTCTTCTGCCTCCTCTCACTGAGCAGTGCAGGGGAATGGCCGTTGCAGTCAGTTCATAACACTTCATCTCTGCAACTCCTTTCTCTTCGTGCTCTTCCCCTGCTCCAGTGTGCGGTGCATCCCATGGGATACAGTCCTTCACAAACTTCTCCCACATGGGTCCTTCCCACAGGCTGCAGTTCTTCAAGAACTGCTTCAGCATGGGTCCTTCCATGGGGTGCTGTCCTCTAAGAACAGCCTGCATCAGCATGGGTCCCCCATGGGCCACAGTTCCTGCCAGCAGCCTGGTTGTGCATGGGCTCTCCACGGGCTGCAGCTTCCTTCACAGCATATCCACCTACTGTGGCATGGGGCCTTCCATGTGCTGCAGGGTGGATATCTGCTCCACTGTGGACCTCCACAGGCTGCAGGGGAATCTCTGCTCCGGCACCTAGAGCACCTCCTCCCCCTCCTTCTTCACTGACCTTGGTGTCTGCAGAGTTGTTTCTCTCACATATTCTCACTCCTCTCTCCCCGCTGCTGCTACACAGCATTTTTTACCCTTTCTTAAATATATTATCACACACTACCAGTATAACTGATTGGCTCAGCTTTGGCCAGTGGTGGGTCCGTCTTGGAGCCAGCTGGAATTGGCTCTGTCCGACATGCAGGAAGCTTCTGTCATCTTCTCACAGAAGCCACCCCTGCAGCCACTCCTGCTACCAAAACCTTGGCACGTGTCCAGGTTTCAGCTAGGATAGAGTTAATTTCCTTCCTACTAGTTGGTATAGTGCTATGCTTTGGATTTAGTGTGAGAATAATGTTGATAACACACTGATGTTTTAGTTGTTGCTAAGTAGTGCTTACACTAGTCAAGGACTTTTCAGCTTCCCATGCTCTGCCAGGTGCACAAGAAGCTGGGAGGAAGCACAGTCAGGACAGCTAACTTAGCTGTCCAATAGGGTATTCCATACCATATGACATCATGCTCAGCATATAAAGCTGGGGGAAGAAGAAGGAAGGGGGGATGTTCGGAGTGATGGCATTTGTCTTCCCAAGTAACCGTTACACATGATGGAGCCCTGCTTTCCTGGAGATGACTGAACACCTGCCTGCCGATGGGAAGTAGTGAATGAATTCCTTGTTTTGCTTTGCTTGCGTGTGCGGCTTTTGCTTTMCCTATTAAACTGTCTTTATCTCAACCCATGAGTTTTCTCACTCTTACCCTTCCAATTCTCTCCCCCATCCCACTGGGTTGGGAGTGAGCGAGYGGCTGTGTGGGGCTTAGCTGCTGGCTGGGGTTAAACCGCAACAGCCCTTTTTGGCGCCCAGTCTGGGGCACGAAGGGTTTGAGATAATGACAGGTTTAATTGGAATGTGCTAGATGATTGAATTTATAGCTGTTATTGCTGTTTAGCTATTAATTAGCAGGCTCCCGTGCTTGCCATGGGGCTTGCTTGCMTTACTGTATATTAGAGTCTCGTGCTCGTTAGTGCCTGCTTTTTGCTTTCGCTGCTTGCTGTACTGCTGTACTGCTCATCATCTTACTGTGCTGTGCCTGGGAACATTTTGATAACAGCAATGGCCATGCGCCTGGGCTGGCAGATGGCCAGGGCATTGCTGCTGTTTCTGTGCTGCTGTACTGGACAGGCTGAAACTCCAGTGTGAACTCGAGTCGAAGGGACTGTGACCCGTGGATGAGTCCACGCAGGAGCAGGACACCCCGAAGCATCTGTGGCTGTGGATAAGGCCATGCCAAAGCAGGTACATCTCGAAGAGTGTGTGGCCATGATTATGTCTGTGCCRCAGCAGGTATACCTCTGAAGGGACTGTGGCCCAAGGATAAGTCCATGCTGGAGAAGGTACACCTCAAAGCATCTGTGGCTGTGGATAAGTCCATGCTGCAGCAGGTAAACCTTGAAGCATCAGTGGCTGTGCATGAGGTCATGCTGGAGCACCTCAAAGCGTATGGCCATGGATAAGCCCACGATAGAGCAGATACACCCCTGGAGGGATTGCAGCCATGGGTAAGGCCATGTTGGAGCAGGTTCACTCCTGAAGGGACTGTGGCTGTGGRTAAGGCCATGCTGGAGTACATACATCTCTGAAGGCATTGTGGCCCATGGATAAGGCCATGCTGGAACAGGTGCACCTCAGGGGCAAAGCGACTGTGGCTGTGGATAAGTCTATGCCGCAGCAGSTATACCCCTGGAGRGACTGTGGCTCATAGATAAGGCCCCACTTGGAGCAGGTACAACCCTAAGGGACTGCAGTCTGTGGATAAGTCCAAGCCGGAGCAGGGTCAAGGGGAGGAGTTCATTGCAATGTTAAACCTTATGGTCTGCTTTGGTGGTTCAGTGGTAGAATTCTCACCTGCGACACGGGAGACCTGGGTTCAATTCCCAGCCATTGCACCAAAAAAGGACTGTCTTGGTTTAACCCCAGCTGGCAACTAAGCACACACACAGCCACATGCTCACTCCCAACACAGTGGGATGGGAATCAGAACAGTAAAAGTGAGAAAACTCGTGGGTTGAGATAAAGACAGTTTAATAGGTAAAGCAAAAGCTGTGCATGCAAGTTAAGCAAAACGAGGAATTCATTARCTCCTTCCCATTTGCAGGCAGGTGTTCAGCCATCTCCAGGAAAGCAGGGCTCCATCATGTGTAAAGGTTATTTGGGAAGACAAACGCCACCACTCCGAACGTCCCCCCTTCCTTCTTCTTCCCCCAGCTTTATATGCTGAGCATGATGTCATATGGTATGGAATACCCCATTGGACAGCTAAGTTAGCTGTCCTGACTGTGCTTCCTCCCAGCTTCTTGTGCACCTGGCAGAGCATGGGAAGCTGAAAAGTCCTTGACTAGTGTAAGCACTACTTAGCAACAACTAAAACATCAGTGTGTTATCAACATTATTCTCACACTAAATCCAAAGCATAGCACTATACCAACTAGTAGGAAGGAAATTAACTCTATCCTAGCCGAAACCAGGACAGCATGTAAACCCATTACACAGGGATGGCACATCTATTTAGTTGCCTTTGGAATTAATTAAATAATTGAAATTATCTTATATATGCAATGTATACCAAAGTTAACCTTTTTAGTCTGAAAAATAGTGATCTCTTACCTATGAAATTCACAGACGTTATGGACAGAGGAATATCTGATCACTATACTTGTACTCATGATACTGTAGTTTATGCTTAGGGGTGAATCCAAACAGGTTTCACACAGTTTCACAGAGTTTGCACCAGTCATGTTTACTTAACACAGTTTTGTTGATCAAACTTCAGGTTTGGAAAACTGCTGCCTGGGACAAAGAAGCTGAACGGAGCTGGCAGCTATTTAAGGACATTTTTCTCAGACTGTAAGACCTCTTGATTCCCATGTATAAGAAATTGGGCAAGGAAGGCAGGAGACCGACATGGTTCAGTAAGGACCTCCTGGTCAAACATAGACAGCGGGATTGAGTGCACCCTCAGCAACCTGAGTGGTGCAGTTGATGATACCCTTGAGGGAAGGGATGCCATCCAGAGGGACCTTGACAGGCTTGAGGAGTGGGCCCATGCAAACCTCATGGAGTTCAACAAGGCCAAGTGCAAGGTCCTGTACCTGGGTTGGGGCAATCCCCAATACCAGTACAAGCTGAGGGATGAATGGATTGAGAGCAGCCCTGCAGAGAAGGACTTGAGGATACCGAAGGATGAAAGATTGGACATGAGCCAGTTATGTGCACTTGCAGCCCAGAAAGCCAATTGTATCTTGGGCTGCATAAAAAGAAGTGTGGCAGCAGGTCAAGGGAGGTGATTGTCCCCCTCTATTACGCCCTCGTGAGACCCCACCTGTAGTTCTGTGTTCAGCTCTGGGGCCCCCAGCACAAGAAAGACATGGACCTGTTAGAGTGGGTCCACAGGAGGGCCACAAAAATGATCAGAGGGATGGAACACCTGTCCTGTGAAGAAAGGCTAAGAGAGTTCAGGTTGTTCAGCCTGGAGGAGAGAAGGCTTTGGGGAGACCTTAATGCAGCCTTTCACTATATAAAGGGGGCTTATAAGAAGGGAGAGAAAGACTCTGTAGTGACAGGACAAGGGACAACAGTTTTAAACTGAAAGATGGTAGATTTAGATTGGACTTACGGAAGAAATTTTTTATCATGAGGGTGGTGAGACACTGGAACAGGTTTCCCAGAGAAATTGTGGATGCCCCATCATTGGCAGTGTTCAAGGTCAGGCTGGATGGGGCTTTGAGCAACCTGATCTAGTGAAAGATGTSCCTGCCCATGGCGGGGAGGTTGGACTAGATGATCTTTGAGGTCCCTTCCAAACCATTCTACGATTCTGTGATTCTATGATTCCAGTCTATTTATTATCTTTACTGTTAGCCTTTAAGATAATTGCTATATAAATGCTCTTTTTTAATACATAATATGTTTGTACAAGTGTAACATTTGCAAAATTGGACCCTACACAAACCTAAATATTTGCAAGATGAAACAAGAATGGTATGTCAGTCAATAGGATAGAAGTGTTTATTGTGAAACGTGAACATTTCATTGTTACTTCATACCTATTTTATATCAATTCATAGTTTCAACTATAAGTTGTTTAGACCATTTGACATCTTTATTAGGAATGAATGGTAAAGTAGAGTCATAGATTTTTTAGATATAATCACATTGTAAATGATTATATATTTGCCACATCTAGCAGATTCTGCATGTACTACAGAACAGGTATGGGTAGCTTAAAATTCTAACAAAGGGATAGCTTTTTTTTTCCTCTTCTTCCCCTTTTCAAACTTTATGAAAAATTAGAATTTCATATGATAAGATCTCAGTTATTTGAGTGAAGTCCTAGCTTAGCAGATTTCACTGTTTTGTATTTAAGTACTGGTTATTTAGTATTTCAAAGCACAGAATATCAACTACTTTTTGTTATAACCTACATTTTTCGTTTGCTTATGTTTAAAATTTGTGTCCTGATTCTGACAAAAGACATAATTTATTCCAAACTTTTAACAATATAAAGTATCCTAGCAGGAAAATTGTTTTCTCTTTTATTCTTTTCACATCTGCTTGTAATTCTAAACATTATTGTTTTTGTCAGATTATGGTTTGTGCTTAAGCCTCATTGAGATTCTAACAATAAAGTTTTCATATATTTGCATCTCTGAAATGGCTTTTAAAAATATGGTCATTAAATTAAGATGGATGAAACTGATAAGAACAGGTAAGAATTAAGCATTTTAAGTTGCTTTTGTTATACTGTGACATCAGGTATCCAAAGTATATTAGTAATTTCAGGAATTACTGTTGTGTCAATGACTTTTTCTGTAATTAAAATTGGGTAAGAATACCAAGAACAGTAATATTGCTAAGAATAGAGAGAGCAGGGGATTTGACAATCTTTTCACCCTCTCTTGTCCTGTATACCAGACCCTGTCTCTCTCATCAGAGGGCCATTCATTTACAGAGGTTTACTTTCAGTAAAAGTACTTTTAGTGACTAAACTGCAAGTTCCTGGGTAAAGAAACATGTATAGCAAAGACATGAAGTGAGACTTTCTGAGTGTAAGATAAGTAATATCTCCTAGAGCATTGTCTAAGTGAGCACTAGATAGTGGACACTGGAAGATTTATTTTATTACTTGAACATTAGAGAGAGCTATTAAATTACTTTCTCATCTGGTAGCCTCTTCCTTAAAGAAACCACCTAACTGCATTACAAAAATACATTATTTGTAATCAAAAGTTTAATTGTGTGTGGTATTCAGGACCAACAGGAATGGTCCAGTAAGTGGGTAGGGTTTAAAAGCAATTTAGACTAACATTAGGAAAAATGTGATTTGACTGTGATAAGGATTAGTTTGGGAACTGAAACAGAATACAGGCCTTTTTTATAACTGCCTCATTATTATGAACTAGGTCTGGAGTTAAAGTTGTTATTTTTAAAACTTTTTCAGGATAGTCATGAACCCGGATGCTTCATCTTCTGGAGGCTTGAGRTGATAATCTTTTGGCTTCTTATTGTGCTGGTTTTGGCTGGGGTAGAGTTAATCTTCTTCACAGTAGCTAGTGCGGGGCTATGTTTTGGATTTGTGCTGGAAACAGTGTTGATAATACAGGGATGTTTTAGTTACTGCTGAGCAGTGCTTACACAGGGTCAAGGTCTTTTCTGCTTCTCCCACCACCCCACCAGCGAGTAGGCTGGGGGTGCACAAGGAGTTGGGAGGGGACACAGCTGGGACAGCTGACCCCAACTGACCAAAGGGATATTCCATACCATATGACGTCATGCTCAGCATATAAAGCTGGGGGAAGAAGAAGGAAGGGGGGACATTCGGAGTGATGGCGTTTTGTCTTCCCAAGTAACCGTTACGCATGATGGAGCCCTGCTTTCCTGGAGATGGCTGAACACTTGCCTGCCGATGGGAAGCAGTGAATGAATTCCTTGCTTTGCTTTACTTCCGTGCATGGCTTTTTCTTTCGCTATTAAACTGTTTTTACCTCAACCCACGAATTTTGTCACTTTTACGCTTCTGATTCTCTCCCCCATCCCACCGGGGAGGAGTGAGCGAGTGGCTGTGTGGTGCTTAGTTGCCGGATGGGGTTAAACCATGACAGTCCTTTTTGGTGCCCAACATGGGGCTTGAAGCTTTCGAGATAACGACAGATTTGACTGGAATGTGCTGGATCGAATTTATAGCTGTTATTGCTGTTTAGCTATTAATTGGCAGACTCCCGTGTTTGTCAGGAGTCTTGCTTGCCTTACTGTGTATTAGAGTCTAGTGCTCGTTAGCGGCTGCTTTTTGCTTTTGCTGCTTGCTGTACTGATGTACTGCTGATCATCTTACTGTGCTTTGCCTGGGAACATTTTGATAATAGAAGTGGCGATGTGCCTGGGCTGGCAGATGGCCAGGGCATCGCTGCTGTTTCTGTGCTGCTGTACTGGACAGGCTGGAACTCCAGWGTGAACTCGAGTCGAAGGGACTGTGACCTGTGAATGAGTCCACGCGGGAGCAGAACACTGCAAAGTGTCTGTGGCCGTGGATAAGCCCATGCCCGAACAGGTACATCTCAAAGCGTCTGTGGCCATGATTATGCCTGTGCCACAGCAGGTATACCTCTGAAGGGATTGTGGCCCAAGGATAAGCCCATGCTGGAGAAGGTACACCTCGAAGCATCTGTGGCTGTGGGTAAGTCCATGCTGCAGCAGGTACACCTGGAAGCGTCAGTGGCTGTGCATGAGGTCATGCTGGAGCACCTCAAAGCGTGTGGCCATGGATAAACGGTAACCTATTCAGTGCATGGTTCAGCAAACATTTCAGTGTTTGAATTCACCCAGTTATAGTTAAACTCACTCATCTCCACAGAAAATGCTTGAGTATTAGTTAAATTTAAGTGAAGGTACACCTTCATGTAATTTCTGAACTTCAAACAATTCAAGGAAAAGAGCGAATAACCCAGGGGTATCCACTTCATCAGCTGAAATAAAATTTACTTTTACAAAAAGAATAGAAGAATAGAATAAAATAAGATGATCTTATAAGGTATTCATTGATTCATTTCATTTAATTTGGTATGGTATTTTCCTATGAGTGCAATGTTTTTTCAATGATTAATGTGTTCTAATTTCAGATTTATGTATGCTGCTGTTTTGAAGAATAAAATGTGTATAACATACAATATCAAGTTTTCTCTAGTATGTAGTTAGATGTTACACATTTGTAAGGTTCACAGTATTTTGTTTTTTCTAGCACGTATGTACTGGTTGTATGTCTGATGCAAATAGTGTAATTTCATACTTAAATGAAATCTAAATGTGGTAGAATCAAGCACTGATACATGTATATGTTATACAGTATAGCTTGAGTTTTATAGAAATTCATAACCCGGTTCTAATTTGATCTTACAATTTTAATTGAGTCTTTGTAAAAGATTCATAGCAACCTTCTCTCTAAAAGCGTTCTTTCCAAACTGTCCAAGAAGCTATAAAAATTCCTTCCTCTTCATCTCCCTCACTCTGGAGAGTATCTCCCTACAGGACTTCAAAGAAMTTTTTCAACCTTTTTCTTCTCACTGACTTTCCCAATTAAATGGTCCCTCTCACCATTGTCTGCTCCCAAGTTAATTCTTTTTTAGATTGCACTATTCCAAGAGGAAGGCAGGGGAAAAGAAGTTTCCAAGAAAATGACATTGTTTCCTACCCCATGGCAGCAGTGTGAAATTTTAGATGAGGACAGAAATTTAGTTCTTTTCTACTCCTTGGAACACAGTCATCCTGTCTGCAGTAGGAGATCTTGTAATCAGGCAACTGGTACTTTTTTTAGGTTCTGCTTTTACTAACTACAGACCAGATCCTAAACTTTTTCTGATATTACTCTCTCTCATCCTAAATTTTGGYGTTAGACCTTCAAAACAAAATTCTATGATCATTAATATTTGGAGATTTTTTTTTTTCCAGAGATTGTYCATATATTACTGTTTTGTTACATATGGTAAAAAAAGACCTGTCTTATAAAATTTTTTTAGTGTTGTTAATATAAGTGTCTTAAATATAAAAAGAAAAGTAAAATCATCAGTATAAAATGACCAGGTCTAAATTTGTGTTATATCATAATCTATCACAAAATATCTTACTTGTATTTATTTTACATTGAATACAAGTCATCTCCTGAGGGGAGTAGGCAGTGAGTCACTATTGACCAAGTCAATATTAGGTAACAGTAGCCTGACTGAGAAGACAAAAATAGATAATGTGCCCTTTGTAAAAAACACAGACCAAGATCTGAGTTAGTATGAATCCATGTGGCTTCATTTAAGTATCAATAGACATAAGCTGGGAATGCAATGTTGCATATCAAAACTCTTTGAAGTTAAAAAAACTTACAAACATACATGACTGCAATTATAGGAAGAAAAAAGAACCAGGAAGAAGTTCTCCTCTCAGATTGAACTAAAGAAAAAGATGTAGAAATAGAGTGACAAAGGAAGCCTGTTCTATGTGAGGCAAATTGACAAGCCTGCAAACCAAGACAGAAGAGAAGAACAGAGGAGGCAGTGTTAGATCAACCTGAAAAGCAATGGAATAAAATGGGATAAAAAGAGAGTAAAGGACATAATATCTGAAGTTACATCAATTGCAACATGTTCGTAAGAGCTATTAAAATGACATAGTCTGAAACTCCATTTGCCTATAAGCATCATGTTTGGCTCAACACTCGGATGTGCTAATTGTACTGTTTTAAATACAATTACTGTCTTCCTCCCTTGCTCTTAATCTTTTCTAAACTATTATTTGGGGTTTTTTTCTGCTGTTGTTTTTAAAGGGAAAGGATATTTCCAGATTATTTACTACTGCTTGCTATTATTACGTTTTTTACATCTGATTTGACACTGCCACTCTACGTTCAAGTTGCCATTGGTGTGACATTGCATACACCATGCTAGCACAGTACTACCATGGCATGGCCATTAGACAAAATATGAGGTAACAAGAAACGACTGGAAACTACTGGGAAGAAAAGCAGAGGATCAATAATAAGTTAAATTAAGTGCTAAATAATACATGGAGAAAACATCACCATGAGGTAAAGTATGTTCCTATCTAACTGTCATCCATGCTTGAGAACCATGTCAAACTGCAGAAACGGAATGATTTTATGTTTAATTTGCCAAATAATTGCCGTATTCAAACAACAAATGCATTCTAGTTCACATTACAGCTCTGCAGAATCTTTTCATATTTTTCTGTCAGTCTATTCATATTGCAATTTTTTGGCACTTTGCCATTTTATACATTCCTTATGGATTAGTAGCTATAGACATTCTTATTCTTGTCAGCAGCCACTTAAGCAGCATCACATTTTCTATATACACTGTACTGTTCATTCACTTAGCAAAGCACTCCRCTTTCAACTGCTTCTCCATCAATTAAACTGGAGGAAAAAACCCAAATCATTCAGTTCTACAGTATTACATAAAGAAAGACTACAATTAATACAGTGACTTTCAACCTTTCCTGTGTGAAACTGCTCCCTGATAAATCTTCTGCAAATCTGGTGCAAAACTGGGGGTATTGGGAAGGACTGAGTAGCTTTTATATTCTGCCCATGAAAAGAGTATCTCTGAAAATACCCATGCTGCTGGGCAGTGAAGTGTTCTTTAAGAACAGGCCACATGCAGCAAGGAAACATAATCTCTTCTCGATGCTCAGAGTATTTCTAACTTCAAGAAGGCAGTTAACAGCTGTTTGGTGGACAAGAAGGTCTGGTGGTAAATGCCCATATCATAATCTAAACTAGAGAAGAGTTCTGTCAGAGAAACCATTTGAAAAAAAAAAAAAAAAGGTTTCATTGCCTTATCAGGTACTTTGTGCTGTTCTACTGGCATATTATGTACTCACAGATTCCCATTAAAGTAAACAATGTTAAAATGACTGTAAGTGTAGTAGGCTGGACCCTTGTCTGAAGCCTAGTGTTTTTTCATTATACTACATGCACCATCAACACAAGAAGAATGATAATGCAAGCTCATTCCAGTGGAGAGAAATAGCTATTGAAATAATTCAAAGGTTTTTTTCTGGTTTTCCCCCTCTGTACATTGTGTCATTGGACTGTGAAACAGCCTGACATGTCCTATGTAGGGATTTGTTCTGGACAAACATAACTACAATTTCATTTGGTTGTCTTAAGAAGTACCAACTTTCCAAAAATCTACTAGGCAACTGACCGCAAATTAATGTAGCCATACCATGGATCTTTAAGTTGACTGTGTCACTGAGGAAATAAATTACTTTGATTACGAGCAGCAGATATTAATGTAACACTTATAATGCTAGGGATTAAAGATATGAAAGCTGTGGGGCTGGCTTCCCTTCACATATAAATGTGAAGGTTCATTTAATTCCATTTATTTTAGGCATCAAAATGGAAGTGTTGACGTTAGGAGCTTAATCACTTACACTACCTGTACAGGAAGAAGCACCTCCAAGGTGCTTCACATATCTGATGGAAAGATTTACTCTCCTGAGATAGTTCCTAAGCTACTCTATACCTACCTCTGTCCTATACTACCTGTACCTGGTATACTCCCTATACCTACCTCCAAAAAGACAATCACATGTATGAACTTAAGTTCTGAAACACTCATTTTTGACAGTCTAGGGCAGCTTAGAAGTTTAGCTTAATTGGTTCTGTAGCAAAAAAAACCAAACAACCTTATGCTTCTGTCCTGGTTTTGGCTGGGATAGAGTTAATTTTTTTCCTAGTACTTGGTATATAGTGCTATGTTTTGGATTCRGTATGAGAATAATGTTGATAATACACTGATGTTTTTAGTTGTTGCTAAGTAGTCTACCAGGCAACGATTTTTCAGCTTCCCAYGCTCTGCCAGGTGCACAAGAAGCTGGGAGGGAGCATAGTCAGGACAGCTAGCCCAACTGGCCAACGGGGTATTCCATACCATGTGACGTCATGCTCAGCATATAAAGCTGGGGGAAGAAGAAGGAAGGGGGGATGTTCGGAGTGATGGTGTTTGTCTTCCCAAGTAACTGTTATGCATGATGGAGCCCTGCTTTCCTGGAGATGGCTGAACACCTGCCTGCCGATGGGAAGCAGTGAATGAATTCCTTTGTTTTGCTTTGCTTGCGTGCATGGCTTTTGCTTTCCCTATTAAACTGTCTTTATCTCAACCCATGAGTTTTCTCACATTTACTCTTCTGATTCTCCCCCACCCCACTGTGTGGGGGGAGTGAGCGAGCGGCTGTGTGGTACTTAGCTGCTRTCTGGGGTTAAACCACGACAGCTTCTCATGCTTCTCATTTCTATGCTTGGTCTGGCAGTTTTCTCTGAAATAAGATTCATGCTTATAATATGGGTGAAGAACAGCAGGTAATTGGCAGGTAAGAATAGGTAGGTGTGCTACAAAATATTCTGAAGTCTGAGATCCAAAGTAGAAGGGATTTTTTTTTTTTAATTTTCCCTCAGGAGAAAGGCAAGAATGGAAAATGCAATCTACAATTATCAGAAAAATAAGGGGGGTAGTAAAAGACGAGGCTATTCTTGTAATCATCCTATATAGCATAATCAGTGCCTTTCCAGTTATGTTGARCCTTTTTTTACCATCTATAGTGGTGCCAGATAGGAGAAAACCTTCATGATCTGAATATTGGCTTCTAATTTTAAAACAATTTCTTAAAAAAAATTGGTATTTCTTCTATAAGGCAGGATTCTTAGACTCCACATGATTCAACACTTCCTACAGTTATTACTAGTTATTAAAAGATTAATCTGAGAATGTATAGTCCCTTCCATCATCTGAATTTCAAAAATACATTTTTGCTGYCTGCCAAACAGGAAATCCGGGTTGCTTGCTGCAGCTACACAGAAAAGGAAAGACAAAAAGGGAGAACAGGAACATATTGTTCCCTGTAGAACTACTGTAACTAATTCATGTTGAGTATTGGGCTAAAGAAAATCACAAATGTAATAATAGAAAATTCCATTATGTTCCATCATGGAAAAATGCCTAATTCCACATCCCTGACTGAGATGAATTAAGTTGTTAACAGCTTATAGAATTTTGTTTCAGGCTATTTTTGGTCTCAGACTGCATCACTGCACTGGTTTATGTTTTGTTTCACAATTCTAAGGTTTCCTGGAAGTGGAATAGTTTGAAACACCAAAAAGAAGGTGAAGAAAAAATAAAGTAAGAAAAGGAGAAAAAAAATTGTGTTATAACCCTTAAAACATACACCAGCCTGGCCTTGAGGGATTGTTATGGAATGTTGAGAGCAATACATTTACTTCAGTGGAAATATAAAATGGCTAAAGACAAGAGCAACTGATCCACTCTTTTCACTTTAGTACAAATAATATGAAAGTTGTAAGTAAAAAAAATTAAGATAAGAGGAAAAATGATGAGTCTAAATAACATCATTATATATGAATTAAACATTGACCTAGACTTCATATCAAATCCTGGCTTTGAAATTAATCCATCCTGTGATCTCTGATAAATTATTCTTTCTATCAGATCCTCATTTTTACCGTATTTAAAATGAGTAAAATGTAAAAAAAAAGAATAAAAATTCTTTAGAAATGAATAACTCATAGGGCACATATACTTGTATTCAGAAAGGCAACTACTGTTATCTGTACAGAAGTGCAGGGACTAACTAATGTAGTTTAATTTACTTTAAGAACCATGCTGAAAAAGAAAGAGGGTTGYCCTCAAGTAAGAACTTGCATAATAGTGCAAGCACAGCATGGAGGTGTTCCAGAGAGCTGCATGTTCTCTCAACTGAAACCAAATTTCGAGTTGTACTTTTTGGGCAAAGCTACTCCAGAAAGGCAATGGATTGGGTATTTCAAGCTGTAGTTTCTCTTCTCCCAAGTCCTCTTCACATTTGCTTTGGCTGAAACCTATCCTAGGCCTACTTGGCAGTTCATTTCTGAAAATTTTCACTGCTGGGCTCCATACCTAGCAGACAACCTATAAGATCTCATGGATCTCATCCAAAATTTTTTAAGCACTGTGCATGCCAATAGAAAAAACATTAATAAGTCTCATTAGTGACAGAATAATAACTCAAAAATTCTTGCCTTTCAACCCTACTCAGAATCTCCTCCTCCTCTTTATTCAGTAAGCAGTCACAGGCTCACTCTATTTCTTTTGATAGACAGTTACAGAAAAAAGTTTTTTTGAGTTGTCATTGGGTTTGCTGAGAAAAAGATTTTTTCTCTTGTCTTTTCTGCATCTCAGAATTTTCAGTTTTAAATTGTTTTCCTTAACCTTAATATATCTAAAATAAACAAATACTTGTGGAGCTCAGAATAATGAAGTAATTATTGACACAGTAATAAATGAGTAAAGTAATGAAAAGTTCCTAGGTAAACATGTTTATTAAACTTTTAGAATGTACTGGGAGCTAACACTATGGAGGATGATTTTACAACCTAGACCAGTCAGATAATTCTCTTTCTTGCTGTTCAAGTTGTGTACTGTAAGTCTTAGGCAGATAAAATAACACTGATCAAACACCAATATCAATTTTATGGCTTTATGTGATAAAGCAGACATACTGTAATTCATAAGGAATGACACCTTCTTGTGCTGCAATCTCTCTTTATTTTTAAAACATCTAATAGAGGCAAGTATGTAACAGATATTCCATGGATGAATCTCTTCTATTAAGCATCAACAAGGCATTTATGGATGATGCATATGTGTTGACAAAGAAACACAAGCCAAGTTTTCATAGGTCAGCTCTTTTTTGGAACTTGAACAAACAATTAACTGGGGCACTGAGGCTGCTGTAGGCTTCATCGGCTATTCACAGCTTGGTGGTGCACTACATCATTGGGCACAGGCAGCACATTATGGAGCTGTGTTCTTTCAGAAAGCTTACTTCATGCTTCGTTGGAAGCCATATACAACAGCAAGACCCCACACACAAATAGTGGGCAAATCTGAGCTTTGTAAAAGATGTACACAATGTGGGAGACAAACCCTAGGAAATCAGAAAGGGTTTTAAAAAAATGTGGAGGAATAAAAGGAAAGAGAAAGGAAAATGGAGGTATTGCAATAGAATGAAGACGATAAGACAAAAGTGGCACAGAATAGTTGAAGTTGGAAGTGACCTGTGGAGATCATCTGGTTCAACACCCTTTTTAAAGCAGATCAGCTAGAGCAGGTTGCTCAGGGCTGTGTCCAGTCAGGTTTTGAACCTGTCTAAGGATGGATAACCTGGACCAGAGGGCAACCTGTTCCAGTGTCTGACTACGCTCACAGTAGATAGGTTAAGTAGAAATTCCTGTATATCAGTTTGCACTCATTGCTTCCTGTATTTTCACTGGATACCACCACGATGATTCTGGCTGCATCGTCTTCACTTCTTTACTTCACTTTACTAGGTACACCATGAGAAGATCCCCACTGAGCCTTTTCTTCTCTTCCTAATGCAGCTCAGGAGGCTGTTGGCCTTTTCTTCGAAGGCACATTGCTGGTTCATGTTCAACTTGGTGCTCACCAGGGCCCTCAGGGCCTTTTCAGTAAAGCTGCTTTCCAGCCAGTCAGCACCCAGTGCATACTTGTGCTTAAGGCTATTCCTCCCCAGATGTAGGAGTTTGCACTTCCCTCAGTTTGAACTTTCAGAGGTTCTCATCGACCATTTCTCCTGACTGTCAAGGTTGCTCTGAATAGCAGAACAATCATTTAGTGTATCAGTCACTTTTCCCAGTTTTGTATTGCCTGCAAACTTGCTGAGGGTACACTCTTGTGCCAGAATCCAAGCCATTAATGAAGCTGTTAAACAACGTTGACCCCAATATCGACCCCTGGGGTACTGCTGCACTAGTGACTGGCCTCCAGCTGGACTTTGTGTCACTGATTACAATCCTCCGGGCCTGGCTGTTCAGCCAGTTTTCAATCCACCTCATTGTCCACTTATCTAGCCTGTATTTTATTAGTTTGTCTATGAGGATGTTATGGGAGACAGTGTCAAAAGCCTTACTAAAATCAAGATAACCACTGCTTGCATTCACCCTCATCCACAAAGGCAGTCATCTCATTGTAGAAGGCTATCAGGTTGGTCAAGCATTATTTCCCTTTAATAAATCCATGCTGACTACTCCCAATCACCTTCTTGTTCTTGACGTGTCTGGAAATGGTTTCCAGGATTAGTTGCTGTATCACCTTKCCAGGGATTGAGGTGAGGCCTGTAGTTCCCCAGACCCTCTTTCTTCCCCTTCTTGAAGGTAGGGCTGGTATTTTCTTTCTTCCAGTCTTCAGGAGCTTTCCCCAGTCACCATGATATTTTGAAKATCTCAAGAGTAGCCCCACAATGACATCGGCCAGCTCCTTCAGCACTCGTGGGCACATCCCATCAGGCCTCATGGACTTGTGCATGTTCAGTTTGTTTAAATGTTCCCTAACCAGATCCTCCTCCACTGAGGGTAAGTCTCTCTTTCTCCAGACTTCCCCCTGGTCTCAGGGGCCTGGGGTTCATGAAGGCAAACCTTACCAGAAAAGACCGAGGTGAAGAAGGCATTGAGTACCTTGGCATTTTCCGTCTACTGTCTCACGAGTCCCCCTCCTCTATTTTGATGATCTCTAAAGATCTTTTCCAACCTCAGCTATTCTATGACTCTGGGATTCTGTAAACTTTAGCTTTAATTATTTAACACAGACTTCTAGAGGTTTGAAGATGACTGGGAGAAAGGAAGCGTTGTATTCCTTCATAAAGATTTCCCTCCCCAGAGGTTTAAAAGGCTATTTCTGTTTTAAAACAGTGCTTCTTAAGACTTCACTAAGGAACATTTTTAACAGCATTGTAATAATGGAAATTGCTTGGTTAATGCCAAACATCCAACCTGAGCACCTCCTTGAAGAGCAGGGCATGCCCTGTTTCTTGTTTCTAATGCAAACTCGTGATATCTTTACTTAAAATTACTGTTAGATGAACCAAAGGGCCATGTTATAACTTTCTACTAACCTAAAAAGTCATTTGAATATTCAATTATTTATATTCCCTCAGAAATGTAGTGTTTTCTAGCATTCTTTAAGCAGATGAAGAATAAAATTACCAGACACCCCAAAATTTTCCTCATTACAAAACACCATGTATGACAATAAAGGGAAGCCTTTTCTGATTCCAGACTCCTGGCAAATTCATTAGAGAAATAAAAAATAATGGCAATAATATAAGCCTCATCAATGACAATAAAAAATATTGCAATTTAAGGAGAAAAATATTGAAGCTTCATTTCAGGGAAATTATAGATGAAAAGGGATGTCTAACAGGTATTTCATTTTAAAAACTCTGTGATTCTGAGAACCAAAGTAAGATCACAAAATTTATCAAATAAATTTATCAACTCATTTTATTTACTTTTCTTCTTTCTCATAATACTTACTGAATATCAATAGATTGTACTGTGAATATCTTTTTTGCTCCATGGTTTGTAAGTTTATATCAGTTCTGATCCAAAACTGGCGAAGTGTCAAACATGGAGAAGTATACAGAAAAAAAAAAAACAACATCAAAGGAAAAACGATACTCTCTCTTCAACCTTTCCATTTTACATATTGAAGTAATTCAGACACACGCTGTGATGGTTTGAGTACTGCAAATCAGCTTAAAAATTGGACAAACCCTTGGGAAAAGACTACGTGTAAAAGAGGACAATGAAAAACCAAGCATATATATTCTAAGACCATGACAGAAAAATAGTAATTGCCACTACTCTCTGTTTTTCACTAAACAAATAATGCAATTTCATACAGACCCAGAATATCTAGAACATCTATCTCTCTCTCAGAATGACTTGTGTTGCTAAAGCAATTCATTTCTCACCATTTCACTATTTTGTCACATAAAAATTGATCACAGACAAATAACCTCTATCTCCATGTTCCTTGACATTTATTGAGATTGATTTTTGGAGGCATGTCAAAAGTTTAGAAACAAAATGAATTCTCTTGTAACTAAATAATAAGTGGATAAAGCTTACCCTTCTTTGTTTCTTGAAGAGGATTAACTCAGAAATGATAGCTGCTTGCTCCCACAAGACAGGTATTTAAAAGGAAAAACTCAGAAGCATGGTATTGAATTGCGATGTTTTGGTTCTCTTGTTGGAATTGAACTCAATAGAATTTATATTTGTGCACATCATCACTGTCCACTTTTTTGTCTGCTGATGGCATTTCTAAATGCAAAAAACCAACTTTTGTATCTTGTACAACTGCCAGTAGTGTCTAACTTAGAATGCAAGTGATGCAGCATCACAAGGTTACTATAGAATGGCAGAATAATTCTACATATATCCCAGTATCTTGACTCTGATCATGAACAAAATTTACTTGGAAGAAAGAAGTTACACAACCACAGACAGCAAGTCCAATAAGTTTCTATTGAAACAAGAGTTTTCTTAGCTTCTCTATGACAAAAAAACTGCAAGTTCTTTGTTTCAAGATATAAATAAATAATCTGGTTATCTGAGCTGTATATCTTATGCCTGAACAGACTGTGAAAACATTCAAGGCTTCTCTCAACGCTGTTAGAATCACAACTATTTCATAATTATTTTTATGAAGTTGTTTTTTATGGGAAAATTTAACTTTTGCAAAATTACATAAGCCTAGTGAAATGTTTCTGAAATGTTCCCTAGGCCAGCATTTATGGCAAAGCCAAAACAAAGGAGGAGCTGAGTGACTAGAACCCATCTTAGTGCCATCTGCCTCCGTCACCATGCTGAAAGCTGCTGGAGTCTGCCTTTCTCTGCCTCTCTGGCTTAATCTGTTCCACTTTTTTCAGGGGAATACAATCTGGATCCATCTCCCATGTTAAAAGAGTACCTCAGCTACTGAGTATACTGATGATTGTCTCTGATTCATCTGTCAGTTCCCTCTCAAGCAAAACAAAAAAAGAAACACTTCAACCAGTCTTTAAAAGAAAGTATTTACAACTTTTGCCTGTTTGGGTGCAGCAATATTTAAAAAACATGAAATGTATCATCAGGCAAGGAATACAATTTCCCCTMCGCTCTACTTGCCCCATCCCTGGAAGTGTTCAAGGTCAGGTTGGATGGGGCTTTGAGCAACCTGGTCTAATGGAAGGTGTCCTTGACCATGGCAGGGGGGTTGGAACTAGATGGTCTTTAAGGTCCCTTCCAACCCAAACCATTCTATGATTCTATGATTCCACTTTTGTTCTGAATTATTCCATAACACTATGCACTCCATAGTATATAATCATTGTAGTATATATGGCTAAAGTTACATTTAGCCACTTCTATCTTTACTACTACTACAAAAATTACATATATATATATAAAAATTGTGCTTTTTTGAGCCATCTTAAGTTCTTGAACTCAGATGTATCTTGAAACAATTAGTTCTAAAGTTTAGCTATTAAGTTCATTAAATAACTTTTGGTTTGTGTTATTAGAAGGTATAAACAGAATGTTTGGTCTTTTAAATCACACTATTCAACATTTTTTTCAATATTTTTATTAGAGTCTTTCTCTTTATCATTTTTAAATTAACCTTTTTTTTCAGATTTTTTTCATAGTGAAATCTTTCCACACTTTTAATCTTTCTTATTGTCAGCCTTGAAATCTGTTCTTTCCTACTATATATTGTTAAGGAGGATGACAAGAACTGAATATAGCATTCCAAGAAATGGAAAATCATTGTTAGGATAATCTCCGTGTATTTTTACTGATTTCCTTTTTCTGACTAAAAGAAATTCTCATCATGTCCATAAAAAGGGCAGTTCTGTTCAGATAATAATCTAATACAAGATATTTAAAAAGATATTAAAAAACCACACAGACTTTGTGAGTGGAGACACTAGCTTATCTAACAGTATATGCAGTATCCTCCAAATTTTATTACTGACATTTCTTCTAACATAATACTTAAATTACATAAGTTCAAGTAGATTCATTCCTCTCTTGTACCAAAATATGACGTACTTCTGGTGGAAGTGTGCTTCCGAGAGTAGCAGGAAGATCACAATTCTTCTGTTGCATCCTTTTATGATATTTATTGTGCTGAGGTTTCATATATTTTATTTTATTTTATGGTAAACTTTCCTTTCACTTTCTTTTTGGGCTGAATGCTGCCATCATATGAAAGGTCATATTTGTATCTGACAGCAGAATTTGACTGCAAGAACAGTAGTTCATGAAAAAGAATTTAGTTTCCTATTGTTGGTGTCTGAAATGACAACTGTATTTCTTTTTGTCATTCCATTACTCAGACAGTTGCTGTCAAAACTTTATAACTGTCTGGAGAGAGTTCACTGTAAGCAGACAGAAAGAATTTACTTCCTCTAACAGTAGCATAGACTTATGCTCTCCAGGCATTTTTCATGATGTAAAACATATTCAGCATTATAATTTTATCAAGAACGACTTCCTATTTTGTTACAGTTAGGGTTTTTTTTGGTTGAATATGCCTGCTTTGCTTTTATTTTCTTCTCTTTTGCTTTGTTTGTTTTTAGCAATCTAAGGCTTCTGATGTGCTATGTGACCTTTATTCTCAGAGTTGTATTAGAGCTACTATATCCAACCATATCTCTAAAATAGATGTCTCTTCACTATTGTCTTTATGTTATAATTATTTTCTTATCTTTCTATCGCACTTATTCCACTTGTCACTTCTTGGATCTCAGTTGTTAACTTTTTGTGACTTCTGCTGTSCACTGTTAGGAATCCAGATATCTTTGAAAATCTAACCTCAGTCATGTCTGACAATAGGATTTAGGTGGATTTGAGACTTAGGTATTTTATTCAAATGTTACAATAAGCCTACTGTTCTATGGAATAACTAACATGTTGTAGAACAAACATAAAAAAACCCAAAACTTTTTGTTGTTTTGTCTCATTTTCTTCATACTCTTCTTAGCTCCTTTAACTGATCACAGTAAAAGCCCTCGCAGTAAAACTGGGAAATAGCAGGAAACAATGTTATGAGTGAAAGGATAGTCAGAACTAACTGGGAATTTGAAATGCAGGAATGTCTGAATGGCAGTGGAAAAATATCAGCACAATCCGACAGAAAAGTAGCCCATGTGCAGCTTTCATTTATGCACTTACTCTTTCTCATTAGGCTTTATATGTCTATAATAAATAGTAAGGGTTTGCTACTGTTGGGCAAAGAACTAGGGTATGCATAGATTGTAAAATGGCACAGAGCTCATTACTCCTGCCTAAACTGACTCCCCATTAGTCTGATGATATCAGACCTTTGTGCAATGTTATTCATTAAAGGGTTCAAGACCATAAGAAATGATTACRGATCATCTACTCTGACCTTCTGCATGTCAAAAATCATTACGTTCCCCTAAGCTAGCCCATATTCAGCTTAGTAATTTGGGACTGATGAAACCTGTTCTTTGACTAAAGTGTATCTACCATGATAACTTCSATGACTTCTTAAGTGCTTGTATAGAATATTTAGATGAGAAATATTTAAGAGAAACTCTTTCCAGTGTACCAATTTCCTTGAGGTAGGAGAAGACTTTATAACAATAAACCTATCACTTCCTTGTTCTCAAGAGGAAATTCACACTTGTYTACAGAAGACTAGAACATTGTCAAAAATCTAATTCTCTTTTAAGTACACTGAAGTCTGAAACTGACATTTCAGGGGCAAGGAAGACGAAAAGGCAGTTGCATTCCATTTGGTTATTGGCTATTGACTAATTATTGGCAAATTTGATTGGATTCCAGGAGGGCGAAGCATCATGTCATCGTATTTCATGTTAAAAAGCAACTGTGGAACACACAGAAGATTTTATTTTTATTTCTCTTGAATCCTTTAAATGTTTTCTACTCTGACAAATTCATTGAATAGTTCTAAAATAAGTGTCATTCTATTTGATTGCTTTTCTGAAAGATTCTCCCTATGAGCATTGATAGAACCAAATCCTAATATTTCAATCCATCTTAGCACCTCTTGATTCAGTATTTATAGGCAAGTTAATCCATCCATACTTTCCCAGCTTCTCCAAGTATCCAAAATATAAATGTATGAGCTTATGAAACTTGTTTGTAATAAGGAATGAGACAAATAAATCTATTATACTGTCAAATAATAAATGGTAAAGGGTCTATATGGTGTATATGAACTTGAAAAATGTCATTTGATGATATTTTAAAAATAAAGCTATAATTACTGTGACAATATCATGAAAAGAGCTGTAGTTTGTCAAGAAAAGAGCTGTAGGTTGTCAAGAAAATGCTGTAAGATACAAGTTGGAATTGATTGCAGCAATGCTGTACGTTTCAGAAACAGGTTATTGACTCATGCACTGGTTTGTGATGAAGAACATCATGGAGACTTTCAGCCTGCAATAGTATGTGACCCTCACATGAGAAAGTGTATATTATTCGTTATGAACAAAATAGCCCTGCCTTAAGGACTTACTCTTCCTAAACATGCATTAGTATCCTTTCTTAGTGACGTATTCTGTTTATAGTATGTGTCCTGGTTCCGTCTGGGACAGAGTTAACTTTCTTCCCAGTAGCTGGGGGTGTGTGTGCTGTGTTTTGGGTTTGGTATAATAGGAGCGTTGATGGCCCATTGATGTTTTGGGTGTTGCTGGGTGGTGCTTGCACCGGGCACTTTTCGGCCTCCCATGCCCTGCCAGGTGCATGGGAAGCTGGCGGGGGGAGCATAGCCGGGGTGTTTGACCCAGCTGGCCAATGGGGTATTCCATACCATGCAACGTCATACTCAGTATAAAAACTAAGTGTGTGGGGGGGTCTGGGTCCCGGGGGGGGCTCTGGGTCCCCGGATGGGCTCTCRTATCAGGCACGCGCTGGTTCGGCAGGTGGTGAGCAGTTGCATTGTGCATCGCCTGCTTTGTATATTCTGTTGTTGTTGTTGTTGTTGTTATCCCTGTTATTATTACTGTTCTACTTTGTTTTATTTCAATTATTAAACTGTTTTTATCTCAACCCGTGAGTTTTCCTACTCGTGCCCTCCCAATTCTCTCCCCCATCCTACTGGAGGTGGGGGGTGAGCGAGCAGCTGCGTGGTGTTTAGGTGCTGCCAGGGTTAAACCATGATAGTATGATATATGCCTGAAAGGTATTTTCTCTGGCAAAGTAAATATTAACTCTGGAATACCACTGAGATTCCCTGAAATGTGAAAATATGTCACTATACAGTGTAAGTTCATTCTTTTTTCTGGAATGAACAGGGAAAACTGTTTTATTCCTAGGAATGTAGCAAGCCAAGCAGCTCCTTGTTGCACTGTCTGTAGTTAAAAATACCTTGGTTTTCATAGTTTACTAGTTTTGCTCACCATTAACTGAATCCTGCCCTGTAAAATGCTGTGTATTTTCAGAAATACCTGTGCCATTATAAAGAGAGCTTGCAATCTTTTAGGAAAACTAGTAATGGAGCGAGTAGCAGGTGAGGTCAAGAGTTATTATGCCTATCATGAATAACATGATATATGCTCCGATCTAGCAAACATTGGCTTCAAAGGGACTACTTTGATGTATAAAGTTAAACCCTCATCTCAGGATTAAGTCATTTGGGCAGCTGATTTTTTAAAAAAGCTTCAACTGTCTTCACTCACTTCCTGAGGATGATTTGAATATGATCTTACTATCTGAATGGGACTAGAATTTTTTCATAGGAAAACCTAGGTCCTTTTTAAAGCTGTGTACTAAGATGCAGATTTGGAAAGAGAACCGATGTTTTCTGATTCATTGACAAATGAACACTAACAGTTTTCCATCTCATTGTATCCAACAATTGCAAAATTCCTTTAACAAAGAAACCTGTCATAAACATGACATGTCATGCACAGCAATGTCCACTTTTGTTCTTAACTTCTTTCTCAAATTTTGGGTTTTGTAGGTGTGGTGGGTTGACCCCAGACAACACCCACCCAGCCTCTCACCGACTCCCCTCTGCTGTGGGACAGGGAGAAAATAGAAGGAAGGCGAGAAGACTCTTGGGTTGAGATAATGATAGTTTAATAAAGCAAAAGTTGTGCACCAACCAAGTGAATGGTTTTGTGAGACTGGCATTAAAGAAGTTAAATTTTCCTCAGTCTCATGAGCATACCTGTATGCCTGACTACATGAAATTATGTGGAAAAAACCTATTGATAAGGTAAGAAGAACAAAAGACAAGATACTTTTGAATCAACAAAATTCAAAGATATAAAAAAAGAAATGTGTATGTTATTTCGTTAGCCAGACTAGGAAACTTTTCCCACATGTAGGTCCTAAAATCTAGTAACCTGGTTAACGCTCCTGCTTTTACAAGATGATGGATTAATTATCAGCTGTGATTAAGAAATATGATTGCAAAAGGACCCCAGTATACAGAGAAAGTGCAGGAGACCCATTTGCCCTACAGATCCAAGTGGGAAATGCTGGGCTGGGTGGGTCTGTCCCAACCTCCAAACGAAAAGGAGGCTAAGCTGAGACCCTGATGTTTTGATGATTTGCTGTTTGCTAGCTACATTATGATAAACCATTACTAATTTTCGAAGGAGCTGTTAAAGGTCCCCTTAAGTACACAGTGTTTTTAAGGTCCTTGAGAGAGGCATCTTGCCAGGCTTGTATGTTATCATGCAGGTTGCCCGTACATGCTTAATAAACAAGAGTCTACTACCCAGAAATCTGGGTTAGCATTTCAAGTGACTGCAAAATGAACCCTTGTGAGATAAGGAGGAAGTAGAACCTCTGTGCATCTTAGTCACTGACCTTGACACTGTGAAAGAGTAATTCGATTTACCATGAATTAATGGCATTTTTCTGCGGTTTGCTTGTAGCTGTAGTCTCAGGCTGAGTACATTAAGTCCAATTAACGACTGCAGAAGTATTGACCGGATCCAGGATAAATGTTTGCAACATCTTCTCTACCTACAGGTGGAAAACATCAGCCCAGTCATTTCAACCATTTGACAGACAAATTGACAGCATTTAAGGTTATAGCTCTACCTGAAGACAATAAACATGACTAACAAAAGGATGGCCTACGGAGTTTTGATATGAAAGAAATATCCTTCAGCATATTTTCTGACTACTTGCTTCATTCCTGCTGTGTTCAGTACTAAATAAACCCTTGGGACATAATGGAAAAGTAGGTCAGCACCTTATAAAAATACAGCCACCTACCTCTGGTACTGTACAGCAAATTCATCACTCGTGTAACTGTACTCCATGTAGGACTACATAACATACTGTAGGAATGAGAAAGCCAGCTAAGCAGTATTTTAGTAGTAGTAGTGTGGTCCAATTGAACCTTTATAAATTGTTAATGAGCTAACAGGGAATTATAATAATTTCAGTTTTCAAAACTGAAACAAGAATTATTTTGTAGATACTGTACTAATATGYTGCTGCTCACATCCCTCCCTCAGCAGTACCCCAATTCTATTCCAAAATATCAATATATTGTACACTGCAAAAATACAGCWTTTTTAAGCATGTGGAGTCTAAGACTGAACTTGTGATTTTGTGCTAAAAATAGTCCTATTTCCTATCAAAAATTGGAAACCTATACATTCACCTTGTTCTGGTCATATTAAGATAAGGTATTGCTGTTTGATGGTGATAGTAGTACTGCATARCATTTTCTGTTTTGGCATGACAAACCAACTGAGGTGATGGGTTTTTTTTCCTTCCTTGCTGAACTTAGCTGCATATTTGAAAAGTAATCCACCTGTTTAAGTATATATGCACATGAATGAGAAAAAGGAAATAACTCAAAGCTGAGGAATGAATCCATTTCTGATATGGAATTCTGTGGTGTCTTTTCTGGAAGGGGTGTCACATAAATATCGAGGTTGTCAGTCATTGTCAAAATGTTACAGTCTATTGAATTGCAATCATAAATAACGCCTTTGGGACATATTTACTGATTTTAAGTGTTTTACTCCACAACTACTCTGAATCTGGCCCTCCGAAGTACACTAAGGGAATATATGTGACTGTGGTGTGCTCTGAAATCAGACAACTTTGTTTCTATAATCGGTTACTGCACCATTTTATAGCAAAACACACATACTTGAAAACTTTCTTTACTGGTTAGAGTTTAAATGTGTCTTATTTTACTCATTTGCCTAATCCTGATGGGTCTCCATTACAGTACAGAAAGATTAAAGGCAGGAAAAGTTACCTCTTTCAGGAGCTTGCAAGAGTGGAAGAAGAAACCATGTTCAGTAACACTGTTCTGGTGCTTTTCCTTTTTCTTTGCTTGTTAGAGTCATTGATAAATGGTTAAATATGAGCCTAAGAGAGGACAGAACTTCCCTGATGCTCCCAGAAAGCCCTAATTACTTCCCTGTGGATAAAATATGCCAATATGATGTCTGCCATGGTTTTAATAATGAGACATGAAAATTGTTAATGAGGTACCAGTTTACATTACTTTACTGGAAATGAATGTCTTTTACTAAGACCTTCTAGTTGCAAAATACAGACTTGAAAGATCTATTGTAAGAAGTTGTATCTTTTCCTCTTTCTGATACTTATTCACAGACTTCTTTCTTTTCCTCCAAAATTAATTAGCTCAGTAATGATCCGGTAGTCATTAAAAGAGAATCTGGCTTCTTCAGAAGCTACGTTCTCCTCAGTAGCAACAAACATAGGTTCTGAGATGTCACTAACCTTTACCCTTCTTCCCCTACCACCCTCATAATTAGTCATAACAAATGACAGAAAGGGTGTAACAAATTACTACAGAAAACTGTTGAAAAAGGCCACATCACATTTGTTAGATCTCAGGCACGTTTTGCTGYATTAGCTGCTGTAATTACCAACTCTGAAGCATATTATTATAATGAAAGAAGGAATGAGAAGTAGTGGTTATTGAGCAGTGTATCTGACAGTGAATTTATGTACTTTGGGGCCCAATCCAAAATTTATTGAAATAAATACAAGTGTTCTCTGGATTATGTTTGGACAACATTTGAGTAAGACTTACTGACAGACAAAYACTGTCCAAGCAGTTATCAACCAGCAATGACTGCCATCTTATTTTTTTTGTCACCATACGAGTAGGTCAGTGAATTTAGTGGAAGCTGGTTTTGACCTTGTAATGTTCAGATCTTGTTCCTTCTGTTCAGTGACTCAGAATTATCTGTTACTTACATACGACACAGATTTTCAAGTTTAATATACTGATCTACAGAAATTAATTTGCATTCTGAACTTGGTTTAGGATATTTGGATAAATATTAGATTAGATAGTTTATAGAATTCCTTGTAATTTCTGTGACATTGACAGATTTATTGTAGCCTGACAGAAAAATATTTTGTTTGCTATCAAATATACCCAATGAGAAAGATTTTACATGTACAGTAAATTCATTGATATTTCTTGTGTGAGATGACAGATAAAGAAAGCAAAGTCTATAGAAGGARATGTACAGAAGAAAAATGCAAAACAGACATCATGGAGTAAACAATATGACATTTTTGTATCCTATTTTTGTCCAAAATATTTTTTCTTCTGAAAGAAGTACTGATCGAGGTATTGACATTCCATTTTAAAATAGTAAATATCCAGTTTATCTGAAGATAATGACTCCCCCAAAGTCCCAAAAGGATCTTCAGTGGTTTTTTATTTGCAAACAACAGTCCAAATTCTGTCTGGATTATGCCTAAATCAGTAAGTGTACATCCCATCTTCATTTGGTTTAACTTAGATTTGGTTTAAACTGTAACAGAAATCTTCTTCATATAGATATATACAGAAAAATTACAGTACGATTTAGTAATAAATAATATCACAGGAATTCTTCTTCTGCATGTATTTGCTTTTCCCAAACCAAAATCAAGTCAGCTTAATCTGGCACAGAAAACATGGACTAACTCTTCCTTTTTATTTTAATCTAATTTTTAGGACCATTTCCAGGGACAGTAATTTTGTATTGCTCATTCCTTTTACCTGGAAAAAGACCAACAGTGTGCAATTCTAGAGTTAATACTTCACAATTTTTTTACTGATTATGCATCTTCTCCTTAACTGAAATTTAACAAATGATTTGGTGCCTGGTTTTATCCTGGCTTTTACCTCATTTCTCAGAAGCTGCCACATACATTGGTTTGTATTTTTAACATTTGAGAGCATGAAAGTATATGGAAAATATTTTTGCATTATAGGTTGCACAAGTGCAATACCTAGTTATTCTAATAACTCCTTTTTCATCTAGGCCTAGAAGTTTTCCCACAGCCATGWCACATGTGTTCCTATTCAAAACAGAAAGTAATAGTTTTTTACTCTCAAGTAGAAAATAGGTCACCTCTGTACAAAATGGTAGAAAATGACACTAGACAGATTTATTCTTGTATTTGTACAGAGGGCAGTTAGGGACAGAGCAACATCATGGGGCCCAGGAAACTGTGACTTGAACTAAAGAAAATACCAGACTTAAACTTAGATTTTGGGCTGTGTTCTAGATTTCCCTTTCTACTGCATTACATGCTATTTATATCATTGCTTTAGAAAACAAGACTTGCCTTTTCTTTCACTTTGAAATGACATTGGGTCTCTATGAGCAAAACGTGCCATGCTGTAATAAATATACATTTTAAATTTTACTCCCTAATATTTAAGTTCATTTCTCTGCTGTCCACATTTCTGGCTGAGTGCTTCCAAATGTCTGTTGGTAGATGGTATTAATATGCTAATGCAAACCCRTTTCTTTAAAGAAAATGGTCATAAAAATCATTAATTCATTCTGAGATAAGACACAAAACCTCAACAGATGTTCTAATTAATATTTAGATATGGATTACTTTGATAGAAGTGCCTTATAACTTATAACAAAACATACATGGTGAGTGTAAGGACATCAGCCACCTAATAATGAAGGTTAGGTCATGGATAACAAAGTTACTRTAAGTATTTGGAAAACAGAAATAGTAGTGCAAATCCTTCTCACTATGTAACTTCAGAGATTCAGAAAGTTTAAAGCCAGAAGGACTGTTCAATCATCTAATCTGTCCTCATATATCTATCACAGGTCATTAAATTTCATTCACTTATTCCTGTGTTGGCCCAGTAATTTGTGAACTTCCACTGGGTTTTCATTTTGGGAGCTATGTCTTTGACTATATTTGTAAGGAAATTATTAAAGTGGAGTCCCAAACTCCACTTATATCTCTGCACATTATTGCAATATAAATATACAATATTAAAAAGGCTAACATACTCTTACAAGAGTGGTCTAGCTGTCAGAGTGCAGCAAAAGTAAAAATAGAACATGAAGTACAGTGAACTGTACGTCACACAGTCACTCTGTATCCTGGGAGAACTCTATCAACAGACTGTAATTGAATCAATCTTTATGTTTCTTTTCAACTGGATCAAAAGCAGACAATACTCATTACTAGAGGAAATCATATCCTAACTTTTTAGAAAGGAGGGTTGTGTTTTTTCTATGACTAATTTATGACTCCATTATTTTATGGAGGAATATATCACTGACACTCCAAAGAAATGAGGTTACMGATACTGAAATGTTCTAAAGCAGTATAATATAAAAATACAGAGAAGTCAGTATTGTAACTAGAGAATAATTTGCTTCCTTAATTGCAATTTCTTGGATCAAGGTCAAAATTGTAACGGACACCATTTAGTTTTAGAAGCATATTCTTCAAATCATGCCTTTCTGGGTAGAGATCTTATGCTTCTCTATTAATTAGAAATACAAAGGTACAGGTGAACCTTTGCCAAAGTCTGATAGATATCCAAAAYAAAGCATCCCCAATAATTTTAACAGCACTAGTATCAAACTAAGGTATTCATATGTTTGTGTAATGATACTTTTACATGTGGRTTATAGAAGATAAATGATGCCTATAAGGCTACAAAGTGAACCAAAGTCAAAGGGAAAATAGCTGATGTTCCTTAGCATCACTCATCTTTCCTCCTCTGTCTGTACTATGCACCTGAGAAAGAAAAATATGCAGAGCTATCAAAAAAGAAATGTTAAGACAGTTTTAAAAATAAGTCAATTGAAACCTGAAAAAACCCCAATCTTTTAAAGGGTCTCTTAAAAGGATCCTATGGATAATCTCTCAGATGTAAAGCAAAGATATCACATTAAAGGAATATGCTTTCATATTTTGTTATTAATGTAAAATAATTACTTTGTCTTTAGTATAAATACATGAAAAGGTTTAATCACATCACCACTTCAGCTTATGGAGGAAAAAATCACTATAGAGAACTGTGATACTCCTTGTATTAAAACTGGTTTCTTCTCTACGAGAGGACACTAGTTTTGGCAGAAAGTGAGTTTAAAGGACATGTATCAGCGATAGCTCTGTCCTTGACCCAAAAAATAGAGGGAGGCTTCAACAAAATGTCTGTCTAATCAATGCTTCTCACTCTCCTGGCCCCTTCTACACATATATACCTCAAAATCATGCAGCACAATAGCACAGAATATTTTCTCTGTGGTCTCCCAGCTTTGGGTTTAGTTCTTGAGATGGTTTCTAATCAGAGATGCTTCTATTTATGGATGAAGTTACATTCTAATGTGTTAATAATAACAATAAAAAAATGAAATGAACTATCAGAGATGAACAATATTTTATATTACAACTAAAAATACTATGTAGTTAAAATTGTTAACTACATTTGTAAATTATAGAATGTTTTATTTTGACAGTTTCTAATAACAATTTTCTATTGCTCTTGATATGATATTTTTCATTTTAAAACTATGTTATTTTTAAGTGAAAAAAGTATTTATTTATGAAGAAAAACAAGAACTTTTTTTTTGCCTTGGGTCAAAAGATACATTTTTGGTTCAATCAAAAGAAACTTTTTTYCAATTTCTTCCTTAAAAGTCCTAAACACTGTTGGTCCTCTTCCACCTTGTTAATATTTCTGACATCATAGCTCCTAAAGAAATCTTTCTCTTCACCTGTGACACCAGTGTTGCAAGAAGAGTTTGCTTTCCTGGAGAAGAAAAGGGTTTTTTCCTAGTCATATGTTGAAAGTTTGCAGTGAGGGATCTCCAGTTTCATCTTTTTTTTTTTTTTTTTTTTTTTTTGAGGACAAAAAGTAAAATAAACCCTCTCCCCCTACCAAGTTTGCACTGTTGGCAGTTTTGCAAAGTGAGGTACACTCTGAAATGGAGCACACAAACTTGGCTAATTGCTAGTCAGCTCACTATCATAGGTGACTATGATATATCCATTGCTATCAATTCAAGTAAACATAACTTAGTCCAGATTTAATTTTCAGATGACTAAAAGAAAGAAAGTAAATGTACTACTGTAATTGCTGTCTCAGCTATGCAGCTTAGGATAATCTTATTCATAAGACTTTCTAAAGTAGCACAGACGAACAACTTTGTTAGATGTTGTAACTTGACTTGTACACAGTACATAAAAAAGGAGAGTTCTCATGCTCTAGTTAATTAATTGGATTATGCCTTCAAAAGGATTGACGCTTAATATGCCCTCATTCAAAGCATTTTTTAAGAAAGTTTGCAGAATAGGCTTCAGAAGAACAACCTAAAGATGAACTTTCAACTTGTGCTATAACGCAGTCTTCTTTGGAAAAGGCAGTTTTAGAGTGCAGGAAAAAATGTTAAGGAGAAGATGACGTGCCATACTTTTATGAAGTGTGGCACCTAAAGAAGAGATAAATCCTTAGTGGCACTTTAAAAATGTCACTGTCGTGATTCCTAACTTCTTTGCTCTGTAAATGGCTTCTTTTTTCTTATCAGATAGACTTTAGGCTAAGGGATTGGTCAAGTATATCCTGGACATCAGTAAGTATGAAGTATTAGACACAGAATCCTACAAACATTTTTACTAATTATAGATTGATATTCCTTAATACATTAGTCTCCAGTCCTCCATAGACTTAGGAATAGTCTGAATATTAATTTAGCACATAGAAGTAGACATTGAATCTAGCTGGACTAGCATAAAGAATTCTGGAAAACTGAAAATACTGCCTCATCTTGGATTGTAATTTTCTCCAGAGAAGCTCTATGTCCTGTACTCATAGGCATGAACAGTGTCCTGAATAATTCTGAAAAAAAACCATAAAGTTTAACTTATTTCCAGTTTTAATTTTTCTATCACTTCACTTCAACAGAACACATATGAAGGACTAAGGAAGAGATTAGCAATTTCTGAAGATCTTCGGACCTGTGAAAATTCCAAATGAACAATGAAATATAGCCAGTCAAAACCTATCAGAAATACTGAAAACTGTGACAAGCTGAATATTATATTTAGAGGTTTGCACTGATCCCAGGTTTGAAATAAATTTAACTAGGCTAATTTTGTAGCCTTGTGGAAATCACTACTGATTGCTGCAGAAGACCTCTGCAGGATCAGARATTTACAACAGTGCATAGTGGATTGTAAAAGGATTTCAACTGAATGACTGACTAAATTGATTGTTTGGCCTGTAAGACGTCTATAGGTGTGGAATCYGTGAAGGGTGTACAGGGTTGGTTAACCATATTGCACTGTGTTAGCTGACCTTCAAGCTATTCTTTCTTCAGACTCAAAATTTCCCTTTTTTTATGACTGTTCCCAGATGCTCTGAAATCCTGATGATCAGAAGAATTCTGGTACATTAGGCATTTCATAAAACCTGATAAAATTTTATTCCTTGCATCAAACTCCCTACCATTAGCCTGAGTAATATTTCCCAGCTATGTGTTTCTGGAGGTGACAGCACAAAGTGTTTGTTTAGAGCTACACACATCCAGGGGATTGTCACACATTGTCATATATGTGAAAATGTTCACATATCAATGGAATAAATATCCAAAATGAGATCTAAACTAGCTTGAGGGCAGGAGAATAACATTTTTATTTAACCTTTGGTTATTAATTCTAAATAGGGAGGGAAATAAATGGGTTTCGATGTTTCAGGCAGCTGAAGTACTCAAAACCTAGATTTTTACTTAAACTTTGTTGACTATAAAATGCTTGGGGGCAGAAAGAATGGTGCTTTGTAACTCAAAATTGCTGCAGGACAAGAAAACCATAGTTTTATCATGAAAGTAATATTTAATGTTACGTATTTTATACTGGCACAGCACTTTCCATTTCAAGTGATTGTGAAAGTCTGCATACACAAACACTACTCTGTAACCTGACAYTCAGCACAGCCAGAGGAAGAAAAAGATACCTTCTTGTCTTGATATCAGAGGCATGACTACCCAATATCAATTTATCTGCAATTCTTAACGAAAAATAGGGCAACTGATACACCTGGTATATAAGTCCTTTTTTCAGAACATAGAAAGATCAAAATAAACACCAAGTCACTAAGTCTAAGAAGTGCTCTAAAGCTGGGAAAAAAAATTAATAAAGTGATTAATATTTAAAACTTGTCTAGAAAGAACTCTCTTCAATATTTATAAGGCATCTTAAAACTGCACCAGAAATGCTAAATACTGCAGAAATGCTTAAAATCCAGAAKGCAAGTCTGTGTCACTAACACCCTTTTACTTAGACAGATTCCTTGCAAATTCTTGCAGAAGATACACTTTTACATATAAAAACCTTGCCTACCAGAATTCCATCTAAATTGCTTAAATAGCTGTTGAAGCACCAAAGTATTTACTAATTACTTTTACCTAAACTCTGCAATGACTATCGTGTAGCTGATTTTGTTTTCAGAATGACAAAGAATAAAAATCCTCTCATTTCACATTCCATTTGTGCCCATTTGCAGGATCCACACAGAAGTGGTGGCAAGTGATGACAACAGGAATTTCTTAAATCTCTCCATACGCTTAATAATTTTATATTTGAGGACTGTACTGAGAAATACATCTATCCAGTTTATGGGCAAGCAATTTCTAAGAGAGTGGGGTTTCTTGGATGTTTCAGTAGGGTGTCTACTTCTCACCTCTCTGTTCAGTTTCATGAGGAAATCCAAAATTTCTTCACATGATCTGTTGCTGAAACCAGACCAGGATCACATTACTATTACTCTTTATCCATAAGCAGGTGTGGGTGTGGTGTGTGGGTTTACTCTCGCTCAGTGCTGTACTAGCAGTCAACTTGTTGTGTGGGAAGAGTAGAGCAGAAAAAGCACGAATATGCACACAGTGTTCCCTAAAATTTTAATTTGCTGTCCTGGTTCCGGCTGGGACAGAGTTAACTTTCTTCCCAGTAGCTGGGGGTGTGTGTGCTGTGTTTTGGGTTTGGTATAATAGGAGCGTTGATGGCCCATTGATGTTTTGGGTGTTGCTGAGTGGTGCTTGCACCGGGCACTTTTCGGCCTCCCGTGCCCTGCCAGGT
>JAYKAV010003424.1:236673-261641 GCA_035582835.1 Phoebastria nigripes
TATCACTGTTACTATTACTGTTCTACTTTGTTTTATTTCAATTATTAAACTGTTTTTATCTCAACCCGCGAGTTTTCCTACTCGTGCCCTCCCGATTCTCTCCCCCATCCCACCGGAGGKGGGGGGGTGAGCGAGCGGCTGCGTGGTGTTTAGGTGCTGCCAGGGTTAAACCATGACATTTGCTTAAACCAAAGATGTAGTAAAGAGAAATTCTTTACTATGATTGATGGGCAAAACTTAATGAATGGCAAATCAAAAAGCRGTACTCCCTTCTCTACCAAACTGAAAGGGGGGTTTTGTTGAGGAAAAACAGCAGCACTAATCAGGCACAGCATCTTTAACCAGAGACACTGCTGCAGCAGCTGCTCTCTCTGCTTTCCCTTGGTTTCTCTTCTTGTAGGGCTGGGGTCTGCCATTTAGACCTCTGTCTTTTCATCAAATATAGAATGTTTACATACGTCGGACGTATGTTCTCTGTTTACCTAAAACTGGTGCTACTCAGCTCCCAACATTTCTTTCCTTTAGTGATCAGGTCTGCTGTACCCAGTGTTGGAATAAACTTGTGCAACTGCACTATGAAATATTTCTAGATACAGTGTTTCATTTTGAACTTATTGCACAGAATTTAGAGCACTTAATTCATAAGAGGTTATTCAAATAATTTGTTTTGCCATCACTGTTCAAGACCCCATTTAATATACTGATATTCAAACCATTCTATGAAAATAGATATTTTATTTTCTTGTAAGCCTTTGGCTCTTGGTGATTACTGCAGTATATTCACACAAAACCTGGTTAAATAATGATATGGTATGTGAGTGTTTACACATGGGGAATCTAGATACAAAAGGATAAAATGCAAAATGAACTCTAATTTTGGGTAGCTGACATTGAGTATCTAAGACCAATTTTCCAAAGTCTTTAATTGATATACTTAATCATAATTTCCATTATGTATCCTTTCAAACATCTTATAGATAAGTGTTGTRGTTTAACCCCAGCCGGCAACTAAGCACCACACAGCCGCTCACTCACTCTCCCTGCACAGAGGGGTTGGGGAGAGAATCGGAAGGGTAAAAGTGCAAAAACTTGTGAGTTGAGATAAAGACAGTTTAATAGGTAAAGCAAAAGCCGCACACGCAAGCAAAGCAAAGCAAGGAATTCATTCACTGCTTCCCATCGGCAGGCAGGTGTTCAGCCATCTCCAGGAAAGCAGGGCTCCATCATGCGTAACGGTTACTTGGGAAGACAAAACGCCATCACTCTGAACATCCCCCCCTTCCTTCTTCTTCCCCCAGCTTTATATGCTGAGCATGATGCCATATGGTATGGAATATCCCTTTGGTCAGTTGGGGTCAGCTGTCCCAGCTGTGTCTCCTCCCAGCTTCTTGTGCACCCCCAGCCTACTTTCTGGTGGGGTGGTGGRAGAAGCAGAAAAGGCCTTGACCCTGTGTAAGCACTGCTCAGCAATAACTAAAACATCCCTGTGTTATCAACACTGTTTCCAGCACAAATCCAAAACATAGCCCCGTACTAGCTACTRTGAGGAAAATTATCTCTATCCCAGCAAAACCAGCACATTCTCCACCCCTTATTCCATACCATTTACGTCATGCTCAGGTCCCACACTATCCAATACAACCTCATTAACCACCATCCCACTTCCCATCCTTTGATATAATACACAGATATCATTCCCTTAGTCTATGGACCACCCCCGTGAAATGTCCGTAAAATGTCCACAAATGTCCACAAAATGTCCACTGAGTYCATTTAGTCCATGACTTTGGGCTCCATCTGCTGTGGTGATCACTCAGGACAGGAGAGATGGTGTGTTGCGTGGAGTTATTGGGCACCAAAGTCAGCTCAGGTCGGGTCACTGCTGCACTTGCACTGCTTCTTGGAAGGCTTCTCCTCCATTGGCTCAGGTGGTTCCTGCTATAGTAACTCCTATAACATGCAACTCAAATCATGGGTTACAACATTTTAAAGGTGTATCCATTACAATCTCCACCCCTGGTCCCTTTGGGCCAGATTATAGGGTTTAACATTGCAATGAACTTCTCCCCTTGCTTCTAGCCTGGCTAGCAACAAGGGGTTCCTGCTATAGTAATTCCCATAACATGCAACTCAAATCCCAGGTTACAACAATTTGAAGGTATTTCCATTACAATCCCCTCCCCGGTCCCTTTGGACCAGACCATAGGGTTTAACATTGCAATGAACTCCTCCCCTTGACCCTGCTCCGGCTTGGACTTATCCACAGACTGCAGTCCCTTAGGGTTGTACCTGCTCCAAGTGGGGCCTTATCTATGAGCCACAGTCYCTCCAGGGGTATACCTGCTGCGGCATAGACTTATCCACAGCCACAGTCRCTTTGCCCCTGAGGTGCACCTGTTCCAGCATGGCCTTATCCATGGGCCACAATGCCTTCAGAGATGTATGTACTCCAGCATGGCCTTAYCCACAGCCACAGTCCCTTCAGGAGTGAACCTGCTCCAACATGGCCTTACCCATGGCTGCAATCCCTCCAGGGGTGTACCTGCTCTGTCGTGGGCTTATCCATGGCCACGCGCTTTGAGGTGCTCCAGCATGACCTCATGCACAGCCACTGATGCTTCAAGGTATACCTTCTCCAGTGTGGACTTACTGTAAGCACTACAACTACTTAGCAACAACCAAAACGTCAGTGTGTTACCAACATTATTCTCATACTAAATCCAAAACACAACACTATAATAGCTACTCTGAAGAAAATTAACTCTATCCCAGACAAAACCAGCACATGTGTTTTTCCATAATTAAATCGATTTTAATTCTGGACTTGAGCAAGGTTCCGTAATTTAAGTAGGTTTTTCAAAATTTCTGATAACAGTTATTTGTCCTTTCCTTCAGAATTCTATGCTATATCACAAAATTGCAGAATGGTTGAGGTTGGAAAGGACCTCTGGAGGTCATCTGGTCCAACCTCCCTGCTCAAGCAGGGCCACCTAGAGCAGGTTGCCCAGGACCGTGTCCAGATGGCTTTTGAGTATCCCCACAACCTCCCTGTGCAACCTGTGGCAGTGCTTGGTCACCCTTACAATGAAAAAGTGTTTCCTAATGTTCAGACGACACCTGTTGTGCTTCAGTTTGTGACCATGGCCTCTGGTCCTGTCACTGGGCACCACTGAAAAGAGCCTGGCTCCATCTTCTTTACACACTCCCTTCAGATACTTGAATGCATTGATGAGATCCCGCTGAGCCTTGTCTTCTCTAGAGTAAACAGCCACAGCTCACTCTGTATATGAAATTATATAAACAGCTGGTCCAACAGATGAACACATAAAAACACCTCACTCACATAAACACGAGGTGCACCAACAGCCTCATTCTGTTCCCCTTTTGGCTAATTGGGGTGAAAACCCATTAGTGGGAAATACATATCTACAGGTACAGTGTGGATCCCCCCAGCAACCGGGCTCAGACACTCATTCTGCTCGGTGGCTGCCCCTGGATCCCAGTCTCCCCAGCTGCTGGCACCTGGGCATAYAAGTCCGTGAGGCTGATGCCCCACTCCAGTTGCTGATGCTCAGACCTACACACACACACAGAGGGATACAGACACATGAGTGATGCTCCTTGTAACTGGCCTTAGACAACCAGTCTATCCAGTTGCTGGCCCCTGGATCCCCAGGTCTCCCAGTTGCTTCACGCAGACGCACACATGCAGACACACACATGCAGACAGCTCTCCCCAGGTTGCTCGTGCAGACCTTTGACTTTACCAGCAGCCAACCCCTAGATGCTATGGTGTCTCCAGGAGCTATTTGGACCCCCTGGTCCCTCCAGTAGCCAAGTCTCAGACTTGTTGGTCTTTCCAGTATCCAGCCCAGACTTACAGTCCTGTGGTCTGAATCCAGGTGCTGACACTCAGACCCCCATACACAGACACACATATAAACTAGAGTCCCTCACCCAGAAAAACAGTTATAAATGGAGTTTAATYAGGAGATGGGACAGACTGCCATAGGCAGTGACCTCCTCCCTCAGTCTGTGAGGTGCCCCAGAGAGCTGCCCCCTCTGGCTCCTGGTACTTGGTGTCCCCCAGCCCCTGGGGCTGAGGTTCCCCTGGGACAGGCTTATTGAGATGGACCTTTAATCAGATAACCTAACACTGGTCACTGCTTTGTGGAGAAAATATTACAATGCTGATATAAGGTGGGAAGAATTTTTCGTGAAAGAGGTCTTTAAGCGTATTGCTTAGTAAAGCAATATATATGTTGTCATTTTAAGATAATAAAAACTCACTTTACCAAATATGAAGTGAGATATTGTAATAAATGAACTTATTCAAATTATCTTACATCTTTGTTCAAAACAAATCAGCTGGGGGCAAATACAAAGGGGGCAAATATATTAAAAGATTAATATGTTAGCTGGAGAAAAAAGATACGAAATGCAACTCTCTTCTGCAGGCACCAAAATTTTTGCTATTTGAAAACCTTTGAAAATAAAAGAGCTGAAGAAAATATTAGTTTTCTATTTGACTTTTTTCTTCTTCCATGCAAGAAGTACTCAACTGAATCAGAAGCCCTTTCTTTCCAAAAAACTGATGTTTAATTTACCTTGATAAAGGGTAATATGATATACATCAATGTTTCTATAGAATCACAGAATCATAGAATCATAGAATCGTTTAGGTTGGAAAAGACCTTTAAGGTCATCGAGTCCAACCATTAACCTAACACTGCCAAGACCACCACTAAACCATGTCCCTAAGTACCACATCTACACGTCTTTTAAATACTTCCAGGGATGCTGACTCCACCACTTCCCTCAGCAGCCTCTTCCAATGCTTGACAAGCCTTTCAATGAAGAAATTTTTCTTCATAGCCAATCTAAACCTCCCCTGGCGTAACTTGAGGCCATTTCCTCTCGTCCTATCGCTTGTTACTTGGGAGAAGAGACCAACACCCACCTCGCTACAACCTCCTTTCAGGTCGTTGTAGAGAGCGATAAGGTCTCCCCTCAGCCTCCTCTTCTCCAGGCTAAACAGTCCCAGTTCCCTCAGCCRCTCCTCATMAGACTTGTTCYCCAGACCCTTCACCASCTTCGTTGCCCTYCTCTGGACAYGCTCCAGCMCYTCAATGTCCTTCTTGTAGTGAGGGGCTGTCCTGGTTTCAGCTGGGATAGAGTTAATTTTTTTTTCCTAGTAGTTGGTATAGTGCTATGTTTTGGATTTAGTATGAGAAGAATGTTGATAACACACTGATGKKTTTAGTTGTTGCTAAGTAGTCTACTMGTCAAGGACTTTTCAGCTTCCCATGCTCTGCCAGGTGCACAAGAAGATGGGAGGGAGCATAGCCAGGACAGCTAACCCAACTGGCCAACGGGGTATTCCATACCATGTGACGTCATGCTCAGTATATAAAGCTGGGGGAAGAAGAAGGAAGGGGGGGACGTTCGGAGTGATGGTGTTTGTCCTCCCAAGTAACCATGGAGCCCTGCTTTCCTGGAGATGGCTGAACACCTGCCTGCAGATGGGAAGTAGTGAAGGAATTCCTTGTTTTGCTTTGCTTGCATGTGCGGCTTTTGCTTTACCTATTAAACTGTCTTTATCTCAACCCACGAGTTTTCTCACTTTTACCCTTCTGATTCTCTCCCCCATCCCACTGGGTTGGGAGTGAGCGAGCGGCTGTGTGGTGCTTAGTTGCTGGCTGGGGTTAAACCAYGACAGTGGCCCAAAATGGAACACAGTATTCGAGGTGCAGCCTCACCAGTGCCGAGTACAGGGGCACGATCACTTCCCTACTCCTGCTGGCCACACTATTTCTGATACAGGCCAGGATGCCGTTGGCCTTCTTGGCCACCTGGGCACACTGYCAGCTCATATTCAGCCRGCTGTCAACCAACACCCCCAGGTCCTTTCCCGCCAGGCAGCTTTCCAGCCACTCTTCCCCAAGCCTGTAGTATTGCATGGAGTTGTTGTGACCCAAGTGCAGGACCCGACACTTAGCCTAATTAATTAATAATCAATATTTTTCTATAACTTCTGAACTTTCCCAAAACAYGGTAGAAGAGAATTCTCATTTCAAATTTAAAGACTGTGTGTTGTTCTTCTCTTGATCTTATGCCAATTCAAAGTCACAGTTGACTTTTTAAAAGTATCAAAGAGCAAGKATATATATTTAAATCAATTTCAGGAAAATCCAGTTATACCTTATGCGAGCTAATTTAATGATAAGAAGAGTTCAAGACACAAGGATCTAAATGAGAAAGTTCAGCAATATTGCTGAAACTGACTAGGCATCATTTTCAATTTTTAATGTGCTCTTGCTATGCCAGTGAGTTTATCTTATAACGCCATAGGTTTGGTTTCATTGTGTACGACATTATAACTCAGATAAGTTTACAGAGTAGCCAAATAATGCAATTTATCAGAATCTGCCTGTTTTGCTTAAATGAGCATAAAATGACTTAGCTCCTGTCAAGTGTATTAACCATTTATGTGTTTAGTGTATTATCAGTTTATGTCAGTCAACTCTGTCTATATCTCATTTATTGGAATATCTCTTAAGTGTGGAGTTTAGCTACAATAAATTAATGTATTTTCTATATTCCATAAAGCGCTGTTTGAACACCTTAATGGCCTGGCTTAGCTATCTAAAAGGCTTAGATGTCTAAGTCAAAGCTGATAAATCTTTGCTGGCTGCACAAACGATGGATAGTCATGTCATTCTGAACTACGTGGCTAAGACAGGTAAGATGAATTGCCCTCTTGAGGTACTTGTATATTTCTGGAGATATTTATGTTTTTCTCTAATTCTGTTGACAGTGAAAAGAGCTCATAGTAATTAGCTTATTCTTAGTTTTTAAAATAGCCTAGCTACCTAAATTGATATGATGAATACCATATATTAAAAGGTAACTACATCAGTCTGAGTTTTGGAAAACTGTAAAGTGTTTAAAATACATTTTTATACTGTTTTATTTTATGAAACACACTTTTTTCTAAGGAAGAATGTCTTGTCTGAACTGAAACACTTTTTTTAAATAAATGTATGTAGAAATATTATCTTGTTATGAAAAGTGGTTTTGTACAATATACACGACACTATTTCTCTACAGGGAAGTTGTATTAATTAATMTTCTTACTCTAGTACCCACAGAAAAGCATCCTCAGCTCCCCTTTTTTTCAGCCAGTGGAGCTTCTTATATTCAGTGGCTAAATGCACTGTCATTTAATACTCTCTGGGAACTCCTTGGTGGGAATAATTTTCCTGACACAGGTACTGCAGAATGGCTGTGTTTTTACAGCAGGGTCAATCTACAATATTATTCTGCAGTATTTTTAYAGTTTATGTCTGTTCTCTTTAAGGGTAATGTGGCCAATGCAGCAGCATCTGAAAAAAAAGGTCAGTCTCAAAGGTCAGCTGTTGCACACCTTGTTCTTACCATCTGGGGATAAAGAAGGCCAAATAGCCAGACTATTTTCATCTACCTTCACTGGGGAGTTTCTAAACTAGCGAATTTTCTTTCTGCTTTTTCTATTGCATTTCTGGTTGCCAATTGTTTTGATGTCCTTTGTGACAGTAAGCAAGTATCTTAAGATGATCTTCCTCTCTTTTTGCTATATAGTGATATACAGTTTATAAAACATGAATAAATCAATTTAATTGACCGTCTATGTAACTCCAAGTCATGTTAATGGAATAGTTCCAGAACAATGACAAGAGGATACCACCTAAATCTAAGATGGTCCAAATTTGGATAGGTATTTACATTTTTGATACAGTCAGATGCTACCATGAAAATCAAAGAGATTTGTAAATAGGATTATTTTGATTAACACAGATCTTTTTTTTGTCCACTTAATCATTGTGACTTCTCCAAGGAGGAATGAAATTGTTGTTTTCTAATAAGTAAAATAAAAAATCATGGTATTACAGAAATATGACATTTACTTTTATCTTAGTGAGAAGTCTTGAGGAACAAACATGTCAAAATCTGTAATAAACAAGATCTAAAATTCAGAAAAAAAGGGAAAACTCATAAGAAAAAAAAGTCATTATGAAGAYGGCTGTTTGTGGTTGGAATTTGATCTTTGATATCCATATATCAACCTGGAAAATATGGAAATACTCTAACTTCCCGCAAAAACACTTTTCAGGTTAGATTCTGAATTATAATTTTAGTTTCAGTGYGAAATCCCCATTTTTTATAAATTTATCAGAAGATTATCATTAATAAATGAGTGATGCTGTCAACTTAAATGATGCTTACTGATTTACCATCTTCATTATTGCTTTGATATCTACAGAAATTGGACACCTTTTCCAGCAAAATGAAGAAGTTACTATGAGACAATGTATGAAAGTCTGTACTTTATCCTGTATCATAATCCAGAAATACAAGAAAGTGTGTTTTCAACTCCCATTTCTGCTTAAGACTATAGTGATAAATTAGGATATGAGAAGCAATTTTCTATTTAATCGAGGACTGACAGGAATAAAATACTTCAGTAATTATAATATTAAAAATAGTGCTTTGAATTTAGATTCTGAAGATCAGATTTTCAATGGTCTCAAACTCACCAGTTCCTATCTAAACACTCTAATTAGCTGTATTTCCACGTCATTTTATTTATTCCTTTTGCTTTACTTTTCTGTAATAAATTTAGTCTCTTTGCTACCATTACTTTACCACTTCTGATAGTCATACAATGCAAGCATATAGTAAGAAAATCTGAGAAATTTATGTCAGTGTAGATGGACACTCATATGTGAYGTATTTACTTAGCATAGGGGAGCGTCTGCTACACTAAACACCAAGAATTTTTATTATAGATGTTACTATACTTTTGTTATTGTAACTACTATATYAAACTTTACAAGAAGTATGTTGCATCTTACATTGTCAAACCGATGTGAAAATCTTTGAGAAAAAGACATCTACAGCCTGCAGGTAAATAAGAGCATGAAGGCAATTAAAAAAAAACCAAACAACCCTTTTCAGGGTTCCCAGCAACTGAAATCAAATAATCACTTTTATTACATTAACCTAAGGTTGACATTTACTTTGTCTTCTGAATGCATAGCATAGAAAAAAATACATTATGCAGAGAAAGGAGCTCTTACAGTTTTGTTTGTTTTGCAGCACTGTGGGACAAATGCGTCAGACAGGAAAGAAATGTTGCTTCAGCTTGGTAAACTGTTACACCCACATAGAGAAATTCAGAAATCATTACATGTCCCTAGGTTGAGCCTAAATTAATAAAAGGATTTGTACACAAACGAAGCCAACATTGGAGTGACAGGAGCTCAGGTAAGGTTAATATTGAGAGGACAGTGATATGCATACATTTGTGTGTGCTRAGCCTGAAGGTTACAGATATATTTGCTTATGTACTCCTTAAAAGATTGAATAAACAAGACATTTTACTGCTGGGAACTCTAGCTGATAACCTTATGGAAAGCATGAGTGAAAAAAAAATCATCCAGTCCACTAGAAATATAGCAATCTATTTATGGAACACATACTTTTATTTGACTGATTGTGAAATGGCTTTAAAAAGTATGTTTGCGAATATGAGCACTGGAACATTCCTTTTTTGCAGAACTGTAATAGTAAAATACAGCTTGACATAGATATCTGTTGTTAYGTCTAAAAATTCACCTCGAATAAATCATATTAAATAGTAATAGCATAGGAATAGCGTTGACTGTATGATAATGGTAAGAAAAACAGGATATCAAGGATTTTTACTTATAGGCCTATATCTTTCCCAGGCAGTAGACACAGAAGATACATCTGATGGCTCATCAGTAGCCTCAGTCCGCAGAAAGCTACAGGAAAGTAAATGCTGTACTTTAACAGCTTTGTATCAGCAGACATTTTGTACAACCTGAATATGCCCTGCCTTTCCTACTGTTAAGGTTTTTCCCTATCACCATGCTCATGCCAGGAAATTTAAAAAAATCATGGTCTCTTTTCCGGTCCCAAGGTCAAGCAGAACAAATATGTGTAGCTTGTAACCATATAAATAAACTCTCTGCCTTCATTTTTCCAAAAATAGGAAGGCTCCATCCATTACAGCACACTGAGAGCAGTGTCTGGCTCATGCCCAGACACTGCCTGGGACAGGCACGGGCTCACAAAATCACAGAATCAATTTCTTTGGAGAGGACCCCTGAGGTTGCCTCACCCACCCCCCTGCTCAGAGCAGGGCCAATTTAGTTAGTGTGGTCTAAAAGCAAGCGAGTGAGCATGTTAACAACTTGGCAGTTCAAACTGTTGCAGCACAGCATTTGTGCCCATCCCCTCACCCTGTTTATTGGATTTATAGTTCATAGTCCCATGGGAAATGTTCTGGCGGGACTTGACACATACCTGTAAAACTTCAGATGTTGATACCAATGTCATCCATATCATAGAGTAGAAGATCTCCATTTCCAGATAAACCAGCCAGCAGTTTTCAAGAGCACTAATTTCAGAAGCACTATATATCCACTCTATCTCTCTATTCACTCACTCTAATAGGCACTCTATCTTCTGATAGAAAAACTGTAGAACTGTGCTCTTATCCCTTAGCTGAGGTAGTCAGAACTTACAGCAGCAGGGGCAGATATGATCTCCAGAACTTTATTAACAATTATTTCTGGTCTGGAATAATTATTTGATAATGGTTTCAATTAAAACTTGTAAAATGAGAACTGAGTAATACTATCAAGATGTTTTGTAGACTCTAAGGCACTCCTATTATTTTGTAGCCAGCACAGAGCTTAAAAATACTATCCTCTGATTTATTGCAGAATGGCATATAGAGCTGAAATAGCTTAATAATATGTCAGTAACGTCAACTCTCCCAATTACATCTCAGATGTGCATGAAGGATAAATAAACCAGCAATCTCCATTTTGCAAAGATAAATAAAATGTCTGATTTATTAAAGGTATGTCAAAATAGAGGTGTTATTCTATGGCCTGAACAGAGCCAACAGGCTAACATTTCCTGAATTTTAATCAAGGTCAGATAATGGATCTGTGAAAATGCCACRATAATCTATGCAGAAAATAACAAACATAAAACCTAATGGTTACTTGGGGTCCCTTTGAGAATCACTTGGTATATGTCAAAGACCAAATCCTAGTGTAAGTTGCATGATAACTGCATGGTACTTGGAGGCTAAGGTGCTTAGGAGCTTTGAAGACAGAAAAGAAGTCATTTTACCCGTAGCTAAACTGTGGAATTGCAAAAAGGTTATTCTGTCCTCACTTTCTCCTGCCATGGGTGGGTTTGCTTAGCACATTTGTGTGCTTCCCTATAACATTCTCAACACTAGCCATTGAAAATATACTCCTCTGACAGAGACTTTTCATTTGCTCTTCACACTCTTCCTTCTACAGAGCACAGACCTTTACTAGTTCAGCTCCAATTAATCTGTAATTTTGTTAGTGATAACATTCACAAAAGTGAATAGAAACTGTATCTACATCACACTTGAATAAGAATGTCCTCCGTTTTCATACTTGGAGCCAACCCAAATAATATGTGGGCTCACCATATTCCTCCTATAACTTCAGAACAATTATTCACTCCTTAGTCAMATTTAGGTTTTATTATTAGAGTATACATCTTTTGGTGATTAAATATGATGCTTCTTTACATCAATGTTTAGTTAGACAACTTTGAACTTATCAACATACTGTATTTTTTCCACCAAGGATTTATGTAGTAAAGTAAGAAAAATAAATCCATCCCTTCTGACTTTTAGACCTTAGCTGACAGCACTAAGATCAGCCTTCTTCAGCTGCATAGTCCAATATGAGATATTAAGAGGATAAATGACAGATAAAGCTACTGTATCAAATGGAWCAATAGGGCATTAATATTTGACTTCATTTCTGCTTGGTTCTTAGCTGCAAAATAAAGTCTAGGTAATATTTAAAGACATCAACCAATATTTAACCACTTACTATTTAATGTCAAGTCTGAGAATATTCAGTTTCAAAATCATTTATTGTAAAGTGAAATTAATCATTCTTTGGAGAGTTATAATTTATGTACCAAGGTTATCCTTCTCAAACATTTTCACCAGAAAAGCATAAATATGTGAAATTCACAAACATTGATAAATGTTAGCTTTCTTCTATTATTCGTAAAGTCAAAGATTTTTTTACAAAAGAATGTGTTTACTTTAAGTTGGCATATTCGRCATGTTTTTACTATGCTTGCAATTATTTTTATGTGGTAGATGCTATCAGTGGATCTAAAGTACATGCGAAAATTAAAATGCATCATAAAAGAGCAGATAGCTAATAGTATTAGAACTTTTAGAAGCAATATTAGCATGTAAATATATTTACATAACTAAATAACCTGACTGCATTACCAAATTTTATTCATTTAACCAATAACTTTGATTAAAAACTGCAAAAGCAGTCCCAGGAATCTAGAGCCCACTGTTTTCCTAATCATCTGCTCATTCTACTGATCTACAAAATTATGCTCGCTGATACTGAATTTTATCTAGCTTCATGACTATATTATTCACTGTCCTTGTCTAATGTCTAGTTTAATGTTTAGGATCTTTGCCTGGCATGAACTAGCTGTGACAAAATTACGTTTCCTGAAGTTGAGCTGAGCTTAGAACCCTTTTTCTAATTCCTTGGCAAATGCTCAAAAGTGAAAATGGAAAGGCATTAACGTTGTAATGGATAGGAATCCCTTAATGGATTTAAATGGCATTTAAATGTTTTCTTGACTACTTCTCAAGAAACTGCTCAAACTTCTAAGCTCCAGCTCAAACAGAAGCGCAAACTTCTAAGTTCAAATACCAGTTTCTATGGATGTGCAAGAGCCTGTCCATAAGTACAGTGGTGACTTTGCTGTCCAAAATGAAGCTAGGCATCTCAAGGCTTGGCATCTCTGGGCAACATATAGATGAATGGCTGTCTTGAGCTTAAGCAGCTGCTTTCCATCTGATGCCACTTTATAAGGTACAGTCAGAGGCCTAAAAAAGTCCCTGAGGATTTTTTTTTTGACCCAATGAATATATTAGATAGTCATAGAAGACAAAAAATCTTCAACATTAAACACTTGCTTTCAAAATAGCCAAAAGTAATAGATGGGAACTTCAAGAGGAAAGAATCTGTATACGAATTTCTGCTATGGTTCACATAAAAGGGAGATTTAAAAACAGGTCTATGCAGTCTTAGATGGCAGCCATAATCCTGAGTTAATGCCATGGGGTCAGCAACTGAAAACAATRCATTTGGACAATATCTAATCTTCTTTGTCCCTGAATTCCCATCCCTCTCCTCAGCACTTCTGATTGGTTAAGTTAGTATTTGGGTATTCATTTGTATGGCTCCTGTATTTGCCTAATTTCCCAACATGTTGTACTAATGGTCTAACTACAACTTAGCGCTGTGTATTCTACTATCAGAAAGACACCTGAAAGTGAGAGATTGCACCATCCAAATCATAACTCCTAAGTAATTTTATGACCTAACTCTTAATCTCTCTGTGCTTAAGTTCCCCATCTGTAAAACAGATAACTGTATTTGCCTGTCTCATAAGGGGGATGTAAGGATAAGTATGTAAAAGATGCAAAGGTACTGTGGTTAAGTACCAGAGACAGACAGCTATGGAAGGTGAAGAAATTCCAAAGGCAAAGGTCCTACACTGATAAGGAAAATGGATCATGGACAGTCAGATTTAAGAAACAATGCAGATTTAGGAAGCTGCACTGAAGTATATTTCAAGGCTGGAACTTAAGAGAGTAATGGTAACACTTTCACGTGAGAGCTTATCTATAAAATAGTCTCAGTGCTTGCCTACATTTTTTTGCAATACTGCAACATGTGCTTAAATTGATATAGTAAGAAAATATTAAACATCTTTTGAAAAATAGTGCAGGACCAGAAAGAAGGAAAAGAGAAGACAAAAACACCTGTCCCTTTCATCTATATACAACAATTCTTCTTTTTTCTAGTGACAGGTAAGACAGTAGAAGAAGAAAATGCAATTTTTAGGACAAGCTAGGAAGTTGTGGATATAAAGCTTTTAGTGTGATTACCAATTCAAATTATTTGAAAAACAAATCTTTGGAATCTTTTGAAATTAATACTTTTTAGATTTTTTTCTCCATGTAAGCAAACTCCTAGGAAAAATCAAATCCACATTCAGATGAAAACACGTCTTTCCTGAATCTCAACAATCAGTATGTCCCATCTTTTAGCATTCTACTGTCAAAAAATTTGATATCCAGTTTCCCATTGCTCTGGATTGTGTTACAGAATGACTCTATTGCAGTCAGGGTGGGGGGAAAAATATGTATTTCAGTCTCCCCTGCTGATATCTTTCCCAGTTGTTTAAAGCATTTCAATATTAATTGAAAGAAATTACATATCTCAAAATAGTTGTCCCTAGTCTTAAGACTTTACTTCATAAAGATATGACAAGAAAAGACATTAGGTTCTCCATCTTTTTACTCAAAAACAACTCCAGCAGAACTCTGTTCCAAATGAAGTGACAATGCTGCTTACTGGGGATGGCTTTTTATTGCCATATTTTGAAATATCCCATGTCACATCTGAGACAACTTCTCAAAAAAATTATCAGCAGCTATTGCCTCATGATGAAACTGTTATTATCTGTCACTAAGCAAGACAGGCAGCTTTAAATTCACTTTTCTTATTAAATTGAGCTATTACATATATGGCCCATAAAAATCTCAAATTTTGTGTGAAAATGAATTAATAAGAATTTTGGAAATCACTGTTGCTAATAGCACTTCCAGATAATAACGAAAATGGATTAACCAATGAAGTGGAAAAACACCATGTAGATAAAGTAACACCATACACAGGAGAGCTGACATTGTACTTAGATCTATGAGCCTTAAACAAGGCAATCAAGCAAAAAATTTAACAGATGCCTAAATTTGTGATGTAACAAATGGATTAACTGATGTCAGCATTTTAAGCACTCTGAATAGCTCTTAAGGGTACTGCCCGAAGAAATGTCAGTGTTAAAGTACATTTATTACCTCACTGGGGAGATATAGATTCACTCAGTTACCCTTTGATTTTTGAGCTCAATAGCTTTTACAGAAGCATAGACATTATATAAATTATATATTTCACCTTGATGAGATTAAAGAACTCTTGTCAAGATGTGCATTTTAGCTGTTTGACCTACCACTGAATTTCAAAACAGGAAATTACTTTAATATTCAAGAAGAATAAGAAATTGGTTATAAGGAAAAGATCAGAAGCTTGAATTTAGTTTGAATTTTTCTGGTGATTATATTTGTTTGACTATTATATTTATAGTGACTAGAAGGAAGCCCAGTAATCAGTTATTTTAATATAATTTTTTTTGTGCCATAAACTGTTGGCACAATTTACTTTCAGTTGTTCCACTGAGATAACACCACATTTGTTTATTTGAAAGTTCTGTCAAATGCTTTTTTAAGTAATTTGGGGGGAGATAAAATGATAGACTTATTTTCTGACACATGCAGAACACTCTACACTTCTAAAGTGCTGATTTAATCAGGACATTTTCTAAAAATGGCTCCACCTAAGAATGTTTAAGAAAGGCACTGAAATATGAAATTGCCAAAATTTGACAATTACAGTTATTGAAAGGTAAAGGATTAAAGGAAGACATCTTGCTTTTCAGGTCAGAAAATCACTTGAGTGAAGACTAGTACTAATAAATGTGTAAGCCTGATTACTCTGAAATAAATGAGTAAAATTGAAGGAAATGACTTGCTCAAACTCTTAATTGGAAGAACTTTCATATTTCAAAAATACAATTCTTGTCACAGAGCAAGACAGGATAGTCAGTAGTCCAATAACTGGAATACTTGCTAGTGATTTGAAAGATGCAGTTCAAGGTGACATAAGTCACGGATCAAAGTAAAGACATAGAGATCACTTAACAATTACCATCATGGGCAAAAGAGACTTGACATGGAGAAAATTAATTTAGTTTATTGTCAATTAAAATACATTTGAATGATCAGAACAAAGATCCAAATTAAAACAACAGCTTACTCCCACCCTCACCCCTTTCCCAGGCTCAACTTCACTCCTTCRTTCCTAACTCCTCTACCCTGCTACCCCAAGCAATGCAGCGGGGATGGGGAGTGGGGTCCATAACAGCTCCTCTCTGTCRCTCCTTCCTTCTCACACTTTTCCCCTGCTCCAGCATGGGTCCTTCCCTTGGGCTGCAGTCCTTCAGGATAAACCTACTGGAGCATGGGCTCACTGCAGGCTGAAGTACAGATATCTGCTCCACCATGGTCCTCTTCACAGGCTGTAGGGAAATCTCTGGTCTGCCACCTGGAGCACCTCCTCCCCCTCCTTCTGCTCTCACCTTGGTGTTTGCACTGTTGATTCTCACACATTTGTTTTTTTTTTCCTCACTCCTTTCTGCTCATAGGGCATTTTTGCCCTTTCTTAAAAATGTTCTCACAGAGGTGCCACCATCTTGGCTGCTGGGCTCAGCTGTGCCCTGCGGTGGGTTGGTTGGAGCCAGCTGGAACCAGCTGTCCCCAACATGTGGGCAGCCCCTGGCCTCTTCACACAGAGGCCATGCCTGCAGCCCACCTTGCCACCTACACCCAATACAACAACTGGTTTCAATAATAACATATTTAATCAACTTCAGAATTACAGATTTGAGTGATTTTGGTAAGTTCTTTCTTTATTGGCATCCATAATCAAATGTACATCTGCTTCCTATGAACAAGCACTGTTAGGAGTTCTTAGTACTGATTATTTTTATGTTTATTTGATGATTTAGCTAACCTAATATTGAGATTAATTTGTTGGTTCCAAGATTTTATCTCTATTTGTTATTGCTATTGTGAGTAGGAATATTAACCAGAAGTAAGGATACTACATCATCTGTATTTTGGCATTGTTGTAGATCTACTGAAATACACTGTTCAAACTCAAGAAGAATGAATAGATGACAGTTCCCAAGAAGACCCATGAAAATGTACAGCAAGTAAAGATATAAAAAGATCCACTAGTGGTTGAAGCTATGAATAAAGCATAATTATTTAACTCTTTGTTTAGGTAGCCATTGGAACAACTTATCAAGGAAGAAATCTCTCTTCTTGTAAATTAGTAAATTGAAAATCATATATGTGTCACAGTAAGTGATAGCAGGGATACCCAATCGTTATTTCATTGCAAATCTATCCATTAAATAGGTACCTCCTCTTATTCTCTTTCTCCTCTGAAATGAATCAACTAATCTCTAATTCAGGTATTGTGAAATACAGTAGACTAAATAAAGAGGTGACAATTCAAGTAGATGAAATTCACTTTGAGAAAGGAAATCTGGGCTTTCTGCATCCAGGCATTTTATATGCATGGAAATAAACTATCCCTTGCTCAAGAGGTATATGCTTTACTGCCAGAGCACCACCAGTGCTACGAAGAGTTGTAATTCCTGAAGAAATATGAATTATGTTCAAAAGTACAGACCAGGAGAACATATACCAGATGTGATAGCATAAGCTTTTGGCAGGGCAAGCCAATGGACAAACCATTTTAAGTGCAAGCTAATTTAGTCATATCCAAATTCAATTTTTTTAAAATCAAGAAATTGGAAAAAAATAGTGTTTATGCCACTTACGGACTTATCCACAGTGATGAAGACCTCCTGTGCTAAAGCAAAACAATTCTGTGTACTACACATGATACAAACTGAAAGAGTTTAAGAGGTACTTAGGGTTCACAGACATGGGTCATAGCTCTTTCAGCAGGCATATCTGGAAAATTGGAACTTCAAATTATTACACTTAAAGGGTAAGGCCAACGAATGAAATTATATCAGTCAACATGGACAGATAGAAGGAAAAGTATTAATATAAGACAAAACAGAACACAGGTAGTCAATAAAGTGGCTGAAAAGACTATGCCTAAACTGTACAGAAATGTGGGTGTAGCTAGTGGGAAAAAAATTAAATTATTGTTTACTAATAAAATAAATTACTACTTAATAGAAGAATTACTACTTAACAAACTGAGTACCATGAGTAAGACAGAGCTATTCAGGTATTCACGAAAGATTCTCAAAAATATTCACAAGCGGAAAGAGGCTGGATAACAAAATAAATTTAACAATGGGAGAAACTGTAATGAAAGAATAAGGAATAATAACATATTTGCATTAAATACTGTTACAGAAGATGGTAAAAAAGTTAGTGTTGGGTTTAGTGCTAAGATTATGCTGAAGACACAGGATTAGATTTAAATGGTCACAGGACTTYTATAAAAATATTTCCTTGTGCCAAAATATAATAAACTGTACTTTGGTACTAACAACATAGCATACATTCTTGGAACAGTGATAGATGTATCAGTTTTCATAGGTATTGGATGTATTGTCAAAGAATCACCTGACATACAAGAGATTATTTTTTGATGATGGTTTTGGTGGTAAAGTGATAGAAATTTACACTGGATCAATTGATAACAGGTTTATTCACTTTAAATTATGCTACATAGAAGTTTATAGTTCTCTAACACAGATTACTGATTTCCAAGGTCTGCCTTTAAAAATGTTTGGTAAAATTTAATAGCTCTAGTCAATGAAATTAAATTATGTGGGCTAAGTTTTGATTTTGTAAGACAATTAAGAATTGTTTAGGTCAAAAGTGCAAGGCCTACCTTCAGAGTATTTCCCAGGACAGATGAATTCTACAGCAAAGGTTTTTGGACCTTTCTGCATGAATAATAATCAGAAAACACAGAGAAAATAAAATGACAGCTTACAAAAATGGAAAAAGATGAACAAAGAAATTAAAATGAAAATGAAAAAGGTTCTTCATTTACACAGGTAAAAAGGACAGCACAGATGGGATAAATTTAAAGTAATTTAAATTACTTTAAACAGTCGCCAAGATTTAAATGAAAATTTAGCCTTATTACATTTTACGTCTATATAAACAGTCAGTACAAGGTGTCTTCCTCCCTACTGTGTTTTCCCAATAATAATATGGTTAGCGATTATGTCTTTATAACGTGTGGGTAAAGTTGGTGTATAGCTTTTTTTTTTCTTCTTATCTCAAATCTGGAGGCAAGCACAACGACATACTGGATCTATTAAGGTGCTATAGTAGGAAATCAGGAAAGGAAACGGTATTGGCAAAAGATGAAGCAGTGAAACTTCTTACAAAGAAGCAGAAATCAGTGACAACAGTGGTCTTTGAGGGATCAAAACTTAACAAATGGCTTGATATTACAGCATTTGTGTTTCATTGCTTATCAGGGAAAGTGGAATGTATAAAAATTATGTTTTCTAGGGGAATTTCAGAGTTGTAAAATTAAGGGTGATAGCAGAATTGGCTAAAAATAAATTAAGGCAAATGAAAGAAAAGAAGATTTGAACATGGCCCCAAAAATATGGATAAGATGGAAATGAAATAAGATTTAGACTGTTTGCTTACTTTTCTTTTAACTTTTCACTGGTCTTAATAGCACTTGGAAAAATCCCATGGGAACATTATATTGGAAAATATGCAGAGGAAAACAAAAAGCAACAGATCTTTAAGCTCAACCTCAATTGAAGAGTATGATTCCTGAATAAATATGACGGACTTAGACAAGAGCGACTGGAGACTAGTAAAATTTTATGAAAGAGGACATGAATAATAAAGGAGTGATTAACGTAAGGAAGTAAGAATGAGATATTCAGGATTATATCAGTACATAGCATAASTATTCGATAAAAGGTTTTAATAGAGTCTCTGCAGATAAATAAGAACAGAAGAAAGGCTTTGTGTCTCTCTTGTGTCCTCTTTCCAGCAGCAGCTGTAAGTGAGTACTTAGACAAGAGTAAGAAAACTGGAAACACGCTTCAGCTTAATGTCCTATTTTCAGCTCAGTGGCTTGCTGATCTAGACAAGGTTCCTGTATATTTAGTAACCTAAATGCATTTCTTCTGTACAGATACGACCTGTTTCCTTCTGTAGGCATGCAACTTTTTATTTCCACTGTGCCCTTTGATGAAGAATTCCATCCTTCGGAAGAACAATCTTATTTTCTTTGTTTTGATCTGGCTTCATTTATTAGTCTCTAGTCTCTGACCTGCAAGAAATGCTGAATCCTCAAGCCCTATCCACACATGTCTGTGACACTCATACCACTCTGTCATATCCTTCCTCTCTTTTTCCAGACTTACAAATTTAGTTATTCTTTGCACTGGAACTGGTCCATACTTTTGATCATCCTTGTCTTCCTCCAATTTTCAGTTCTACATTATCCTTTTAGAGATTGAGGAGACCATAACTGTAGAGTGTATTCAAGGTGTAGATGAACAGTCTTCGTCCTGGTTTCGGCTGGGATAGAGTTAATTTTCTTCCTAGTGCTGTGTTTTGGATTTAGTATGAAAAGAATGTTGATAACACACTGATGTTTTTAGTTGTTGCTAAGTAGTCTGCTAGTAAAGGACTTTTCAGCTTCCCATGCTCTGCCAGGTGCACAAGAAGCTGGGAGGGAGCATAGCCTGGACAGCTAGCCCAACTGGCCAATGGGGTATTCCATACCATGTGACGTCATGCTCAATATATAAATAGGAGGCGTGGTCCAGGAAGTAGCGATCGCTGCTTGGGTATTGCTCAGCAGGTGGTGAGCAATTGCATTGTGCATCACTCATTTAGTATATTCTATCATTATTATTATTATTATCATTATCATTATTTTCCCTTCCTTTTCTGTTTTATTAAACTGTCTTTATCTCAATCCACAAATTTTACTTTTTTTCTTTTTTTCCGATTCTCTCCCCCATCCCACTGAGGGGAGGGGGGAGTGAGCGAGTGGCTGTGTGGTGTTTGGCTGCCTGCCAGRTTAAACCACAACAGTCTTTAATAATAAAGTTTTTTCGTCTCTCTTCTTTTCTAATGATTTTGAACATTTATTTCTCACTGCTACTGAGCACTGAGTTGACATTTTATGGAGCAATCTGCAGTAAAACAAGATCTGCTCCTAAATGGTATTGGTGAGTTCAGAGTCTATCATTTTGTATGTAACTTTTCCAGCTGCATTTTTTCATATTTATCTACGCAGAATTTTATCTGTCATTTAACTTCCCAGTTACTTGGTCTCATAACTCTTTATATATTCAGCTGACCCTTGTCCTTATTAGTCTAAATAATCTAGTATCTTCAGCAAACTTTTGTGCCTCTCTACTCTCTCTGCTTTACATTATTTATGAATATTTTGAGCAACACAGACTGCAGCACATCCCCGATGAGTTCCACTGSTGACGTAACTCTGCTCTCCTGAAATAATTTACTCCTGTTCTGTTTCTTATTTTAACCAGTTACTTACCCATACAAGGACCTTCCTCTGGTGCCCTGCCAGCTTAAATTCTTTTGCTGAGAGTATTTGCCAACAGCCTTTTGGAAACCCAAATAGACTTACTTACTACATCCAAGTTTACACTGGCGCAGTGTTGCAGAATCAGTCACTTCTGCTCTTTGGGAAGGTTTGAGCAGAAACATACACATTACTCTTTAAAATGTTAACCTACTTATCGCATGTAATATAGGTTAACACTTTACATATGATTGCTGAGTTGCAGAAGCAAAATGTGGTGAATGGTATTACTCCTTTTTCCACTGAGGGTGTGGAGACCTGCTGTAGGTTACTGGCAATGTGCATGCAGCACACGTAACCAGGAGAGGCACTGCTAGAGCAATCCCCCTCTCTGCTCTTCCTTTCTTCCTCTTCTCGTAGGAGCGCTGATATCATCCTATGCTTGTCCTCTGTGCTACAGACTGTATCAAACAAGTTTCCCTTATCAGCATGATTATGGACCATCTTGGAAGGTTTGTGAGGCCATGTTGACTCTTCCCAAGTATAACATATTCATTCATGTGTCTACTAATTCTAGCTCTTGCAGKATTCTTATTCCATAAACGACCAGCAAGGATAATCTAGGATTCAGTCATGAGAAATGAAACCCAACACTGTGCTCAGCACCTTTCTCACAAAACTAAACTAATAATGATAAGGCAGTTTAGTGGTTAAAATCATGCAAATTTGTGTTCTGTTTATCTTTGATAATCAGCCAGAAGGGGATTTCTAAGGAAAGAATATAAACAACAGGAAAAGGAGTTGTAGTTTGCATCTATTAATAGCTAGTGATGGTCCTGTTCCAGTTCATTTATCCAGTTCTAAAGAACTCATTTATTGATAAATTCTTGCCTCCACTTAACTTCTAAAAAAAAGTATTTCCTTTTGCTAGTTTTAACCTACTACCTCATARTTTTGTTTTTTCCATCATGTCTTGTGTCCATTCTTCCACATTCATTGCCCTTTGTCATTTAGGGTTTTATAGATCTCTATAGTATTTTAGTCAAAGGAGAACTAGTTGAAAACCCACTTGTACTTTTTGATCGTCTTTGAGCTTGCTATTCAGCTGGATTTCTTTAAATGGAAATACATGTGTGTGACAAGAATCCTGACTGCAATTCTGAAAATATATGATATACATCCTGTATTTGTGAGAACTACTTTGTCCACTGAGCCTTTGGCTAAATATATCTAAATGCTGATATTTGTTCATTGGCTTTAATAAGCCTGCTGCTGATATACATCCCTCCTGTCAGAAACTGCAGACTCAACATAACAAATCCATGTCTCTCTTTGTTTTTAAAAGTTCGCCATATTTGTTTATATTTCATATGCATTAATTGAATCAGGGTTTGGGATTTTTTTATGAAAAAAATATATTATTTGGATCTGTGATGAATAACTGTCATTTAGCAGACTTGAAGGTAAAAATTAATATGAATTTACGAGCAGCCTATATATTTCAGCACAGCTGCTATTCTACAGAGAAAAGGGATTTCTAAATCTTTACAGATACGATTCTCTCTCGCTTGGATGACGTTTGCTATTTGCAGACTTGACATGGATATGAATAACATATTAGTAGGCTAGCCTGAGGGGTTTTGGCTAAAAACAGTTGGTCCCTGTTAACTCAGGACTTAGTTCTGGTGCTAAGATTAAGCCCTGACTGACAGCATTTACACTCTGATCCAACATCCTTTTAAAACTCTGAAATAATTATATGGGGTGCTCATGCTGCRCAATGATCTTCTTAGCCACCATGACCATTTTTGCTGTGGATATTCATTTTATGAATGTCACACCCTGAGTTAGGCATGCATTTTTTGGAGAGAACAGGTAAGAGACCTCTAGAAATTCCCACACACACCAACACCCTCTGCCACAGCTTTGTCAGTCCCATCTCCCGATCCTGCCGCAAGACTGTGAGTATATTCTGCACCTACTACATCATTCTCCTTTCCCATCAACCTGACAGAGCTTTCCTGATTAACTATAATGTTTGTGCGAAGGCTGTTCTGAGCATATTGCATATCTCTACCAAAATCTCAGGAATTCCGTTCTATATTAAAGGTTCTCTTTCTCAAAGACAGCCTAACTAAAGACTGTATCCAGTCCCATAACTCCCAGAGACAAAGACAGAGTTGGAATAAATTTCTAGACTTCAATACAAAAGACCTTTTTTTATGTCTGAGAATTTGACATATATGCAAATCATCAAAGGAAAGAAAGAGGAAAAATACATAGTTAACAACCAGGAACATGGGGGTCAACTTGATTGGTTTTTGCTTGCTTTTGACTCAGCGCTAATGCAAGTAGTAGTAAAATACGATGAAAAGTAAAAAGGGTAATTTATCATCCTTTTGTTCTGGGAAAAAACATTAAGGAAATAATTATCTGTGAATATGTATTATAATGCTAGCAAAAGCATGCAGACTGCAGCCAGCAAAATGGTTGTAATAAAGCCATCTCCCTAGCTGAGCTATCCCCTGGGGTTTTATGAGGACTGAGTCAATGAGAAAACATTACAATCTTTTCTGAGTCAGATCGCATATACTAACAGAGATTCATGGTATAGCTGACCATTCACCAGTGTAGTAAACCATTAGCTTATGCTCATATATAAAAACTCTGTGTGTGTGAGAGAAATGAAAACTTTTAGTCTGGAGATATCCATTAAATCTGTCGTAAGTAGAAATTTTAAAGAAATTAAGTTTAATTTCGGGATGAGCTTTATGAATAAGGTTATTTTTATAACCTAGATCTTAAATAATTCACAGAATAGTGTCCTGGGAAAGCTGTTGAAATGTACAATGTACATTTTTTGGTGAATTATTTAGGTTCATTGGAAGGACTTCTAAGGGGCACAGGGCTTTTTCAGGGTAAGGGGGTGTTTTGCATATTGGTATTGCAAATGTTTTGGGAATAGTGCTCTTAAAGGATTAATTGTATAGCGTGCACTAACCAAAACACTAAGCAAGGCATAAACAGGAAAGAGGAAGACAAGAATGTATTTGAAGAATTTTCGCACAAAGTTCCTGTTGCTAGGGAAACCATTTCCTTCATCCATACTTCTTCCAAATGCATCTATGTCAAGGTCCCTCAGACAGTGCAGATCACACTCTGGTATCTCATGAAACAGGAAAAAAAATCATGTATGTATATGTATGTATATATGTTACAGAGTAATAAGTGGGGTTATTTTAATAATCCGCAGAAACTGTAGAAGATTCATATCTGCAACATCATTTTGAAGTTCACAAAGAAACCTTGTCGTGCTTTAACCCCATATATCACCATAGCGCTTGCCTTGGCGGGTTTGTGGGAGAGTGATACAATCAATCTGCCAGGCCTCCCCATATTTATATTTCAGCCATCGACCTCCATACCAAAGAGGCTTTACTCGCTTGGCTTGCTTGATTGCACCACATGTTTCACATTCATGGATAACCTGTGCAATAGTGTCCATGGTCAAGTCCACCCCTCRATCACGAGCCCATCTATATGTTGCATCTCTTCCTTGATGGCCTGAGGTGTTATGGGCCCACAGRGCTATAAATAATTCACCCTTATGTTGCCAGTCCAGATCCACCTGAGCCACTT